>CP136061.1:253262541-253860436 GCA_032622095.1 Siphonodentalium dalli
TCACCAAACTTCACATTTATCTTGATATTGATCTATCAGATGAGAGCTATCAAATATTGTTTAATTTTATAGGAAAAAATGGTCGCCAGCGGCTATATTGCATTTACGTTATATGTTATCGCGTCATGTCGATATATAGTATTACTTTGAAATTTCACCTTTCCAGATTCATAATTGCTCCATTGACTGTAACAGATGGAATTATTCCCTCTTCGGATAGAGTGTCACTGAAACTTTATTTTGTCAGACTGTCTGTATAGTCACTGATTATATATGGCAATAATCTGTAATAAGATGTAGCACTATTTTATTTTATATTTACATGCAGTGCTGTTGTTATACAATTCTAACCCCCACCCCCTAGATCATCATGTGATCGACCATACATCGCGCGAGGACCTGGTTGAATTAAGGGGGTTTTATGGATAACTTCTGTCCTCAAGCTAGATTATACTTATGACATTTAATGGCCTGTTTCTAACGTGGAGGGTTAGATATGCTTGAGACACCACCACTCTTCAATTCACACCAAGTTCTCAGCTGTCATATTCGGATATTAGAACCCATAGCCATGATATATGGTTTATTTTGTGTATACTAGTAATATTGTTATTTTCAGTACCTTTATATACCAGTACTGTGTATAACAATGCATATAAATTAATTCATGTATACATGTATATTGATTCAACGGATTCAGTGGTTTTGTCCATCAGTCTATCAAATTTGCGGGGAAAACATGGCCACAAGCAGTACACCCTGCTAAATTTCGAATTTGAATCAATTGGCGCACCCTGCAGCCAGCTTTTATTGGAGAACTTTTTCTCATGTGGATATTTTGCGTCACCGCTAGATGTGAGCCATATTTTGTTCTCAAACTGTCCTTGTGAAGACATCACTGCCAGCGGTGATCTTGAATTTTACTATTTTTATGGTTAAATAATTTGGTTGATCCTACAGACGACACCCCTTGTCCGATTGTCACCAGATTCCACAATGATCTTCTGGATAACCAGGGTGAGAGTAATCTAATTTTCCCGAATTTCGTTAAAAAACATTACCACAGGCAGCAATTTGGTATCTTACTGTTTGATCCTCTTGTGTATGACTGAATTGTTTAGCAACTGTACAGACATATCCCTCATCTGATAGTCACCAAACTTCATATTGATCTTCGGGCTGACAACTAGATGGGAGCTATCGAATGCTTTGATTTTTTTTGGAAAACATTGTCGCCAGCAGTCATCTTCTATTTTGGTTTTTATATACATGTATATCTCTTCATTCGGATAGCCAGTATTACGTAGGTACTTCAACTTTCCGCATTCCTGTCATCATTTGAAATATAAAAATTTACCTGATACATGCACCCTTCAAAATTTGTTTCGTCGTATCTATTTTAATGACCCGTATGGTAATATTGATACAGATATATTTGTCAAACATTTCTTTGTACAATATACAGGTATTTAGTTTGTAACTAAATCTAGAAATATATAATAGTAGCTGGTGGACCCGACTTCGTCCGGGATGTTCCCCTCTGATTTTCGGAGAATTGCGCGATTTAACCTTGAATTGACCATTTTAAAGGTGAACGTCATGTCGGGTCACGATTTGACCCGTCCAAAACACTCCCCGGACAAAAGTCACGACAAAAGTACCCGTCGAAATCCACCCGGCTTTACCCGATTTGACCTTGAATTGACAATTTTGAATGTCAAGATCAGGTCAGGGTCATGGTTTGACCCACCCGAAACACTCCTGGGACAAAAGTAAATAATTTCCCCTAGGTATCAAATTTCGTCAAATCTGTCCGGCAGTGACCCCGGCCATAGCTAACAGACAAACAGATGTTATATACCCGTTATTTAGTAAAAAATCATACCAAAAGAATGACACCACAAAGAGACACGTTTCAAAAACACTATAGGAAAAATCACTTTTAGGGTGGGTGGGCTTGGGGGAGGCGGACGGCATTGTCTAACCTGTTGGGAAACACAAAATTCAAACTGTTATTGAAGCGCCGCAGGCGCGTTAAGCAACGTCACCCCTTTTTCAAATTGATATCGAGGCAGTCAGGTCGCACACAATCCCGTCCAAATACAGATACGATAGGCGAGAATCGCATGCGTTTTGATATGTCGATGCCGTCTGGAGAGTTTGGCGGGACCAGCATCCCGTCTCGATTTGCTCAGTCTACCCTTGATGCTATAAAGTGGTAGCCGCGGGCTAACCTGTTGGGAAACACAAAATTCAAACTGTTATTGAAGCGCCGCAGGCGCGTTAAGCAACGTCACCCCTTTTTCAAATTGATATCGAGGCAGTCAGGTCGCGCCAGCGACCGCTGCCGCGGGGGCCTGATGGCTCATAAAAAGCGCCCGCGGCTACCACTTTATAGCATCAAGGGTAGACTGAGCAAATCGAGACGGGATGCTGGTCCCGCCAAACTCTCCAGACGGCATCGACATATCAAAACGCATGCGATTCTCGCCTATCGTATCTGTATTTGGACGGGATTGTGTGCGGATGCGCTGATGAGCGAGGTCAAGTTGACACGTTAAATACCAAATCCGAGTCGGATCAGTCGAGCAGTGTTAGAGTCTATAACACATACACACATGCATTCATGCATACACACATACATACAGACAGGTGTTCCAAAATGTATAATCGATAGCTACAACAATTCTATGGTAGATAGTTCACGGCCGACCTGATGCATGCATCTTAGTTTTCTTGTTAAAATATGTCGTCCATTTCATTAAAATATGTCGTCCATTTCATTAAAATATGTCGTCCATTTCATTTCAAAGACAACAATTATCCATAAAAAACCCACCCTTTGTACAAAAAATCCTCATGTATCGATAGATCAAATGTTAATCTCACCAACTCAATGGCTTAAATAGAATATTCTATGAATGAGTGCGGGGAATGAACTCTGTTTTGCAGCTTGCGACTCGGCACAATGCCAATTATATACGTTCTGGCTCACAGAGAAGCGTAGCGCAGTTACGGGACGAGGATTGGTGTTTGCAGCTTGTTTTTCGCGTGTGCCGCAATTAACTTGATTTATTGGGTCAATTCATCCGTGACTGCATGCGCGCTTAAATAAATAAATGAATGCATCCATCTACATCACCAGATCGCCGTCCACACTCAGCATCTCTTGTTTGAATTTTGATATTATAAGAGCAGTGTTTATTCAGAAATGGCGCGTGTGCTGGGAATATGCATTCTTTCTGTGATATTGTTTGCTCGTGAGTGTTGTTTACTTTTCCACTATATTGATTTTGTTGTATCCTCCACAAAATTGTCTTCACCCATGCAAGCAAGCTTGGTATATTCATATCTATATATAGTATCGTCTGCATGGGGTACATGTAGTCCGTAAACCTGACTTTTATTATCAGAGCATAGCTCTATAAAAGTCAGGACTGTATATCACTGAAAGCAGTACTCCGTCACCAATATTTGGTATGGACATTTACTCGACTTTTCACAAGCGATAACACACACTAAAAAATATTATTTAACAACCAAAACTCCCACATACTTGTAGATCAGAGCTTCTAGTACATTTCTAGTGTGTTGTCAATGCATGTTTAAGATGTTAGTCGTGTCATTCTTCGCATAAAGCGAGAGCATATTTCTACCGCCTCGAACTTTCAGCCATTTTGTATTTGCAAAAATCCGTCAAAACAGTGAATTAGGAATCGGAAACGGAACGAACATAATTGGATTCCGGCTATAACATGTTCTTGTTTGTTTCGAGTTTATTTTCGATTCAAATATTTATAAACATGAGAAATAAACTTAATGATTATATATGTATATATGCATGTAACCATTTCATAATCACCATCGTCATCATCCGGCATCAACATATTATTATTAAAATCATCATCGCCATGATATCATCATAATATATCATCAAATCAATTTTTTTCAAGGGCGTGGCTAAAGTGCCTTATTAAGTGTCCAAATTATTATTCCAACCTCTTTCCATCCTAATTGAGTGAGAATTTTCCAAATTGACACCTTAACTTACCAACTGTCGTCAAATTGTAATATAAGGTAGCCATACGGTCACTTATCGCCGTAGGTAATCGGCTTTAACTAATTGACGACTCTAAGACTATAATATTCAGATAGTGATGGGCGGTTAACCGAGAAAACAACTCAGTTTCGATTTTTAACAATAAACCGAAAACCGACCCACGCGACTCTGCTCAAACCGATATTACGTTTTTTTTATATGTTTATTTTTCACTTAAATCAACTTATTATACCTCCCCAGGTACTTATTAGTTGATATTGTTATCAAATTATCGGCGTCACTGATCAATATTATATCGGAATGTGTCCATTTCATCTCAGATATGTGCATGTTGTTATAATATCGTATAGGCGACTGTTTTTGTTCTTTTTCAAAACATATGGCCGAACAAAATAACGAACATGGTTCAACAAAAAGCCCTGTTTGGAGTTATTTTACGCGTCTAACTGGAGACGACTGCAAAAAAATGTCGCTGCTTAATATGTCATAAAAACGTCGCTTAAACCAGAGTCCGGCTAACTATATGAATGCCGAACGTACACAAGTCCAAATAAGGCGATAATCGCCAACCAAAAAAATGGAAGCGTCTGCTAACTCGAAAACTTAAGTAAATGGTATGAACACTTTGGTCGTCTGGACATTCCGATGTGACGTAATCTGGTAGAAGTTTGCAGCCATTGTGCAGCTTGTAAAATATGTCGCAACATCACACATATCAAAGCGATCACACCGCAGTCATTGAATGTGGGTCAAGCATACACGTGTCAATAATTGTTACACAGTCAGGTCAAGGACGCCCAGTGTTTGTGAATTTGCTGCTGTTTGTGGTTGAATTCTCAGACACTAATCAATGCATATAATATGATAAATATGTTTTAAACATGTCAGAAAGGGATGAACAGTGAAGATGGGGGTGTTTATTTTTTAAAATACCGAATTGTATCATCTTATCGCGTTGGATTCAGTTTGCGTCGGCATTTTGTCCCGTTGTTTACCTGTGATCGCATTTCCTTCCTAAAAAATTGAACGTTATTGGGACATTATTGACTCTAATTGCGGTTACTTTGAAAGTATATTCATTTCAGTATAATTTCACTATCTAGTAAAAAAAAACGAACCGAAACCGATGTTTTTTTCTCCCAGAAAAACCGAAACCGAACATAAAAAATCAAAACCGCCCATCTCTACTCGGTTTCGACTCCATATTGTCGCTAATGCTTTGTCAACGTTATTGGCACGTAAATCTTATGTAAGCATAGCGATGGCGACGTGGTCGGAACTTGGGCGTTTGATACCGAGACCACTATTTGAATATTAATGTGTGTTCCAGAACGAAAAAGTTGAAGAAAATTGACAAATTTGTGAATTTAAAAACAGTTCAAACGTTAGTGTATTCCATGCCTCAGCCCGGACATATATACCAAATTTCAAACATATAACACCCCGTTTACACATTTTATTGGAGCCGGCCACGGCCTTGGCTTACACTTTATATTGTGTCCCCGCACATATCGCCACGCCCTTGGTCATTGTTTCTTTGAAATCAAACTCCATTGTTTATTAAAACTTAAAATTCAAAAAATAGTTGTTGCTGTTGCTTTCACTCGGTCGATCGTTCCCGTTATGTAGTTGTAAGTTCGTTCCGCCTGTTCCGTTCCGTCAATTTACTACAGATCAAGTTTTAAATGTTGACAAATTAACGGTCTCGGATTTATCTCAAAGTTCGGATTATATTTCGGGAGTCAGGTATTGTACACAATGCCTTCGTAATCTGCCATTATCACTTGATCTTACAACATAATGGTAGCAGATAAAACCATCTAGTTATATGTGAATTTGGTGATTGAAATGAGGCGGGGTAGTGTCTAATTTTTTCCCGAAATAGTTTTTCGGCAAGCAGTCTACCATGTATTTTTAAAACAACTACAAATGTCACATTTTTTATTTTTTTCGTCGGGTAGCTTGTTGATACTCACTCAGAACAGATTAGTCTTCAACATAATTTATATACAATGTTTGTATTTTCATGTTATAAGTGGGAAAAAAATTCATAATAATGGAAAAGCACTTGGAGGTCGTGAATAAAGCTACGGAGGCCCAACTATTCGAGAGCGTCTAGCTCTGTTTGAATAGTTGGGTCCACCAACTAGGGGTACATGTAGCTTCTGGATATGCACTAAAAACCGACAGAGCCGAGCAGAAACAAACATTTCATAATTGCACTCTTTACATTCATTACAATGGGTAAATTACTCTGGGCAAAATTGTGAATGGAATTATTTTTGGGTGACCAGCGTAATTTGCAGCATAGTTGCAACTGCATGCAAACAAAACATTGTGTTTGTTATTGAGCCGGGAAATTTGACACAACTAACATTGGTCGTGTCGAACAGACGAAGGCGTAAGTAAATAAGCAAAAATATCTGATATTCACAATGAAACTAACGAGAATTCTGTCTTTTATGGAACAAGGAAATCACAGTTGTTGGAAGATTTTATCAAAATCCGCTGCTAAGTACACATACCATTACTTTAATAATATAGTCTATATATTATTATTATTGATGTAATGGTATGTGTATTTATTGGATTTTGATAATAATTTCCAACAACAGTTTATGTGAAGGAAATATACCTAATTTTAGAACAACCTAAGTATCTAAAACTTTGGATAAATAATTTTAACTGTCATTCTATTGAATTATATATTTCTGAATTATATATTACATATTTATGACAAATTATTAAATATAAACTTCATTAATCCATTACATAAATATTTTCCATGACATTGCTTTCTCAGTTGACAACCGATCTTCGCTGGGAAAGTGACGTCACATTACAATACCTCGAAATTACACCACATGGGCCGTATAGGCTTAGCCCGGCGTATTTACGACCGGTCATTTCATTCATTGCCATTGAAATTTCATTACCCATTGTAACCCCGGGGCCAGCGTGATGAATGGAATAACCCCTATGTAGTTAGTTAAATTTCTAATAAGAGTTATAAATAGATGATACAATACAATTGGAGCTGTCTGCTACATGTATTCCCTAGAGAAAACTTACCTCTTAACCAATGTTAACATCACAATCGATACTTGCACTGCATGCATGATTTATGGTATTTCATTGACATTATGTATGCATTGTTACAGTTTTGATTATAATATTCCCGGTTAGTCGAAATAGAGATTATCACTACAGTGAAGTGATCTAAGTCTCCATATATCACGTCTCGTTGAGAAGGTGAGATCCCGGATCAGATGAGCTGCCGCAGGGTGCGAATCTGATCCAGGATCTCAACTTCTCAACGAGACGTGATGTTGAGACTCAGATCACTTAACTGCAGTAATAATATGTTTATTTAATTATTACTAACAACCTCTGAAATTTATTTTCAAAAAGGGGATCAGTTGAATTTAAATTTAATGAACGAATCGCAACAATTTAATCAACAACAATTTTTAAATTTCTCAATTGAAAATAGTACAGGAGCCTCGTTCTGATTCAGACACGCATGATCTGGAATCAGATCACGACACTATCATGATCCGATTTATTGGAAAACCATCACTAAACGATATTGGTATTTAGTGAAAATATTGACAGTCATATCATAAATTCTATTATCATTTTATCTTATAATCCCTTTGGTAACTTTTGATTTTTGTTTTTGCCACGCTCATTCGGTGAATCCTCAATGCAGTTCTGAAATGAATTGCATTGAAGATGACAAACTTATCGTTTCTGGCTGTCACATACATGTATATCGCATTCTGTGGTTCGCAACTGTCACATACAATTCACCAGGGACACATTCCTTCATACATCCCGAAACCTCCATGGCAAATAGTAACAACACATATATAGGTTAGCGCGTTGTTTATTTATGCTTGTGTGTGTATATTCTTCCTTTATACTACTTGTATAATCTCTACTCACAGGAGGCAATAAAGATATACATATGTATATATCACAGGTCCCCTGGTGCGATACCACCACTACGAGTATTAGTATATATACTCGTATAGTGGTGGTATCACACCAGGGGAACTGCATTTCATCCCAATTACGTACATATAATACTAATTCAGTATATCCAACTCACACATTTGCATCTGCACAGATGTCAGAACATTACTTGTATAGTTCCGATCGACACAATTTACCACATACAGATTGATTGATTGATTTATTGATTGATTGCGGTTCCGCACACTTAAGGCTAAGAGTGGAGACGCAAATCTTTGGAATAGGAACCTTTTTTCGCGTGATGTACATCTAGCGAACTTATATACGTATTACTAGATCATGCCATGAATCTCTACTATGGCCAACGCCCGTACACTCTTAAAACGATAGGTACTTCAGAGTACCTACGTACATGTAGGTACTAAGCTTTGTCTCGGGGGGAGTACCAACTTTTTGGTACTCTGGAGTACCAAAAGTTTAGGTACTCTAGAGTACCAAAATGTTTGGTACTCTGGAGTACCAACGTCTTGGTACTCTAGAGTACCAAATTGTTGGTACTCTGGATTACCTAATAATTATTTAAGTTCTACCCGGGCATTGTGCATATAATACCCACCCCGCATTTATGTCACCGAAGCCATGACGCTCACGACATGAAGTGCCATGAAATAGATGCTTTCATGGTACGCCCTATATTATCTGAAGTACCAAAATATCAAGACAGGTATTCTGAAGTATTTAGGTACTATGCGTACTATGGTACTCCAGAGAACAAAACAGCCCAGATACCGGCAAATTTAACAATGTGACATGTTAGATTCCAAATGATACTGCCGCGTTTAAACATCGAATTAAGTACAAAACCACAAAGACTCCCTTGCATAATGCTAAATGAAATAATCCGACAGATCTATGACCGCGAGTCGACGGGGGGGGGGGGGGGGGGGGCATCTTTTCACTTTAATTTAATCGTTTGCACACAGCACTCGATATTGACACACCCACTGTCTCACCCAATCAGCATGGAGCTAACGATTGACCCTCTGTGGAGTACCAACTCATCTGGTTCTATAACGCTAAACAGGCTCTAAAGGCTTATAGTACCAAACTGTCTGGTACTATCGCGGCTTTTGGTTCCATGGGGTACCTAAATCAATTGCTTTATTTTAGAGTGTAGAAATCATATTCCACCAGTACAAAACATGGGAAGTTTTGACAGGGAACATTATAAAATCGAAAAAATAACACAGGGAATATATTTCTTTGTTATTATCTGTTTCTTAATAATGTACTTCACTGTATATTAAGGTCCCAACTCGAAATTTCACGAATTAAGTGACTTTGTGAGCGATTTTGCTTTGCGTTTCTGACAATTATGGATTTTTTCCTGGGTAATTAATGAATGTTTATTGCGATATCGGCTCCCAAAAGTCACAGAAAAGCATGCATTTTCGAGTTGGAACCTTCACATTATAACATACACTGAAGTACATGTACACTATTAAGGAACATATAATCATTGAGAAATATATTCCCCGTATGATGTTTTCGACTTTATAAGGTTCCCTGTCAAAACTTCAAAAAGTTCCAAAGTTTGTACCTGTGGAATATGATCTCTACGGGCGTTAGCTAGAGTAGAGATTCATGGCATGATCTAACCGTAGACTTAACGTATTACGTACTAATTGTAACTCGTGAACTGACTCAGTATATGTACGAGTGCTCATTGTCTTATCGAAAGGACCATGTATCGATTGCATGGTTTGGGGCATTGAGATTTCTCTCAAAACAATAAAATCGCTCCCGATTTTCGCCTACGACGTGCCAATCTCGTATAACCCATACCAGCGTTTAAACGCTCTTTAAACCCTTTCAGTGCCACGTCCGATTTTTTTATCAACTCTTATTTCCTTGATCATTTTTTCTAATTTATTGATTATAATAATGTGATACATTGATTGAAAGAGCTCTAAATTGAAAAATGATCAAGGAAATATGCATGGGTTGATACAAAAACGGACTTGGCACTGAAAGGGTTAAGCACCCATCAAAAGCTCAGAGTGATCAGATATCGATTTTTAAAATCTATTATTTTTCACCACCAATAATAATTAGTGGCCCAGTAAAAGTTGACGAGAAAGCGGTCTGAAGATGGTTAACTCTAAAATAAAGTGGCTTTTTGTGTAAGATATTTGACAAACCGGCAAAATTTCGTTGAACAAAATGTTGATAAATAACAGGTTTGGGCAATGTTATTCTATAGTTGACTGTGTTTAGCATTATTTTTGGACAATTAATCTTTTATTGCAAGTTGCTGTCATAATTGATTTGAGTTATAATAGACATATAAATTTAAGACATAACATTTTCTACAGAATCGTCATGTGGCCAGAACCAGTGCGATCCAGACGCTATGGTTGGATGTACAACAACATATGTGGACGGTATTCAGAAGGCTTCGACTGACATGGGCGCCATCTGTCGGTATGTTTTACTTTGATTGATCATCCCTGTCATAATATAGTTCAGCGGCCAAATCCTTGTCCGGGTGATAACTTGAAAAATATTTGACAGAATTTGATGACACTTGGTGTGTGCTCTTTCGTATGAGAAAGTCTCCATAAAGCAGGGGGGGGGGGGGGTCGGAATTTTTTTTAGGCACGTATGGCATTTTTTCCCTTTCGATCATTTTTTGTACCCACCCACCCCCACCGCCAATTTTTTTTACGTTTTCGGCAGTTTTTCCCCTTTTAACACTAAAACAGAGATTTGCGGGGGGAAATTCACTGTAAACAGCTGTATATGAATTTCTGTGCATACTATTTATCATGGATGTTAACATGGACATGTAAATAGGAATGAGTCATTTTGAGGTCATTCGGCCAAAAAAACATGGCTGGCAGCGGCCATCTTGGATTTCAAAATTTGCAACAAAATACAACACGATAACTGCCTGCAGTCAGTTTACAGTTAGAATTACATTATTTCTCTCATTCAAAGTGGTTTTGAAGCCCAACTCATTGCCAAAACACTAAAAAACAAGTAGGAATTTATTTTTTTAGTTACGGAAAAAATTGCTTGTTGGTGCCTTTGACCACCCACCAACCCGGCATACGTGCCGGAATTTGTTTTCACCCCCCCCCCTGGGTCGTTAAGTTCTGTACACAAAATAACAAAATTGTATTCATCACAGACATTTTCGCCACACGACGGGCATTTCGTGTCTTCACATGTACTTTAATTCCATCTGCATTGCTCCACCGTTAGCCTGTGGTTGGCTGTTCCAAATTAAATAAGTGGCCAGATGAGAGGGCATACATGTACATGTATTTACTAAGAATATCAGCTCAATCTGACAAAATCCTTTATGTTTCGATAAACTATGGCACGGCTTGCGGTAAACATATTTAGATTGCAGAAGAGGAAACTTGCGTGTTGTTCTATTAATTTCGCTTTCATGCGTTTCATGGCTGCATGCAGTACCACGCACTTTCCATATTTACTTCTCGCAACGTTTCTTTGATAAAAGAAATCCACTTTTAAGACGCACTTAATTTTCGAGTCACCGATTATTGTTATGTGTACCCATACCATAGTATGGTACACATAGTGTCGACGTCCGGATTGACCACTCGTCGTCCGTCCGTCCGTCTGTCTGTTCATCTGTCCATCCGTAGACACTTTACGTGTAATGCGATAACTCAAACATTTTCAATCCGATCAGAACCAAATTTGTGTATATGAGTTTCTCAGCCCAAAATACAGACCGAGTTCGAATTTGGGTTTGATCCGAGATTTTGTTACAGAGTTATGGCCCTTTTTTACTTAGAATTCACGCATGCTGCCATAACTCAAACATCTTTTATTTGATTGGAACAAAATTGTTGTAGGTATGTAGGTTTCTCAGCCCAAAATACAGATTGAGTTCGAATATGGGTTTGATTCGATTTATTTTAAAGGAGTTATGGCCCTTTAAATTTTTTTTTTTTTTAAACATATAGATTTTTTTAGATTTAACTCCTTGCTCAAATTTAACAAAAACAAATATTAAATTTTTTTTTTTAACTTTTATAATAATACAAAAAAAAAAATATTCCAATGTAATAAGAAAATAAATGGAGTTGCTATGATGTTTATCGACTTAATTTCTTAACTATTTTGTCTTTAGCTGCTATGGTGCTTCTCTCCGCTGACTATGGATTGAGCTTAATTAGCTTTATCACTCTATAAGACATATCTGTATTGGAGTGACCTAATAGGTTGAAATCGAATGCCACATCCGTGTTCCTATGGTGTTTATGTTAGCAAGGTGCCCAATAAGTGTGATTCCACTTGTGAATCTAATAGTAAGGTGTGAATAGTTGAAACTTTTGAGCTCACGGAAAGGTTGATGTAAGGATTTATAAAAATAGCTAATCGCTATCCCAAGGTATGGGTTAAACATCTGCCGATTATGATCGGCCTCTCGTTTTTATAGTGCCTTGATCTACTGTTTAATAACAATCTTGTGCCATAAAATATGATTATCATATTATAATTGATCACAATTTGGAACGTCTGTGTCTCAGAAGGTGCCCATTATAGAGTAATAGAAAATAGCTGAGATCATAATGGCTCCCAGAAACAGAATTCAAACTATAGTTTATTTTCAATTGAAGGGGAATAACTCTAAATCTAAATATATAGATATCTCCCTTCCATTGAAAATACTAGACTTTGTGTTGAAACATCAGCACAGAACAGACGTCGGTTTCTCAAAAAAAACCAAACATATTCACAGTTTATTACAAGTTGAAAATACAATGTTTTGGAGCTTCTTCTTTCAAACGGTTTATAATATGGCATATATTTTATATAATGTGATCTTGGGGTTCGAAAACTAAGTGGGCCTTTAATCTTGTGTAGTATGTCATCATTATCATTGATATGCCTGGGTAGAAGGCATACATTCTGTGTAGTATGTCATCATTATCATTGATATGCCTGGGTAGAAGGCACACATTCTTAGCTAATTCTGACCCTTCGTGTGATACTAGTTTTGACCAATATGATATTGCTCTGCACTTAATAACGAGATATCTCCCCAATTCTGCTTATATCATGTAGTTTAGTGTGCTAGACTTCACTGTTGTGATAATTTAGAAGAATTTAAGATGAATGGTCTCCAAAATTTGAGTTTGCTCAAAACACCAAAGTTCACCACCATACAGCATAATCGGCATGATCATATAATCTAACAATTTAAACATAATATATATATATATATATATAGGAAACGGCAGCTTTCTTGTTCTATTCAAAATAGCATACATGGCCACTCGGTCATTTCGACCACCACGGGGTCAGCCCCACAACAACAACTAATTTCGCGTTCTTGTGGGTATTTCTTGTTTACGTTTATGAATTTCATTTCATTTACCTTTCAGGTTATCAAAGGTATTTTTCGACTGCATAACGATGTCTGTGCATGGGTGCTCAATAGAGGTTGTGGAAAAGATGAGACCAAAACTGGAAGAGGCCCAACGGATGATGAATGAGAATGGCTGCAGCCCTGATGGATCCTACACTGGGGGTGAGTCAGTGCACATCCCTTTAATGATGGGAGCTGTTATGGTGCAGCATTACATATCATGTGCCAGTGCATTCTATTATTTATGCGAGTCTGCCATATAGGGAGCCTCACATATATAAGAGAATGCATTGGCTTACAATGTCAAGGTAAATATTGTTAGGCCCATCTATTCTCTTATATATGCGAGGCTCTCTATGATGAGAGCTCCATATTGAAGAGAATGCATTGGCACAGGGTTTAGCAAACTTTCTCCAGTCATGGAAGGGTTAAATAGGTCTACAGTTTCCCAAACAAAATTCATTTTCTCGGTCAATAAAAGTTTATTAGCATATTCAAATTATACTCTTAGTGATGATCTGCCACGGGACGAATCCAATCTCATCATATCCCCATGGAAGCTATGTTCTGTCGGTATTTTAGATAAGATCACAGGCGACGCTATCCCGAATAGCGGGCTAGCATCACCAAATTCACCATATGGGGACCTCATTCTGCATGGCCTCATATGCTATGGGAAACATTGACTCAGATTAAAGTTCCCAAATGGTGAATATTGTGCTGTTCACCCATTGGGAACCTCGTTTATGTGCCGTCTGCCAATTTGGGAATATAAAGAAACTAAACTAAAAATGAAATAAAATCTATGTTAAGAAGTTTCTAAAGAAATTGTATAATAAAGAAACATTTCCAGGGAAGATGAGGCCTAAGCAGAATAAGGTTCCTAGGGGTGAATTTAGTGATGCTAGCCCGCTATGCAAATGACAGGGACTCTAAACTCAGACTTGATCATGGATGTGTTATTACATGCAGGCCTCTATACCATTCTATTGACAGGTGAAATGGATTCCGGTTGTGACGCAATCTTTTCATACATTTTCACAGCTGCTGATAAAACCCGCCCCAAGTTAAAGGTACTCAACCCGATAAAACTCGAGTCGAGGAAGTCACCCATCAAAGCTCAGATTTGTTAGATATCGATTTTAGAAATCTATTATTTTTCATTATCGGGAATACTATCTGGCCCAGAACTCAGTCAAAATTGCGTGAAAATTACCACTTGATTTTAGAGTTATTCATCCTTGTCTGTTTGAATATATTTGGAGTACACATCCAGAGCAGATTACGGCAGTTATTAGTACTCATCTCGAGAACATAACAAATTTGAAAAATCAATATCTAATAACTCTGAGCTTTGTTTGATGGGTTCCTCGACTCGAATCAAATATTTTTTACCCCCAAAGCCAAAGAAATAGTAATATAGGACCCTCTGATCGGATTGTTGTTGTTGGAATCTGTTGAGATGGGGACCCTCTTTACGGGTTGAGTACCTTTAACCATACACGATCTGTGGATTCTTTTCACACGTATTTAGTGAATGTAATATTACAGAAATATCAATCAATTGTGCTAATTTGCTCCAAAATAATATCTATGGTGCTCGTGAAACTGGAAATTTGATAAAACGCGCCGAAGTCATGAGCACGCGGCGCAGGAATTTTGATGACAACTATAACGAATATACTCAAGTGGCTGAATGCAATGTTGTCATTTTCTCTCCTCCGAACTGAGTTTATCCTCCGAACTGGCAGAAGTCGATTACGGGGCGTGGGGCACCAAAAGAAGAACCGGATTGCAACATATGAGCATTATTCAAACCGATTTCAATACCTGGTTTGTGTCGAAGAAAAAATGATATTGAAGTGTATGTACATGTTCGCCTAATTACAGTCTACCATTCTATTGACAGGCGCTGTATCCGATGACGGCTGTGACGCACCGGGAATTTTGCAGTGTTCACAGAATTTCCTTAAGACATTCAACCAGAACGCAGACGTTGACGACATTTGCAGGTTTGTGTGTAAATGTGACCCGCCATATCAAATCCAGTCGTAAGTCGGGATTTTGTTACCCTGTGCCAAAACATTCTCTTATATATGCGAGTCGACCATAGGTCGCCTCGCATATATAAGAGAATGCATTGGCCTAACAATTTTTTATTATTTTTTTTAAATAAATGTTTCTTACAATTTTTAGGACATAAAATAAAAAAACATCCATTACCCTGCAGGGAGCCCCACACATATATAGAAGCATATAGAGTAGTGTCGTCTGCTCATGTTTGTCTGGGGCTCTGTATGGGTGAAATTATAAAATTGTTAAAGAATACAAGAAAAAATTATTAAAATTGTAAAAAATTGTTAGGCCAATGCATTCTCTTATATATGCGAGGCGACCTATGGTCGACTCGCATATATAAGAGAATGCATTGGCACAGGGTAAAAATAAATCCCGACTTACGACTGGATTTGATATGGCGGGTCACATATCATGAAATTTTGTCAAAACGTGCGTCTGACCCTAAATCAGACATTTGGTCCATGGATTGTTGGGATTGACATTCAAATATTTTTAAATGGGGTCGGTCGGTAACAAAATAACAAAAACACCAGCGCATGTTCCGTCAGGTAAGTGTTATGTGATCGGTCGATAAAAATACCCTCTAGCAAAAAGAAATCCAAGCTTTTCCAAACTAATTTGGAAACCTAGATATTTAAGTATTCCCAAGCTTTAAACTGATGTTATATGTAACCCTTAAGTGTATCCATGCAACAAAACTCCTTACAACAGCTTATTATGCCCCGTCCGCTGAGGCTCCGTCAATCTGTCCGTTCTTCAACATTTTGCTTAAGCACACTAGTCTATACAATACAGTCCACATCCCTCATTCGATCGTCACTCTAGACTTGTTTCCGAAATTCGTTAAAAAACAATGGCCGCTGGCAGCCAAATTGGATTTCACAAATAAATTCACCAGCGCACCCTGCAGCCCACATTTATTAGAGGATTGCATTTAAATATATATAATACAGTCATGTTTAGGATCACCTATTGAATTTGAACGATTTTCGATGAAAAACCGCCGGCAGCCATCTTGCATTTTACTCTTTCCATGACATATTCCTTTGGCACATCCTACAAGCCACATTTTCATCCTATCATCACAAAACTATACATGCGCATCTTCAGCGTTACCAATAGATGGCTCTGATGGGAGCCATCAATTGTTTTAAAAATTTCGTTAAAAACATGGCCATCAGCAGCCAACTTGGAGTTTACTCTTTGTTTGACTAAAGCATTCGGAACACAACACAGGCCACATCCCTCATCCGACAGTCAGTAAACTTTATATATATATCTTCTCTATATACCAACCCCCCCCCCCCCCCCCCCCCCCGAAATTAGTCAAAAACATGGCCACCAGCAACCATCTTGGATTTCACATTTTAATTAATCGGCACACCTATGCAGCAGCCCACATTTATTGGAGAATTGTTGTGAAAATGTACAGGCATGTTTAGGATTACATCGAGATGGGTGCTATCAAATTTGACCGATAATATCCTGTTTAAAACTATTATTTTTCAGTAATGTCAGAACATTGTTGAGTTGCGTTCGACCAAAAACGAAAGGATGCAATGCTGAGGCAAAAGAGCAATTCGAGAAAGGCGTCGCTCAATACCAACAAATTATGAATGAACAATGTGAGTCAAATAAACTGATACAATAGAGTTATTCCTCTTGTATTATATTTCTGTTTATATTTCGTTTCACCTGGTTGGTGAAGTTATCCATTACCCTGAAGGGAGCCCCACACATATATAGAAGGGTATAGAAGAGTGTCGTCTGCTCATGTTTGTCTGGGGCTCTGTATGGGTGAAATTATAAAATTGTTCAAGAATACAAGAACAAATTATTAAAATTGTAAAAAATTGTTAGGCCAATGCATTCTCTTATATATGCGAGGCGACCTATGGTCGACTCGCATATATAAGAGAATGCATTGGCACAGGGCATAACTGTAACTATCACAATGTGATCAATGAGCCGGTTCCAATGATATCCATATTTGTATGGTTCTATTTTGAGACAGACCCAAGATAATTTAGGCTGTTGCAGCTTCATTTGGGCTATTTTTCTGGGCGTTTTGTTGGGTAAAGGGTTAAAAACACTTATATACATCTTAATACTGAATTGACACATTCTTTAAAACACGTATATACATCTTAATACTGAACTGACACATTCTTTTAAATACACTTATATATATCTTAATACTTGTACTGAACTGACACTTATATACATTAATACTAAACTGACACTTGTATACATCTTAATACTGAACTGACACTTATATACATCTTAATACTGAACTGACACTTATATACATCTTAATACTGAACTGACACGTGTATACATCTTAATACTGAACTGACACGTGTATACATCTTAATACTGAACTGACACTTGTATACATCTTAATACTGAACTGACACTTGTATACATCTTAATACTGAACTGACACTTATATACATATTAATACTGTACTGACACGTGTATACAGCTTAATACTGAACTGACACTTGTTTACATCTTAATACTGAACTGACACTTGTATACATCTTAATACTGAACTGACACTTGTATACATCTTAATAATGAACTGACACTTGTATACATCTTAATACTGAACTGACACTTGTATACAGCTTAATACTGAACTGACACGTGTATACATCTTAATACTGAACTGACACTTATATACATATTAATACTGTACTGACACTTGTATACAGCTTAATACTGAACTGACACGTGTATACATCTTAATACTGAACTGACACTTATATACATCTTAATACTGAACTGACACTTGTTTACATCTTAATACTGAACTGACATTTGTTTACATCTTAATACTGAACTGACACTTATATACATCTTAATACTGAACTGACACTTGTTTACATCTTAATACTGAACTGACACTTATATACATATTAATACTGTGCTGACACTTGTATACAGCTTAATACTGAACTGACATTTGTTTACATCTTAATACTGAACTGACACTTGTATACAGCTTAATACTGAACTGACACTTATATACATCTTAATACTGAACTGACACTTGTTTACATCTTAATACTGAACTGGCACTTGTTTACATCTTAATACTGAACTGACACTTATATATATCTTAATACTGAACTGTCACTTATATACATATTAATACTGAACTGACACTTGTTTACATCTTAATACTGAACTGACACGTGTATACATCTTAATACTGAACTGACACTTATATACATCTTAATACTGTACTGACACTTGTATACAGCTTAATACTGAACTGACACGTGTATACATCTTAATACTGAACTGACACTTATATACATATTAATACTGTACTGACACTTGTATACAGCTTAATACTGAACTGACACTTGTTTACATCTTAATACTGAACTGACACTTGTTTACATCTTAATACTGAACTGACACTTATATACATCTTAATACTAAACTGACACTTATATACATATTAATACTGTACTGACACTTGTATACAGCTTAATACTGAACTGACACTTATATACATATTAATACTGTACTGACACTTGTATACAGCTTAATACTGAACTGACACTTGTTTACATCTTAATACTGAACTGACACTTGTTTACATCTTAATACTGAACTGACACTTATATACATCTTAATACTAAACTGACACTTATATACATATTAATACTGTACTGACACTTGTATACAGCTTAATACTGAACTGACACTTATATACATATTAATACTGTACTGACACTTGTATACAGCTTAATACTGAACTGACACTTATATACATATTAATACTGAACTGACACTTGTATACATCTTAATACTGAACTGACACTTGTTTACATCTTAATACTGAACTGACACTTATATACATCTTAATACTAAACTGACACTTATATACATATTAATACTGTACTGACACTTGTTTACATCTTAATACTGAACTGACACTTGTATACAGCTTAATACTAAACTGACACTTATATACATATTAATACTGAACTGACACTTGTTTACATCTTAATACTGAACTGACACTTGTATACAGCTTAATACTAAACTGACACTTATATACATATTAATACTGAACTGACACTTGTATACAGCTTAATACTGAACTGACACGTGTATACATCTTAATACTGAACTGACACTTATATACATATTAATACTGTACTGACACTTGTATACATCTTAATACTAAACTGACACTTGTTTACATCTTAATACTGAACTGACACTTGTATACAGCTTAATACTAAACTGACACTTATATACATATTAATACTGAACTGACACTTGTATACAGCTTAATACTGAACTGACACGTGTATACATCTTAATACTGAACTGACACTTATATACATATTAATACTGTACTGACACTTGTATACATCTTAATACTAAACTGACACTTATATACATATTAATACTGTACTGACACTTGTATACAGCTTAATACTGAACTGACACTTATATACATATTAATACTGTACTGACACTTGTATACAGCTTAATACTGAACTGACACTTATATACATATTAATACTGTACTGACACTTGTATACAGCTTAATACTGAACTGACACGTGTATACATCTTAATACTGAACTGACACTTATATACATATTAATACTGTACTGACACTTGTATACATCTTAATACTAAACTGACACTTATATACATATTAATACTGTACTGACACTTGTATACAGCTTAATACTGAACTGACACTTATATACATATTAATACTGTACTGACACTTGTATACAGCTTAATACTGAACTGACACTTGTTTACATCTTAATACTGAACTGACACTTGTTTACATCTTAATACTGAACTGACACTTGTATACATCTTAATACTAAACTGACACTTATATACATATTAATACTGTACTGACACTTATATACATCTTAATACTAAACTGACACTTATATACATATTAATACTGTACTGACACTTGTATACATCTTAATACTGAACTGACACGTGTATACATCTTAATACTGTACTGACACTTATATACATCTTAATACTGAACTGACACTTGTTTACATCTTAATACTGAACTGACACTTATATACATATTAATACTGTACTGACACTTGTATACAGCTTAATACTGAACTGACACTTATATACATCTTAATACTGAACTGACACTTGTATACATCTTAATACTGAACTGACACTTGTTTACATCTTAATACTGAACTGACACTTATATACATCTTAATACTGAACTGACACTTGTATACATCTTAATACTGAACTGACACTTATATACATCTTAATACTGAACTGACACTTGTATACATCTTAATACTGTACTGACACTTGTATACATCTTAATACTGAACTGACACGTGTATACATCTTAATACTGTACTGACACTAGTAGTGTATAGGAGTAATCTTTCCGTATACTTGATAGAAGGAGAGTTATAGTAAGACTTATTAAAAACTATTTCTAGGCAGATGGTTATAGTAAGCAAACTATTTCTAGGCAGATGGTTATAGTAAGCAAACTATTTCTAGGCAGATGGTAATAGTAAGCAAACTATTTCTAGGCAGATGATATAGTCAGGCTAACTAGTAACTATTTGAAGGAATTAGTACGCACGATTGAATACATGTATTGATATATAGGTTAGTTATGATAGATTAGTAAAATAATGAGATGAATTATTCGCTAGTGAATAACCTCGTGCATGTAAAAAACCACAAGGCTAAAACACATGGAATATTTGTTAGTGTCGGAACTTTTTCTTCTTTATTGTAGATTTGTAGGTAACACTATTCGATCTCATAAAACTCGATATTACAGAGTCTCGTAGAAAACGAAATGTGGAACCCTTCACACTTTAGTTCATTTAATGAATATAAATGGTATATGAATAAATCTTAGTATACAAACAGATATCAAAAAACATAATCAAATCAATCTTTTGTTAAGATATGGACAGTCTGGTCTCCCCGTCGATATATCTTCTGGCAAAACAAAAATGTGTCAATATTTAAAGTCAGACTAACTATTTCTAGGTTGGTGTTTAAATACCTCTTCTAGGCTATACTCAAACAAACAATTTCTAGGTTATTCAAACATTTCCAAAAATATACTGAGTAAATCTACAAATATTAATTGGAATATAAAGAACAGAGTTAGCTCCCCTGTGCATTTGAATAATCTGTTTTATTAAGTTCAATATAGATGTTAAACGATTGATATATGTTAATGAATGATACAGTGATATATTCGTTAGCGAATAAACCTATGCATGTAAAACCACAGGTCTAAACACATTGAACTTTTTTAGGAACGTTCTTCTGTAGATTAGTAGGCAACACATTTGTATAACCATGTATAACCATTATCGGTTCCTTTAAACATTATGAATGATGGAAATATATTCAAATCAATCAACTTATGTTGGAATATATAAAATATGTGTATCAAGCATGTTAAATTGTGAATAATTAGTTATTTATATCACACCAACGTTAATTCATAATCTATAGTATTTTAGGAAAGAAAACTGGAACAAATAGTAACTATTTTCGGTTTATATCAAGACAACGTATTTCAATTCCAACACAAATTCAGTATTTCAGAAAAATAAAAAAAATCTCTCTTTTAATGAAATATTAAAAGCACGATAAAGCAATTAAAACACAATTTAAGTTACATTTTCGTCAACAAAATTGAAGTTATATGTTATAATGCGTCAAAAAAATATGAAAATCCTTAATCAAATATCTCAATTGAAAGCCGAATTTAAAAAAAACAAAACAATTTCAATGTTAACTTTATATGTTTCTCTCGCAAGCATCAAAAGTCCCTTTTTATTACCACAATAATTGTAAAAGACAATAAATGTTTTGTCTTTAATCAAAAAATGTAAAAATATTATAATCTTAGGAAAACACTAATGTTTTCGTCAACAAAATTCAAGCACAAACTTTATATGTCAATAAAATAATATGAAAATTCAATAAAACTTTAATCAATTTATTGCTAATTTTTTGAAAAAATGTTGACTGTTGACGCAATCAACTGATATTCCAAATGTTTTTACTCTGCCTCAATTTTACCTATGCGAATGTATCTGTTTATATAAGGAAAATTCATTCTATCTTTAGGTCCCATCAAAATGATGTCATACGACCCAAGCCGAATAATCTAATATCATTCGTCGAGAATTCATGTCGAACTCTGTTTATATACAGTAACACATTAATTTACTCAAGCTATCTATACTCCCAAACAAATCAGTCGAGCTATCTTGTTAAATGTTCTCGTATGCCTATCATAATGTACCCTCCCATTTTATCCGACCACATGAATAATATAATTCATGTCGACATATATCTGTACAAGGCGACTAATTTATTCAACTAGGCTACCTAGCTTGGATCATATTTCAAAGAACTCATTCGTTAACGACCCGTCCTTACAAAACGAATAATTTATACTACACCTGTCAAATTTGCATATTTAAGGTATGTTACGGTAAACATTCCAATGTATGCTATATAAGCCAGCTAAAATAGGAAATCAAAGCATGGATTCAATAGTCAGATAAGTTTATTATATTATGATTTCAGATAACTTTTAATTAATTATTATCTTGTTCAACATATATTCTATGTAATTTAAAACAATATATTATATAAAGTTTCTATATTAATCGGAGCGAAACATATTGAGGAAGTTTGAAGCAGTTGTCTTAAAGCGACACTAAGATTTATTTTCTTATTTGCACACAGTATACTTTGTTTAAACCAGATGTCTTAAAATGGCACTAAGATTTATTTTATTATTTTATACTATTTATAAACAAGATGTCTTAAAAGGGTACTAAGATTTCATTTTATAATTTCAATACCAAAAGTGTTTCAATATTACAGCAAAATTTGTTTTTTAATAATTTTTACCTCAGAATTGTTAATAAATAGGTCTTCTTCACATCATAATTCTTAAAAGGGAGCTAATAAGTTAACTTAAATATGATTGAAAAATTATCGTTAAAGAGCGTTTATTATCTGTTTGTATGCAACTCTTTCAATCCCTCGTAATATTCGGATACAGTATACTTTGTTCATCCCAGATATCTTAAAATGACACTAAGATTTATTTTATTATTTTATCCATCTATAAACAAGATGTCTTAAAAGGGCACTAAGATTTCATTTTATAATTTCAATACCAAAAGTGTTTCAATATCACAGCAAAAATAAAATTGTAATAATTTTACCCTAGAATTGTTAATAAATATGTCATATTCATATCATAATTCTTAAAAGGGCGCTAATAATTTAACTCAAATATGGTTGTACATTTATCGATAAAGAGCGTTTATTATCTGTTTGTATGCAACTCTTAATTATAAAAAAACGGATACTGTTACACTATTATAGTATATTACAGTATCCAAATTAACATTGTTGCAATTCAGATTCTACGGAAAGTTATCTTTAAACATGCAAACTAAAAACAATAATCATAGTTTTACAATTTTTTTTATGTAAAATCTTATTTGTCTACACGTTGTGGCTAAGAAAATCGTAACAGTATATTTACATTTATCTAGCAAATGCGCTCTAATTTCTACAAATTAACATTCCAATTCAAATTTTTTTTAATTTTTGAAAAAAATAAATACTGTAACAGTTTTGTTTACATAATAAATAAAGATAACACTTAACTGATTATGGCAAATAATTCTGCTCTTAATCATAATGGCAACATGAGTTGGAAAAAAACATGCTGGTTAATCCGTACGCAATTTAGCATTTAATGTAAACACGATCGGAGAAAAACAATGCCCGGTCGTTCGTTTTTAAACTGGAATCTGCACACATGCATAAAACTCATTACTCACCGCCATTTTGAAATTTAAACATTTAGAGTAATTATTTTTCTCGCATTTCTGTAAAGTATAATGATGAACCAGAATATAAAATGCTTATGTTCACACACGAGCACATGTACTTGCAATCATATGGCTATCAATAGTATGCAATTATCTCACACAATAATATTAAGCCAATTAGTTGCAACATTACATCAGGAATTGCTCGATGTCGTTAGACTAGGTTAATGTGTGTTTTATATGCATGTCCCCGTTCATTATCTGCACATTTTTAAATCGGCACGGAAATCTACCTAATAAAAACAATTGAGATAGTTAAATAGGGTGGACAGCACTCAATTATATCTGCATACAATAGGTGTGCAGAGCAATATTTCTGAACTTGTATTGCATATGGATGTTGTATCGAAAAGGATATAGAGATGTACGTGGCCGAGGCGGAAGAAAACAAAGCCAAATTATCACCAGCATGTTAAATTTCACTACAACAGTTTTGTTTACAATGTACTGTAACAGCTTTGTTTACGCAATTATGTTCTATTTATAGATGGAACTCGATTTAGTTGGAAGTGTATACACAATCTCCTATCGGGCAACTAATATTCGTATGTTGCCAAGCGCATCGCGGGTGGACTGGAGTAATTTCCATCATCATACGTGTGCAGAGCAATATCTATGAACCTGTATTCCAAAAGCGATTTGGTTGAATTGTATAGACAAGATTAATCATCTGAGATATATGGTCCAACTTAAAACCAATATAGCACCAGCATGTTAAATTTTATGGAATTATGTATGTGTCATGATGGCGTTGCAAATGCGAGATTTGTTGCTGAACAGGATTATCGGGTAAACAGTATGTTATCAGAAACACCTATGCAAACACTCTACTAATTGTGTTACAGAATACAGCAAAATGTTACTGACTAATCGCGCATAAAATAGAATAAACGCTCTTCATTACATATCAGGTATTATACAACGCTCTTTATGTTTACCACAATAATATTTCAAACCCCGGAAATGTAACTTTTTAATGCTTTTGTTTACAAACGTATGACCAAAACATACTGTTTATGCGATTTTTTTCACAGGATACCCACCGACAAGGCCATCCTTGTCTGTAAACATGATGAATTTAACATAATTGAACTAAATTTGCCCAGATCCGACTATAAAATGTTGAGTGCTTCAATTATCTGTATGTATCAAACCATTGCATCATTCTTACTACTGCTGTAACAGTTTTGTTTACGTATAGAAATTGCACTTACCTGATTATTAAGAAAACACATGTAGCAATTAATTGTTTCCCCGCATATTATTCGCAATGCTAATACTAGTTTTAAAAAACGCATTAGACATGTGAAAATATATATTGGGGGCCCTATTCCCTTTAATGAGAAAGTAGAATGTTACACATGCAGGAGCGTCATGGAATTGATCATCATCTAATGTTTCGTCGAAACTATCGTTGATCATTTCTTGCAACAGCAGGCCGTCTAATCCATGATGGTGTTGTGTCCAACTCTATCGCGCTGATCAATCGTTCCCGAACACTATTCATGTCCTCTACCAATGTTTATAGTTGAACTATCTGTTCAACACGATAAAATCCTTTTTTTTACCGCAAACTTAAATTTACACGATATATCAACACCCTTCCGCGCCCCTATGTGGTAAATTTTTTATTTCAACTGGCTTTAGATTGGTTCCGCCATATTAAACAGAGGTGACAGTTCGTAATGGATTAGCATGGAGTCGACAATGGGCGGTGGTCGACAACAGGTAGTAAAATTTGAATTCAATAGGTGTTTCGCGACAATAAACTGCCGATACGGTTTGTAACGCGATAGCATCGAGTCGACAAAGCGTGTGATTATATATGGCTACCCACTGTTATGTATACATCAGATTCTCTCTTGTCAATTTTGCCGGACATCCAGTGTGTGGGAAAACAAATTGTGTTTTACTGAATTAAAGAGCGTTTGACAATAAAACACAATGAAAACGTACAATTACGTATGTTTTCAGCTAGTGGGAAATCTACGTTTATATATAGTTTAATCGAAAATAAAGATAAATTAATGTTCCCAGTTCCGGAAAAAATAACTTACGTGACTCCTAATTGTGATCAACAGGTGTCTGATAATGTAGAATTAGTAAACCAAATTCCAGAATCGTTGTGCGATTGCGATTTATTAATATTGGATGATATGGATCATATTGACAAAGAGATCGATAATGTAACAGATATATTCGCTAGAAAATCACATCACGAAGGATGTAGTGTGGTATACGTGACGCATAATCTTTTTGAAAGAAAATGTAGAAAATTATCGTTAAACGCGAATTATTTTATTTTATTCAAATCTCCTAGAGATTGTGGTCAGATAAATTTCTTATCTACCCAATGCGGTATTAATAATTTATCAAAAGCATATAAATTGTGTACAACAGATCCATATTCTCATTTACTGGTGGATTTCAACCAAACTTGTCCAGATAACCTTCGATTGAGATCAGACGTGCTCAGTGAAAATCCTACGATATGGGCCCCAGCGTGAAATTAAGAAAAAATGCCAAATATTTGAGAAACATGTTACGCACTGGAGACGTGAGGGCATTAAACAGACCGAGATTAGACAGTCTATCTGAATGTTGTAATAATTTGCTTAAAGGAAATGTACCAATTTCGTCTAAAATTAAAGCTAATTTAAGACCATTTAAAAGTTCTATTCGTCATTTGTCAAAGAAGTCTAATCCTGTTAAAAGCAGGAAAAAAAAATTACAACACGGCGGTTTTTTGGCTGCACTGGCTGCTAGTTTAATTCCTGTTTTAGGAGATATTTTAGGCAAAGTTTTCTGAATATGGAAAAAATGGTTTTGGTGCCTTTTAAGACTTTTGCAAACTGGCAAAATTCTCAGTCTATTCAATCGTTGAAAACAGAGGATGTGAGACAAAAAATGCATCAAATATTAGACGATAAAGATATGCCCGAGTCAGTTAAGAAAAGAAAAATTAATTCCACGTCTATTGAATATGACATGGCTAAGAATTCTATAAAAACAACGCCGATTCCAGTTAAAATCGCGAAAGAGCCCGCCGGTGACGTCGCTTTATCTGAACCTAACCAAATTGATTTAGCGATTGAGAGTTTGCCAAAAATTTACCAGAAAAAAGGCTCGTTATTTTTATCGCATTTAAAAAGAATGCCAGGAATTGACATTAACGACAGTGGAATGATTTCATTATCTGACAAGCCAATCGGAAGCATAACTGATTTGGTAAATGATATAATACCTTCTAGCAAGGTCAGGAAACCCAGTGCACTTAGAAATTGGGATAGTTTGTCCCGATCATTACGAGATAATAATATACCAACACATTTCATAGGAAATAAATTTCGTAAAGCAGATCTGATGGTTGCAGATGCCCCCAAAGGCAAAAAACAGAAGCATTTTAAATGGACATCAGACTCCTCGTCAAATTGATAATATATTATCATCGATTTATTATGATGCATCTCACCGCTCATCCTATGGATCTGAATATAATTTGTATAAGGAAGTAAAAAAAAAAATATCGAGAAAAAATGTTCGACTTTGGTTACAAAAACAAAATTCGTACTCGTTGCATAGGCCGAAACGAATAATATTTCCTAGGTCAAGAACAGAGTCTTATTCTGTAAATAATATATGGCAGATGGATTTGAGTGATGTGCGAAATATATCCAAGCAAAACGATGGTTATTGCTACCTGTTGTTTTGCATTGATTGCTTTTCAAGATTTTTAATTGTTAAACCATTAAAGAACAAGACTGGTGTTTCCATAATGAAGGCTTTAGAAATGATTTTTAAACAGCGCAAACGACCGAACGGTATACATGTTGATCGCGGAACCGAGTTCTACAACGCTAACGTTAAGCAATTTCTGAAGAAGAATGGTGTACATTTATATTCTACGGGAAATTATGACACGAAAGCCGCTTTGGTTGAGAGAGTAAAACGCTCTTTAAAGTCTAAAATGTATAAATATTTCTTCAAATCTAAATCTATGCGCTATTTAACAGTTTTGCCTAAATTGGTGAATTCATATAATTCGAAGATACACAGAGCGATTAAAATGGCACCGAAAGATGTGTCGTGTTTGACATCGCAAGCAATTGCAGCTAGAAATGAATCGAAGACTTATAAATTACCACTTACAAAAGCAAAATTTAAAGTGGGAGAGAGCGTTCGCTTGGTAAAATTAAAAAATAAGTTTGAAAAGGGTTTTTTGGCCAATTATACTTATGAAGTGTTTAAGATTACGTCTTTGGTACCTGGTTCTAAACCACATAGATATAAAATAGCTGATCTCAATTCAGAGGAAATATTGGGTACATTCTACGAGAGCGAGTTATCACCTGTAACGATTGATTCCGATACTATGTGGAAAATTGAACGTGTATTAGAACGAGACGGGGATCAAATAAAAGTTAGATGGAGCGGCTATCCAGCCAGTTTCGATTCGTACATTCCAAGAGAATGGATCACGACCTCAGATTAAAACGACAATCGTCAAAATGGACTTTTTTCAATAATAAAGTTTCCAAAGGACAGGTTGTGTATATCAGTCAAGTATTTTTGCTTTATATAGTATGTGTTTCTGCTATATTAAATATTAGTATACACGGCGTGGACACACCGTCTATTTGGATTAGTTTACTATCGGGTTCTGTTGGACTTTTGTCTCCATCTCCTAAATTAAGTAAACATGGAAGCAACGGGCCTGTTTTCGGTGACTTTACCGTCTAATGTTTCTGGTGATTTATTCAGAAATTCACTATCTGAATATACCGTGAGTTTGCCTAGTGAGATTCGGTTACAGGAGGATGATTGGTGTGTAGCTTTATCATCAGCCATTATTCCAACCAGATTTAAAAGCCCGCTCCTGGAACAAAGAAATTTTACCTTTTCCACAGATGATCAATCTTATGCATTTGTTTATGGAATAGTGGTGGATATGAATTTCTTGACGCCAGAAACTGATTTACCAATTGTTAGAGATCCCAGTTACGGTATTATTGCTAGGAAACTTCGGGTTAAAGGTCCGATTAGATGGAGGAAAAGTGTATTTACAAAGATTGAATATGGTGTTATTTTTGATGACAAATGTTCGTTCGAAGATTTGATAGATAGGATGCAATTAGTTCAACGAAAATTAATTTTGCATTTTTACAAAGATTCTGAATTTATGTCAGAATTAGAAAAGACGAAATATAAATTAATCGAACCAGGTTTGAATTCAATCGATGCGAAAGAGTCCCAAACCATATTTGAGGATTTAATCGGGGATGTAGTTATTGACATTAAGGTGAGAAAACGTCAAAACGTGAACTACCTTTGTTTCACTAGAATGGCAAACCATACAAGCATGTCTCGTTATTCGTTGGCGATGGATTTGCAAATTACAAGGACTTCTGAATTGGGATATCTTCTTAATTTGCGTGAAAATTATCAACTAAAATTAAAAGATACCGGTGGAAAATCCAAAGACTGTTTTTTAATTGTAACTAATCAATTGGATCATATAGACGCTCTTTATATTTATTCAGATATATGTACACATAGTATAGTAGGCGATTCTAATTCACAATTATTGAAAGTAATATGCCCACGTTCTGATGATATTGTATCAACAACATATTATGAATTCGCAAATTTGCAATTTTTTCCTATACATCATAAGAATTTTGACACTATTTCGATATATATTCGTGATTCTACAGGTATGCCACCTCCTTGGACGGATTATGGTAAAACTGTTCTAGTTTTATTATTTAAACGCATTTTGATTGGATAAGGATTGATATTAAATATAAATGTATATAAATAGATGTTTCATTATTTAAAGTTATGGCGAATAGTCCTATTCCTATTTTTATAGGAGATAGGTATCAGAGAGGTTACGGACTTGGTTCTATTTTTGGTAAATTAGCCAGATCAATTGCGCCAATTGCAAAAAATCTGGGAAAATCTCTTTTAACGAAAGGTTTAGAAACAGCCTCTAATGTTGGTAGTGATATATTGAGTGGGCAAAATTTATCAGAATCTATTCGAAATCGAGGTAAAGAAGCAGCTTTAGATCTTTTACGGCCTAAACGTAAATTACAATATAATTCGGATATTCCATCAAAACGACGTAAATTACAAGAATATTCGGATATTCCTTCAAAAAGACGTAGGAAGAGACGAAAAACAAAACGTGATATTTTTGAATAAATGAATCCCAACAGCTGTCCAGTTTCTAAGAGCGAGGTGGATGTTTTTGAAATTCCGCCTACTGTGGTAACTATAACAGACGGTTCATTTACAGAGAAACATCCATCGAATTCAAATTATTCAAATAGTAACGTACTAGAGTTCTTTTTAGAGTCTCCATCTGCACATTATGTTGATCTTTCGGAAAGTTATTTGCAAACCGACGTTAAAATATCGAAAACCGATGGAACCGTTTTCGCAGGCGATCAACACGCATTTCCAATAAATAATTTTCTTCATTCTTTATTCGAGAGAGCTGATTTATTATTAAACGGTGTAGAATGTGGAGTTGGTCGATATTATGCTTATAGATCTTACATAGAAACTTTCTTAAGTTCTACAAGAGAAAATCAATTAGAGAGAACAACTTTATTTATACCTCAGAAAGGTGGGACTTTGGATGATGTACCGGCAGACATTGCCAGAGGTAGGCAGTTACTTGGAATAATTAAAGACGGTAATATTGGAAAAAAATTTCAATTATGCGGTAAACTACATTTGGACATGTTTAATCAACCAAAATTGTTAATTCCAAACGTACCCATAAAACTCAGACTGCATAGATCAAAGCCTACTTTTTGTTTACAAGGTAGTGCTGGTGATTATAAGATTGAGCTGTCAGATACTAAATTGTTTGTACGAACCGTAGAGTTAAGTGATGTCACTTCAAATGAAATAAGCAAAAAGTTATTAAGTGGAACCAATGCTCAATATCCTTTGGATAGAGTTTCGTTAAAAACATTTAGCGTAGCACCTAGGACTTTAAGCTTGATTAAAGACGATTTGTTTTTGGGTGATCCATTTCTTCCTAAGAGAGTGTTAATATTTTTAGTAGATAATACAGCATTTAATGGTACTATAGCATCTTCTCCTTTTAATTTTAAACATTATGATTGCTACGAAATGGAATTGTCTGTTAATGGTAAAACCGTGAATGGGCATAAATACGAACAAACTTTCGATGATGATTTATATGTAGGTTCATATTACACATTTTTGAATTCTATAAATAAATTATATTGCGAGCAATCTTTCAGAGTTAGCTTTTTTGATTATGCCAATGGTTTTACAACTTTCGGTTTTGATTTAACTGCAGATCATAATGCTGATAGTTTAGTTTGGCATCCAAAACAGCGAGGTAGTGCACGGTTAAGTGCAAAATTTTCAACAGCTTTACCAGATACAGTAAATGTAATAGTATATGCCGAATACGATAGTTCTATAGAAATTAGCGGGGAACGTAGCGTTTACACGGGTGGAATATTTTAACATTATGTTGAGCAACTTAGATATATCTGATGCATTAAAATCAGACTCAGTTTTGAATTCTATGATAATAGGCGTTTATGCTTTGGACGAATTACCTGATACTATTAAGCCGAACAGAGGTTTAATTTGTAATACTGACCCATCTTGGTTAGATGGTGAACATTGGATATGTATATGGAAACGCGATGATAATTTTATAATATATTTTGATCCTATCGGATTACCTCCATCTGAGCAGTTGAAAAATATGTTAGCTAAATATGGTAGATTGTATTATAGTACAAATTATATTCAACATATATCTTCTTTTTTGTGTGGTTATTTCGTATTATATTATTTGTATCATACTTGTAGAGGATTGGACTGTCTATACGTTTTAAATAAACCCGGTTTTCATAATGATACTTACGTTTATAATTGGTGTAAACAACATCTACCCGTGTTGTTCGATATTTAGTTTTTTTTTGTGCTATAAATGAAATGCTTTTTTATAATATTTTTAAAATCAAAATGTCTTCTGACAGTGAATTCGAAGTTTCTCAGAAAGGAAAGAACAGAGGGAGTTTAAAAAGAAAACTTTTAGATAATTTGGCTGATATAGAAGAGATAGGACAACAAATTTCAATATTAGCTGATAAAAATGCTAAAATTTTGTATAGGATATCTAAATTGAATTCAGCTGATAAATTTAAAAAGACTCGTGTTAGATGTTATGAATGTAACGGAGATCATTTAAGACCAGACTGTCCATATCTTAAAAAAGATTGATTTGATTATGTTTGTTTTATGATATATTTAATATATATTGATCAAAATATTGATATAATTGTGTTTGTTTATGATATATATTATTAATATTCATTAAAGGAACTAAAGTGTGAAGGGTTCCACATTTCGTTTTCTACGAGACTCTGTAATATCGAGTTTTATGAGATCGAATAGTGTTACCTACAAATCTACAATAAAGAAGAAAAAGTTCCGACACTAACAAATATTCCATGTGTTTTAGCCTTGTGGTTTTTTACATGCACGAGGTTATTCACTAGCGAATAATTCATCTCATTATTTTACTAATCTATCATAACTAACCTATATGTATTCAATCGTGCGTACTAATTCCTTCAAATAGTTACTAGTTAGCCTGACTATATCATCTGCCTAGAAATAGTTTGCTTACTATTACCATCTGCCTAGAAATAGTTTGCTTACTATAACCATCTGCCTAGAAATAGTTTGCTTACTATAACCATCTGCCTAGAAATAGTTTTTAATAAGTCTTACTATAACTCTCCTTCTATCAAGTATACGGAAAGATTACTACTATACACTACTGACACTTATATACATCTTAATACTGAACTGACACTTGTTTACATCTTAATACTGAACTGACACTTATATACATATTAATACTGTACTGACACTTGTATACAGCTTAATACTGAACTGACACTTATATACATCTTAATACTGAACTGACACTTGTATACATCTTAATACTGAACTGACACTTGTTTACATCTTAATACTGAACTGACACTTATATACATCTTAATACTGAACTGACACTTGTATACATCTTAATACTGAACTGACACTTATATACATCTTAATACTGAACTGACACTTGTATACATCTTAATACTGAACTGACACTTGTTTACATCTTAATACTGAACTGACACTTATATACATCTTAATACTGAACTGACACTTGTATACATCTTAATACTGAACTGACACTTATATACATCTTAATACTGAACTGACACTTGTATACATCTTAATACTGAACTGACACTTATATACATCTTAATACTGAACTGACACTTGTTTACATCTTAATACTGAACTGACACTTATATACATATTAATACTGTACTGACACTTGTATACAGCTTAATACTGAACTGAAACATTCTTTAAAACACGTATATACATCTTAATACTGAACTGGCACTTATATACATCCTAAAAACTTACAAACACGTATTTTCGTCTTAATACTGAACTCACCACGGTTTGGGGGTCATTATTTAAAAATTATTTAATTTTTTTCTGGAAGAATTGATTTTAAAATCACTTCTTCGAGAAAAAAAGTTATTTAAAAAAAATCGTCGCTATAAATTGTTTTATTTGTTTCTTTTTTTTCTGTTCTGAAAATCTCCATTATTTAGTCAAATTAAATTTCTTTGAGAAAAAAAACGCTCTTTATAAGAATCGCTCTTCTTTTTTTTTCGTTTAATTTTTGAATATCTACGTTATATCTCGTCAATATAATCATCAGTTTGTGCCCGTGGTCAGTTCAGTATTAAGATGAACATAACGTAATATAGATGCTAAATAATATCCGCAGTTAAGTATCCATATCTGATAGTGGTATTCGGATCGGGCGGTGTGGTACACTACGATTTGGACAATCAGCAAACCTCGGTGATTTCCGTACGCAAATAATACTATTTCTGCAGGAACGATAATCCGAGAAGTTGCGATTGTACGATTGGAGCTCACGACGTACCAAACTCATTGCAGCGCACTCCCTGCGATATAGCACTGCCACAAGGATGGTACTTTGCGGACCGATACATCTATTTTTACATATCGTCGGAAATATATTTAGTTAGCTATTATCGTATTTTTACAACCAAAAGTTTGCAATAATGGTAATTCTTTCGGTATTGATAAGAACAATATGAACTGAGCCAGACATAGACAATTTTAATTCTAAAAAAATAAGAACTAAGAACACGTAAGAAATCCTTACCAAATGTCCTTATGGCAGTGGTATATCAGCGGAGCGATGGGAGATAACTCTGCCTGGAGTTTGACGACGTACATGACAGCCAACCAAAAAGGCGTCCAGGATCAATATTATGGAAATACATACGGAATATTTGTGTTAATGAAACGGATTCTATAGTTTATGGAACACTATGCTCTTTAGTTTCAACGCAGGGTTTGATATGGTATATATAGAATATCCATATAGTTTGACGAGATATAAGTTTTATTTTCGCGAGTATGATTCAGCAAATGGGGGCCGAGCTTTGGCAGGGTTTGATAAGGTATATTCGTTTATTAGGCTACTACTAAATCTATCTTGAGTGCGACATGTAATCAATTTTAGTTTCAATGCAGTCTTTTGTTTCACAAATGAATAATATGTCATAAATTATTATCCTTGTCATTTCAGGTGGTGCTGCTGCCGCCACGAAACTGAGCCTGCTGACATTGTTTGCATCGTTATTATATGCGTTCTTCTCATCCTACTAACATTGTTGGTACGATCTATGTGTTCTTCTCAGCCTACTTACATTGTTGGTAACATATATTTGCTCTTCTCGTGACAATATAAAGAAACTCAGCCGGCTATTGGTGTTTATAGCATTATTATATACATGTTCTGCTCAGGATAATGTAACGAAACTCAGCCTACCAATGGTGTTTGTAACATTATTATGTACATGTTCTGCTCAGGATAATATAACGAAACTCAGCCTACCAATGATGTTTTTAGCACTATTATATACATGTTATTCTCTTGATAATATAACGAAACTCAGCCTATGAATGGTATTTGTAGCATTATTATATATGTTAATCTCAGGATAATATAACAAAACTCTGCTTAATAATAGTGTTTGTAACATTATACAAGTTGTCGCCCGCTGTCGAGGGAGACATTGAGATTTGTCACCCGCTCGAGAACGGAATGTCTCCCGATGAGCGCAGCTCCGAGGGAGACATTCCGTTCTCGAGCGGGTGACAAATCTCGATGTCTCCCGAGAAAAAGGGCAACAACTGTTTTGTTATCCGATTATACCACAGGAAAAAATCCTTGCCATCCACACGCATGATGTTGCACTGAGTCACGAGTGCTATTTTTCCCGATTATGGATATTTTCAGTAACTACTTATCGTCCTATAGGAGTTCTGTTCCATAAACGATAGTCAAGCCGTTAAGCGTTTGATAATCAGCGTTTATTTACGATCATTTTGGTGGTAAAATCGTCAATATCGGTATATGCAATGTAAACCAATAAGCCATAAGGTATGTTATCGCCTTCTGCAATGTGGCATATTCAATATTCGAGACAAATGTATGCATTACGTTGTCCACCAGCAAACATTTATAACCAACCAACCTCAAGGGATCCACTCTTTCAATCTTGCACCATAATGTCGATATGAACATATTGAATCACCGAGATGTTTCGATGTAAAAAGGACATAATAACGCTTGTCCGATAAAAGTATCATCTTAAAAGTTCGAATATTAGTTTTCACTAAATATATGCAAATTAGCAAACACCACAACTGGTGTGTTTTGCGAATCCGTGGGGTATATAAGATCTATGATTTTAGTAGATCGTAGTTATGTGAAAAAGATGAGTTACTGCAGTGTGTGTTTGGAGATATTCTTGCAATATAACATCAGGCGGGCGACAAAAACAATGTCTCCCGGCTCAGCGGGCGACAGTGTGATTTGTCGCCCGGCACGTGACAGGGTATGGGCCAATCAGAAGGGTCGAAAATAGGGAGGAGGGTAACAATAGTATTTATTGTTAAGCTCAGCCTAATAACGTTTTTTGTAGCATTATATTATTATAGCCAATATATGGAAATCCCTCCAGATTTTTGTTGACAATTTTTTTATGATCGAGCATAACATTCCGCATCTTTTGAAGCTTTGTTTGCTATCGGAGAAGTGTCTCTTTCGAATTTAATGGCACTTTTTGTGTTTTGGCGTAATTGTCTAAATTGTGAATTTTAGTGGGGTATAGCCATATAGGGTTAAGTAATTAATATTGTAAGTAGAAAGCTAAATACAAACAAAAGATGGCAAATTCGAACATTAGCAAGCCATAAGTTGAGTGAGTGAACGGAAAATAAATAATCTGAAGAGAAACACAATTTATAGAATGGGTTTATTGAAAGGAATAAGGGTAGGATCATGTAATAAATACGAGTACGATATATTACTATTTTATGGCCCAGTTGTCTGCATGTTTGTATTGCAAAATATGTCTTTATCTTACAATTTAGTTATTTTTCCTCAAATACACGCGAAACACCGATCTTGTATCCTGCATAGCAACACGCCGTATCTTGCATAGCAACAAGCCGTATCTTGCATAGCAACACGCCGTATCTTCGGTGGCAGTGTGTCTGCGCGGGAGTTGTGGAGAAACTCGCTTTGTTTTTTAAATAATATGAATAACTGACCAATTGGCATCAATTATTATTTTCACAATATCGGACAAAAACATCTACTGTATCCTTCGATGGTCCCTATATCAACAGATTCCAACAACAATTTTGTTTTTGAAATGTCATCAGTTATCAGAATCATTTAATTGCCCAAATATAAAGCTAACCACAGCCAACTGTATTATAAAATTGCCCAAAACCTGTTATTTATCAACATTTTCTTTAAAGAAATTTTGCCGGTTTGTCATATATCTCGCACAAAAAAGCCACTTGATTTTAGAGTTATCCATCTTCATCCGCAATTTGGTCCGAGACAGTCTTCTCGTCGACTTTTACTGGGCCACTAAATATTCCAGGTGGTGAAAAAATCTATATTTGCTCACTCTTGGGCTTTGATGGGTGGGTTCCTCGACTCGAATCATATATTTTTTTTACCCCCGAAGCCAAATAGATAGTAATTAATCGTTGATGACGTCAGTCTTGTCAATGACGCACCACGACTTCAGCCGTGATATTCATTGTGTGTATACATACGCGCAACGACATATAGTTCTAATAAGATACCATCTTTTAGATGATCGTCTGTTGTTTGAATTGTAAGATAAACTGGTTATCACGACTTTGTGTGTTCCGGAGATAGGTATTCAAGTCTCGTTTCGTCCTGACGGACTCGATGATAGGCGGCACAGAGAAGGTAGCTCGGCTTGAATAAGGATCTCGGAAACACACATGGTGGCGATAACCTATATTTAATATACCTCCTACAGTTTTATATGTACCACAATTTACCCTTTTTATGTTTTTACATTAATGAATATTGTACCTTTTTTTTTACTAGCTCTTATCTATGTTCTTTTACATTCGATATTAAATAAAACAATTGACTTCTACTTTTTGCTCTTTATCATGGACTCTGATGAGCGAACTGGCTGCTGCCATAGTTTGTAATGACCTCAATTCACGGGCAGTATGAGTATGGGATTGAACCATGTCATCAAAATTGTATACATACAGTCCAGTTTCATCATGACCCATATCTAGCAGCTGAGTTATACCATATGCTACTATACCACAAATGAAGCTCGCCACTAAGAATATGGAAAATAATTCCCAGCTTTCGAGGCAAAATCGTGAACTGGATACCGGCATATGTATTGTTTGAAACATTCTGATTAGTGGGCCCTTCTCACAAGAAGTGTAGAAGACGACTTGTTGGTGTGAGCGAGATATATTAATCCGACCAAGAGACGGCAGCTGGTCCTGATAAACTTGAATATGGCAAATCAGAATCAGCCCAGGTAGGCAGGTACTATTGTTTTGAATATTGGAAGTCATAATATAACTATTCGGCGCATCTATGGTTACGGACATTATCGGCGCTTATTGGAGAATCCATTTCGAAATGCAACATCCGAATGCACCGTCTCGTCTATACATATTGATATTATGACAACAAGGAAAAATATAATGTGACAATATCGACGACATTTCAATATCTGGACACAAGTTTGGTCGCCATCTTGGCTGTGAGTAACAATTGCCCAACTTAAACGAATGCTTCGCGTCAATGTTCCCTATCCACATATAATTGTGCCAGTGCGTAGAATTCGCCTAAAAATAACGCCCATCATAAGAAAGTAAAGGAATGTAGGCGTGTTTTCAAATTTCGGTCGCCATTGTGGCAGCCATCTTCGATTTGGGAAACCGTTTCTTGCATGAGATGTAAGGTAATTACTTCACCTCAGTATATCCACCTCGACATATCGACCTATTTCGATACCGGGGATACCTCCATTTTAAAGTTAGAAAACTCTCCACGCTGTTCAACTCCGATATGCACTGAGTATCTTAGACATTGGTGTAAACAATATGTGACCCGCCATATCAAATCCAGTCGTAAGTCGGGATTTTTTTACCCCGTGCCAATGCATTCTCTTATATATGCGAGTCGACCATAGGTCGCCTCGCATATATAAGAGAATGCATTGGCCTAACAATTTTTTATCTCTTTTTTAAAATAAATGTTTCTTACAATTTTTAGGACATAAAATAAAAAACATCCATTACCCTGCAGGGAGCCCCACACATATATAGAAGCATATAGAAGAGTGTCGTCTGCTGATGTTTGTCTGGGGCTCTGTATGGGTGAAATTATAACATTGTTAAAGAAGACAAGAACAAATTATTAAAATTGTTAGGCCAATGCATTCTCGTATATATGCGAGGCGACCTATGGTCGACTGTCATATATAAGAGAATGCATTGGCACAGGGTAAAACAAATGCCGACTTACGACTGGATTTGATATGGCGGGTCACATATTTATTCCCCAATACAAAACAAGATGAATATCTTAACAAAATGCTAATGGATGATTATGGGTGATTGGAATGGGACGAGACAACAAGCATATTGTGGCTTTTTTGTAAGTCCTCTCCCAGACATATCTTAGACATTATTGTATTTCCATATAAACATTAATACATCAAACAATAAAAGTGGGATGGCGACTACATTTAGGCTATGAGTATATTGTTTGCCTCTGGTACATTGTGTCTGCTTTCGATCACACAAAAACTGGACAGGTAGACCTATTGGTTACTAGTCGGTACTAGTTCCCATTATATTTGAAACCTATGTCGGGATTCACGCGTTTAGCTGGCTTTACGGTGGAGAATATTTCAAATATGCTCGAACTTATTGTAGTATAGCAAGAATATAGTTTCAAGAATTTATATGTTTTTCAATGTTTCATACAGAAACTGGCATTGCTCAATTCCCTTAGATTAACCAAACTTCGCTGGAAAATCACAACTTAAAAAGGAAACAATGCTACTTTTTTGTATAACGTATAACAGCACCATGTTCCATGTGATCATTTCATCGTACCAAATAAGTTATCGATGGGTGTGGTGGACAAGATTAAATATGGACCTTCCTGAACATTTTGCGAGCCAGTCAATTCTCTTGTATATGCGAGGCTCCCTATCCACTGGCATAGTGGATTTTATGCTGCACCAGCGCAGCTCCCATCAAGAAAGGGTTAATCAAAAATAACCAACGTCCAACATGGGTATAGCCCAATACAATATGGGTATAGCCCTATACAATATGGGTATAGCCCAATACAATATGGGTATATCCCAATACAATATGGGTATAGCCCAATACACTATGGGTATAGCCCAATACAATATGGGTATAGCCCAAATACAACATGGGTATAGCCCAAATACAACATGGGTATAGCCCAATACAATATGGGTATAGCCCAATACAACATGGGTATAGCCCAATACAATATGGGTATAGCCCAAATACAACATGGGTATAGCCCAATACAATATGGGTATAGCCCAATACAACATGGGTATAGCCCAATACAATATGGGTATAGCCCAAATACAACATGGGTATAGCCCAATACAATATGGGTATAGCCCAATACAACATGGGTATAGCCCAATACAAGGCAATCAAATTTTTAATAATGTAAGTCTGCTCTTTGAAAAGTACAGTCATGTCAAGAACTATATTTACAGACGAGGAACAAATGACGCATGCCGCTTCTTCGATCTGTGTGATGTAAATTAGCGAACATCGCATGACCACTAGGCGCTCGGTGCCGAGCGCCTCTAGCTAGAGGCACTCGGTTCCCACCTCTGCTATGCGATTTTCTACTCTGAATGACGTTTGGTTATGGATGTCCATCATTATGACCACAAGTGCCCAAAACGACGTTGTTAGTATTTTCCACTCTAAATCCGTGTTTGTTGATTTTAAATTTGAGTTTCGTCCTGCCCATTGGCCATGTTTGACACCGTGAATTCGACACCTGATGTGCAACGTCTTGTTCGAAATTGTAATTACATTGGGTAAGGGGAGAGGGTCAAACGGTAGAGTGTTTATTTTGGGATTCGTGGATGTTGACATATGGGTCATCATAAACTCGAAGAAAACTGATCCAAATCTGGTTCCCCGGACAACCAAATACAAACATAGAACCAAACAGTTTGGTTCCCACTAAATTCAAGGTTTGTGTGGAACACGGTCTAGCTTAAATGTCATATAGTCTACAATTTAACAATATGTCCACGCGTTTGGGGTTAATGTGATGTGTGGAAGGCTAAATCAAGATTGAAATACCAATGCTCACATACCTATAGACTGTTTCAATGCTCACATACCTATATAGACTGTTTCGAGTCATATGTATATATACTATCTCATTTTATTGCGGGAGGGGATAACTATACATTTTGCTCATGTCACAAATAGGGAGGGGAGTATTTAAAGTGATGTGAAACGTAAATTTAACCTCACAATTGAGTTCCCTGCGTTATTCTGTGGAAAGACTGAATAAAATAACCCCCATACACGAAATGCCCCAACCAGATATCAGTTTGTACTAATTATACGGCCACGTAACTAACTATTTACTTTCCCTCAATCGGGACGAATAATTCCACTGTAAACGCGAAATAAATACACTAACGAGTTGTCGTGTGCAGTCGCGGAAACACCCGAACACTTCCGACTTGGTCGGGATTGAGTCGGCTTTCGTTCTCAGAAAATAGCTTCCATGGAGGGAGGCCGTTTGCTGGAATAGCGTAACATCAGCTTAATAAAACGAAAAACAAGCGGTATAGTCAATTCGAATGGGAGGGATATAAAAGGAATTATTGGCTGAAATCACCAACGGAAGAACATTGACCGAGTTATGAAAGAATTATAATCAAAGTGGTCATGATCGAGCAATGAACAACGGTAACAGTTGAAAATGTTACTATTTATAGAAATTTGTAATCGTTGCAGATCGTTGACCGATTTTATGATCGATATACAGCAGATACAGTCTCGTGCAGAAAGAGATGTCTTACATGTGTATTTCAAACTGTTTAATTACCTGTGCAATGCTACATGTGTGCCATATTGCTATTCACTATTCTAGTACAGACCGTATTTGTTTGGGACAGCGATGGTGATATAGATATCCATATGGAATTATGTTTTCTTCAATTTTTGAGTTTATATAGGCCCAAATAAATATACCATAAGATGGACTCAATCATTGACAGTTAAAATTGGATGGAAGTAAAGAAGTGTTGTGTATTTGCACTAAGTAAGCGCAATTGCTTTATGCTTAAGCGCAAATATTTGTATGCAAATAAATAATAAATGTAAAAAAGACTCCCATGTGATTTGCTCTAAACTCAAATTAACTCAGGCCATAAAACATTACTCAAACATAGGTGAGGACTCCACCCAGATCCCATACTAAGATGGATATTCAGACTGAGGAAACCAGTTGGAGATAGGTACATGTATTTGCTTAAGCATAATTCATTTCAATTACGCTTAACTAAGCTTAAGTGTAAATGAAATCCACTTAAGCGTAAATGAGTTGCGCTTAACCGTAATTCATATACACTCCCATTGAACTCCACATACTCAAGCTGAAATGGATGCAACCACATTACTAATGCCAGTAAGTTAACATACATCAGATTATACAAATATACATATAAGGTAAGACAGCCGATGAAATTATTGCTCTTAATATAATTCCAATGTATTATGATAACACATAAGTCAATTATGCTTAAGCGTAAATGATTACATTAAGAGAACTGATTTATGCTTAAGCGTAAATTATTTACGCTTAAATGCAATTAGTTAATATAAAATGTGAAAATGAATCATTTGCGCTTAAGCGCAAGTATATGTCTATCAATATATTTGCGCTTAAGCGCAAATACCTAACACTCACTTACTTCCCTCTGATTGTGAATGATAGAGTCCATCTCATAGTATATCATCATGGACCCATAGTAGTAGCCCCATATAATACTGAAACATTGAAGAAAAAATATTTCCATATGCATATATCAGCATCTCTGTCCCTGGTGTCCCAAGAATTGGTGCCTCACTCCCAGAGCTCTAGTATATTTTATTAAAGGGACATCTCCTACACAGATATATACCATTTCCATGGCCATGAATATGGAATTCGGGGTTACTGGGGACTCGCTTCCCTCATATGGTGTACTTATTGACTTGAAATTGGGGAAAACCCCAATTTTCATATTATCAGCATCCCTGTCCCCAAGAATTTGTGTCTCCATCCCAGAGATCTAGTATATTTTATAAAGGAGATATTAGTCTGGTCGTTTAACCATTGGACCTAGAAAAAATTATTAACAAGCTGTTTTTGGTGTAATTTTGTCGGGCAGAATCTGAGGAATAACATATCCAAAATCCGCTGAAATCCGCTTTGGGGAAAATTCTTTATTCAAGATGGTCGCCCAATATGATTGTTAATATCTGAAATTGTTGAATTTCTGCGGTAGATGCAACAATTAATGCCAAATTCGCAATAAAATTAAATATTGACAAACAATGTTTAGCCGCAAACCATATTTGTAGAATGTCTTTCCCAAAACGGACGCCAAAATGGAGAAAAGTGAATGAAATTTACACTTTGTGAAACATGTAATTGCTAGTCCTATAAGATAGAACAAACGTTCGAATTATTTGAGGATATTCATTGTAGAGTATAAGAGAAACGTTTGATCAGAGATGTAAGAATTCTCCCTAATGAATCTCACGAGAGAGCAATCGAAAGCAGGGTCTCATGTAACGGTTAAATCTGGACTTTTGGGCACACATAAACGGAACAATAACGCAGTTTTATATGTACTTTTTATGTTGAATCGTGTGATTATATGTGTAATTAAACAGTTAAATGCGATTTGATATGGATGTATTGATTCTGTGATGTTTTCTAGAAGCAGAAATATATGTCGTCAGAGTAGTCTCGTGAATGTGACCGATCATCATTTATTTTGATATCTACAAAATTAACCCTTTCAAAATGCACTGCTATGGAACAATATAAGATATATGCATACAGTTTTGGGTAAAATGTGAAGATTCCATTGTCTCTATCTCAAAATAGTAATCATAGTTGCCTCCAATCAGGTGACAAAACACGAATATTTCGCTTTGATCACAAGAATGCATGGTGGTATATTATGAACACAATTTATCAAAAACACAGAGGAGTACAAAGCCTATCTTCAATAAATTCTAAACTTGACCAATATATTTACATATTCTGTGGCTGAGACTGTGTTTATATCTGGAAATTATATTTCGTTATATTCACCGAAGCCACATATATGCGAAAATTACTACGATTTCTGCAACCGCATCACCGCGTTTGCCCCTTATCCCTAAAGTTACATATAGTTGCTGTACACAAAACCACAAATAGCAACATTTAGCGAATGTTCAACGCTGAAATAACAGCTTTAAACGATGAACCCTTGCTATTTAGCACAATTACGTGGGTGGTACTGGTAAGATATTTTAAAACGAAACGATACTGAAAATTAATATTGTGCATTGTGTGGTAGTATATCCCAGTTGTAAAGTGGGGACTGAAATAATTTGAACAAAATGTTCCAATAATAAACCGGTTTGGTAGCCGCGTGAAAATTAGTCTTAAATAATCTGTAAGATGTACCATCTCTTTGATCTCGTGGGATGTGGCGCTAATCTATTGAAGATATTGATGTTTCTTTGCAGTGTGATAAGCATTGGGACATATGTGTATGGCTTATTATCACGGAGAGTGCAGCAAATTCTATAAATCTAACTAGTCTTTATACCACACGGGTGTGCACTTCGGTGTATGTGTTACATTCAATAATTAATCACAATGTCCAATGAAACTACCATACAATGCATGTCGAAACATTACTTTGTGTGTTGCATGATCAAAATTATTATATTTTGTCCGGACAATTGGATGTTGGATAATCTAAAAAACAGAAATTTAACCATTGGGTTTGACTTGCGTTCAAATGACCAATACATCATGCAGATGGATATTTTAATGATCTGTGTACCTTTAAAGATACTAAACAACATGAATGTAACATTAATAATACGTATGTTCACTCCTATATGGTTATCCAATATGTTGCCTTCGTCGTGGTATGTTTTGGAGTTGCGGCCATTTTGACAGCCATTTTATGGCCGCGATTGTATTATTTTCTGTCCGTGTCACTCTATTCGCTCCGTTGCTCCAATTTCACACATAGTTGTACAACTACGAAATCCCTATGCCATAACATATCGTATACTTACCTTAATAATTTACGTTAGAACCCACCCCTATTCAGGGCGCTGTAGAATATTTTCCCCAAAGCGGATTTTAGCGGATTTTGGATATGTTATACATGAAGATCTCCTCTTTCCAACGATACCAAATTTAGCTTGTTAAGAATTTTTTCCTGGTAGACCTTATATTTTCAGCCCGACAGCCAGACTATATATCCTGCACATATCTCTACCATTTCCATGGTCATAAAAGAGATATTGGGGTTACTGGGGGGGGGGGGGGGTGCTTCCCTCATATGGTGGGTCTGTGCCATTTAAAATTAATTCAGGGGGGTGATATCAATGCATATTAATTTTTATTTGCGCAAATGATTTACACTGAAGCGCAAATGATAGATGTTATTTTGCGAAATATTTGCGCTTGATCGTAAATGAATAATAAATGTGAAATGGGTATCCCATACATGAAATGCCGTATCTATATGCTATAGCGCGTATATCATACAGGTCTGGGTGAACCACCGATCAATCAATAACAGCCCGATCGGGCTAAAGTAGACCGATCAGGCTAAAATAGACCGATCGTTCTTTCACAGCCAGCTTGAATCTTGGATAAAGGGAGTAGGCCTACTCTAAATTGTTCTTTAAAGTGAAATAGGCCTCCCATACATGAAACGCCTTATCTATATACTATAGCGCGCATACCCTACAGGTCTGGGTGAACCACCGATCAATCAATAACAGCCCGATCGGGCTAAAGTAGACCGATCGGGCTAAACTAGACTGATCGTTCTTTCACAGCCAGCTTGAATCTTGGATAAAGGGAGTAGGCCTACTCTAAATTGTTCTTTCAAGTGAAATAGGCCTCCCATACATGAAACGCCTTATCTATATACTATAGCGCGCATACCCTACAGGTCTGGGTGAACCACCGATCAATCAATAACAGCCTGATCGGGCTAAAGTAGACCGATCGGGCTAAACTAGACTGATCGTTCTTTCACAGCCAGCTTGAATCTTGGATAAAGGGAGTAGGCCTACTCTAAATTGTTCTTTCAAGTGAAATAGGCCTCCCACACATGAAACGCCTTATCTATATACTATAGCGCGCATACCCTACAGGTCTGGGTGAACCACTGATCAATCAATAATAGCCCGATCGGGCTAAAATAGACCGATCGGTCTTTCACAGCCAGCCTGAATCTTGGATAAAGGGAGTAGGCCTACTATAAATTGTTCTTTCAAGTGAAATAGGCCTCCCATACATAAAACGCCTTATCTATATCCTATAGTGCGCATATCCTACAGGTCTGGGTGAACCACCGATCAATCAATAATAGCCCGATCGGGCTAAAATATACCGATCGGGCTAAAATAATCCCATCGGTCTTTCACAGCCAGCATAAATCTTGGATAAAGGGAGTAGGCCTACTCTAAATTGTTCTTTCAAGTTACAACATTTAAAAAAAAAAAAATTATTCTGATTCATTTTGAAACTAATGAAAGACAATTTTGAAACTAATGAAAGACAATGTATAATTTTTTGCTGGTATATTCATCATAAATTTGAACAAATCTTCAAGCAAACAAAATTTCAATATTCAAGAAATCTCTTACAACAGTGTCAGGAAGACCAATCGATCTAGCTCAGCACGATTGGTCTATTGTGATGTCAAATATTATTGAAATATTGCTTATAATTTTCATTTACAGAAGTCAATAATTCGCATGCAGATAACTTCACCTTGTATTCGGCCAAATATGTTGACGTTAGATTAGAAGGCAGAATTCCCAGATTTGTTTATTATTGGTGAACCTGGATAATTTCGGAGGTGTGTCAATCGTCTTTTGCACACTGTGAATACGTACTCATTCTCTCCTAAATTTGCAAAAATCCATATATATATAAATATATATACAGAGTGTGAAAACGTTGTTAGTTGCCAAATAATTGTCGACATTTTACTTAGAAAACTTGAATGCAAAAACTATGATAGGCCCCCTATTATTTTGTTTGTTTTTTTCTCTTTTTGTTGAATCTACTTTCGTTATCGACATGCCGGCCTTTGTTTTGGCTGTTCTCCCAGTCGTGCGTGCCAGCCGATCGTCGTTATTCGGGTGGTTCCGATTTCCTCCGAATATAATTCCATGAGACTCCGCGCGCTGATTCGCTCCGAAAATGTGTTGGTATCTGAGAAGATTTCTTACTCTGATCACAGTTTTCAACAATTTAATACAGGGCGAGTACCGCACTAATAATATGCCACATTGGGGTTTTCTTTCTAGTTTTTTATGACCTTTCTTGTGGTATATCGGGCACAGTTCTGTCTGACATCAAATATATGCCCACCGGGAGTGAAGCTAATGACTTTAACAATAACTTTATTAATATAATTCGATATCTCCTTCAGACTTACGAACATCTTCCGATCGTCGGTGTCTATTCGGGTGAACCAACATCGTGCGATAGAACATTCAGAAACAAAGACACCCAACCGTGCTTATAACCTATACACATATAGTGTCACGGTCACGGACATTGTTTCCTATAGTGAGCGTTTAATGAACCAAATTGGGCATTGGTATGATTACCGTGTGAAATATCGGTATATATAGGTAGTTGTCGGTAATATGATGCAATATGAAAACATTAATGCTCCCTTGCCAGATGTAACACCATAAATGTAACGTTGAATGTGGTCTTGAATAAACCATTGATTGTCTTGTTAGAGCGGCTGCGTGGTCTTGAATAAACCATTGACTGTTTTGTTAGAGCGGCTGCGTGGTCTTGAATAAACCATTGACTGTTTTGTTAGAGCGGCTGCGTGTCTTGCCCCCAACTCGCCATTACAAATAATAAATGTGTGATCTTTCTATCTGTTATCTTGATTCTGGAATTATGTGATTCTTTAACCATACCTAGCTGAGATCTTCTCTAGAATTCACCACGCGAAACCCCTAACCATTTGGGATCTATATTTACTTGAGCCCGTGGATATCAAAATATGACAGACAATCCGTTACAAAACGATATTATTTATTCAGGAATCTCATCAAAACAGAATCAAGATTTTACTATCAATGATAGGCATCTGTGTGTCTTGTGTAGGTTTATGTGACTATAACTGTCTCAAAGTTAGTCTCCAATTAGCTAAACAAAAGTTAACATAAAAATCAACTGTATTTTCCCGCAAATGACTATTATGCAAAAGAACCAAAAACTTAACAAAGTTTTGATTTTTATAATTTATTCATTTTTTTGTTACAATTTACATTCAAATATTAACATACATATATTTTCTGAAAATGAAATTGAATGATATATGGATCATATACATGTATGTTTCTTATTACCACTACTTATCAATGCCAAGGTGGTGGAATTAGTTCAGTTGGAAAACATTTGTTACTTCTTTTACAGTCGCAAAGCTATTAAGGTGTGAATCACATACCTACACGTGAGAAGGGTATGGGTCTTGTAGAGTTCTGGCTTTACAGTATGTGGATTCTATTTGCGATAAATCCTTTTTGCCATTCTCTTTTTTTTTGTGGATATACATTTTATTATAAATTTACTGTAAGGACATTACAGTATATATATCTTTATTGCCTCCTGTATGGAGAGATTATACAAACAGTATAAAGGAAGAATACACACACAAGCATTAATAATACATATATACAATAGAAAGAAAGATGCGTGCACAAATAACAAGTTTTATTTTGTGCGTGTTGGACAACTGACAGTGTTTAGCATATTCTTGGAAGCTAGTAGTTACGAACACCCTTCGCAATGTTGCAAGAGTGGAAAAGAAAGACAGCAGCATCAATAACAAGGTTCACGGAATTGTGGATATGTTTTGACTCTTAGCATATGCTAGAGTTTCCAAGAAGAAGAGATGCGAATGTGTCCACAGAGAGTGAAGCCAGGAATTCGTAGCCCTGAATGCCGTACACATCGACCACTCTCTCCCAGAATATATTCCTGAGATGAATCAACGATTGGGCTCGACAGTCAGATATTACGTGCAAAATTTCGTTGTTGTAGATCGAGCCACACTGAGCACAACACAAACTGTTTGGGTATGTCGTTTTGTTCAGAAGAAGTACCAGATGTCGCAGTTCTTTTGAACGATGGCGATTCCTTGATACGAGATCCCATACGTTCCAGAGATTGAGAGGGTCTGAGTGACATCGCAAGAAGAAACTTAGATCTGAATCATTGACAACAGATTCCGACCAATTTGTCCGATAACAGTTTTTAACTTTTGATTTCACGAGGTTCTTCCATTCTTGTTTTCCGGGAAACACCCCGTGTCAATGAAGATTAGAACGAACTCGAGCAGACCATATTCCTCGAGAATGGGCATCACATCCATCACGAATCCCGACGACTGTCTCCCAAAAAGAACACGTTGCTGTAATTTAAAGATGAACAGTTCCAGCGGGGTTTGATGGTCAGGAGGAAGGTGGATTACGTTTTCGATGAAGATGAGCTTTCTAATATTAATTTCCTTTTCTATGGGTAACAGTCCAAGGAGGCTTAGCGATAAGTTAGTTCTTGCGCGAACTGGAAGAGACTGACAATGTTTAACACAGGTGCGGAGTGTTTTTTTTTCCAGTGTCTGAAGTGCAGTGATATTGTTCTATTCAAAGACATATTCCATTAGGTTGCTAGTGTTTCTGTTTGGTACTCTTGTTTTAAGAATTGACATGCAGATTCAAAAAACTTAACAAAGTTAGCCAATGACAGGGGTCACTCCACAGAAAACCACAAATCTTGACAAACACCAGTTACAGGTCTTAACACGTTTACTGCTGAACACCAATGGGTAATTCCATCCCGTATGCCAAAATGGGATTGCATGCTTTGCCCGGAGTTTGCCGATAGTAGTTGATATTTTATGTATATATGCATGAGTGATGGCTTGATGGGTTTTGGGGCGAATGAGAAGATCTCTTGATCTATACTCCCTCTATATACAGATCAGGCACATCCTGAATTCCACTAGTGTAGTGGTATTCCACTATAAGCCTTTTTACTGGTTCGCGATTTTCAAGATGGCCGATGGTTCCATATGGTCCGATTCCTACCTTTTTATCCAACCCACCGGTAAAGTGAGAAGTAGCATCCATTTCGACCATTTGTAACATTCGACAGCTGAGTGCGAGAATTTTTTATCAACATTTTATGGCTTAATTTCATTTATTCTGAGTGCAACTACGTGTTTAAGAATTGTTTTGTGGCCATGTCATCTATAGAGTTAGGATCTGGTGACGATGCAGACATTCAGACGCCCACTTTTGTCAACGAACTTCCCATAAGTTACTGATAAATAGCGAGTTCTTGCGTTAAAAAAATAACTCAAAAACATACGTGATACATCCAATCCATCTACTGTGCGAAACCTATGTATCGTATGTATCCAGGGTGTGAGTGTTTAAATAGTTTTATGAAGTTCTCGCACCTGCGATACGATAACGACCTGTTGGCATTTTATTTTGGGAATTCCCAGACTGGAGTCATATGCTAAACATAGATGCTACTTGTTAACTTTGACCTCCGGAGACCAAATGGCGGATTCGCCGCGAGTAAGTGAAATCACTTATTATAGTGGTATATGACCATTACCATGAATATGATAAAAGAGGGATAATCCAAAAATAAAAAATCATATTTCACACATATATTCAAAATCAGTGTTGCACTAATTCGGTATCATACATATATTTTGTCCAAGAGAATGATTAATCATGACGGCAGACGATACTAGTAAGCAACTCAATTAGCATTCAATTAGTTTAAATGTTGTTATGAAGGAGCGATTGAGTCATCATATTATCGTCCTTTAGAAAGGCATATATCAGTAATATTATCGAATAACAAAGCTGGCGCAAAATATTGCACAACGTATTTTGTCGGAAGTCTGTTCATTCGCTGCGATATTGTTAAGAGTGAAATTTGGCTGTGCGCTGGTATGCGGCGTCTTCTATTCTCGATGTAAATCAAGGAAACATGAATAGGCTATGGTGGAATACCACTATACTAGTGGGATTAAGAATGTGCCTGACCTGATATAGTGGTTCGACCAATATCGGCATACATGTATATGATGCTGAAATATAACATATAAGGCTACTACGAGGTAACATAATTTACCAGTGGTCATCGTTGGTGCCAGCTACGAGTTATCTCGTATAGGTAAATACAATTACGTTTTCAATGACTTCGATGACGAAGAGTGCTATACAGGGGCAAGCATATCGTGTATAAGACATGGTAAATGAATTTTATACACTCTAAGTCGCATATCAGACGTCGAAAACGTAATATATATTTACATACGAGATATAACGCTGACACCAGCGATGACCACTGGTAAATTCCGTCCCAGTCGCCGATTGCGAGTTATCTCGTAGTAGCTTTATAACACGTTTTAGCATTACAATGTATATAACACAATTTCGGTCTACTAAAATTGTATAAAATACGATAAATGAATCTATATACACACTTGTACACTCATTGCCAGGGAAATGAACTTTCATGCATGGGTAACAAGCCACATGTATTCGCTTGGGATAATACACTTGATGTAGGGCTAGCTCGAGTTTCCGGCAGCCTCTGGCACTATATCCGAATTCTTCTACTGTCAGAATTCAACCAGTTATAAACCCAGGGAAGTAACCACAGCTGATAATAAGATTAGTTAGAATTTAGAATTAGCGCACCCAAGCAGGGTGCTAACTAATCTCAACATACATATACAGCGCACCCAAGCAGGGTGCTAACTAATCTCAACATACATATACATTGTAAGTGTTGTTCTATTATTGTATGTTACATGGCCAAACTTAGATATTTAGCGGACCTTTCAGTGGCTTGTAGTCCTTGCACCCATCCCTCAAACAATGAGGTATATTATCAGTATAGGCATATAGCTTCAAACAATGGGGTATATTATCAGTATAGGCATATAGCTTCAAATGAGGTATATTATCAGTATAGGCATATAGCTTCAAACAATGGGGTATATTATCAGTATAGGCATATAGCTTCAAACACTGAGGTATATTATCAGTATAGGCATATAGCTTCAAATGAGACCCAATCCTGATTTAGCCCCGCCCCATAATCGGTTTCGGATTCTGAATCCAGATTCTCCCACGAAATAACGATTCTGTGGGTTGAGTTTGAGCTTAAGTTTTAAAAGTCATTACCAACAATACAACCCACAATCCAACCCACACGCCACATATAGGCTACAAAACGCAACCAACAATCCAACGCATACGTAACATATAGGCTACAAACGCAAACAAGAATGACAATGTAAGCGTTGTAAATACCAAGGTAACAAAACGTGGTGGAAGTTGAACAATGACGTAACGCTATTTAATAGATTGGCATTAGACAATATAGGATAAGATCAAATTTAATGAAAAAATACACACAAAATGGACAGTAAGTTGCAACCATGAATAAAATGTATACAATTTGAAATCAATTACCTATATATTATATGAGTAGCATATTATGCATATACATGTGCAATGTAGTTTCCTAAATAATGTTTTCCACTTCAGTTTTCTTCATAAATCGAATTCATCTCTAATAAATTATAAGCTGATAAACTTTTATTAGAATCCCGAACGTTAAAGAAAGAGCGGACCATGTCACATATAGAGCGGATCATGTCACATAAAGAGCGGATCATGTCACATATAGAGCGGATCATGTCACATATACATGTAGAGATCATGTCACATATAGAGCGGATCATGTCACATATAGAGCGGATCATGTCACATATACATGTATAGATCATGTCACATATAGAGCGGATCGTGTCACATATAGAGCAGACCATGTCACATAAAGAGCGGATCATGTCACATATACATGTAGAGATCATGTCACATAGAGCGGATCATGTCACATATAGAGCGGATCATGTCACATATACATGTAGAGATCATGTCACATATAGAGCGGATCGTGTCACATATAGAGCAGATCATGTCACATAAAGAGCGGATCGTGTCACATATAGAGCAGATCATGTCACATATAGAGCGGATCGTGTCAGATATAGAGCAGATCATGTCACATAAAGAGCGGACCATGTCACATAAAGAGCGGATCATGTCACATATAGAGAGGATCATGTCACATACAGAGCGGATCATGTCACATAAAGAGCGGATCATGTCACATAAAGAGCGGATAATGTCACATAAAGAGCGGATCATGTCACATATAGAGCGGACCATGTCACATATAGAGCGTTCGTGTCGCATATAGAGCGGATCATGTCACATAAAGAGCGGATCATGTCACATAAAGAGCGAATCATGTCACATAAAGAGCGGATCATGTCACGTATAGAGCGGATCATGTCACATATAGAGCGGATCATGTCACATAAAGAGCGGATCATGTCATATAAAGAGCGGATCATGTCACTTAAAGAGCGGATCATGTCACATATAGTGCGGATCATGTCACATATAGAGCGGATCATGTCACATAAAGAGCGGATCATGTCACATAAAGAGCGGATCATGTCACATAAAGAGATGACCATGTCACATATAGAGCGGATCATGTCACATAAAGAGCGGACCATGTCACATAAAGAGCGGATCATGTCACTTAAAGAGTGGATCATGTCACATAAAGAGCGGATCATGTCACATAAAGAGCGGATCATGTCACATAAAGATCGGATCATGTCACATAAAGAACGGATCATGTCACATAAAGAGCTGATCATGTCACATATAGAGCGGATCGTGTCACATATAGACGATCTACAACTCATCCCCATTTTATAGCTGATTTACAAAAACTCGTCCAGTAACTTAAATTTTCTAATTTACTGGACGAGTTTTTAAAAATTCCGCTATAAACTGGGGACGAGTTGTATATCACAATTTTTAGAATGGGTTTATTGAATGGAATAAGGGTAGGATCATGTGATAAATATTTTTATAATGGTTGCTTTTTGTTCATTCTTCATAATAAATAAGAATTTCTCATAATTTGTCATATCTGAAAAATATAGGAACCACAGGTCCCCAGACCAAATACATACCCCCCCCCCAATAATAATCAATCCTATAGAAAGGTATCAATTGGCTGGGCCTAATTTGTTTTATCATTTTTTTCAAAGTCAACAAACTGGATCAAACTACATGTTTTACATAATCCAAATCCTCAGTAAACATACTTGAATCAACAAATGTGACTTAAAAGAAACTAACATCGGCTTCTATAAGGCATCGGATGACATTTCGTGCATTTTTCCTAGTAAAGAAAACGTCCCAGATGATATATTTAATGGCGTAATTCAACGAAATAATTTTTTTAACTTCTCATTCATTACAGTTTGTTGGAGAAATATTGAAAGCCATAGTATTTTTGAGGTGTAGAGTACGAAATATAAACAGACGACAAACCGGAAGTCAAAGTACCGTTTGCGCAACAATAATACATTTTGGTACACATGGCACTATTACCTGTTATACAACAAACGTTGCATATCAACATTTTTAGAATGGAATAAGGGTAGGATCATGTAATACATATTTTTTATAATGGTTGCTTTTTGTTCATTCTTCATAATAAATCAGAATTTCTCATAATTTGTCATATCTGAAAAATATAGGAACCACAGGTTCAAACTGGATCAAACTACACAAAAATAATTTTTGTTACAAAATGCCTCATATATAGGTAGAAAAATATTTTAGTACTCTTCAATTTGATGTATTCCTTGTAAAAATTGGTTCAGAAGAACTCCGGGTTTGAGCACAGGCCTGACACAAACCGGCTGTTTTTTTCTCTCATTCGACATTGTGTCCGCGCTACTGCGTTGCCAAATACTGGTTTCTTATACAGAATCGTGCCGTAAAGACACTTTCAATGAGAAGTAGTATATTTATATTATGCGTCAATTAGAATCGGTATTGTTTACTGACCCACTCAAATAAATCACGCCATGCACATAACGGCCCAATATCTCTCGTATTTATTGATAATATCCGTTCCATGAACCAGGAAGCGATCAACTAAGTTCCAAAAACAGCCATCTTATGCGAGTCTGCCGTGAGTACTATTTATAGTTCATACGCAACACAACAAATCCATATAAATAGTTAGAAAAAATGAAATAAACACACAAAGATTGAATTAACACGAATGCCGATTTATAAACATATAGGAATATAGGAATATAACTTCATAAATTTTTAGAATGTAAATTCATTTCTTCTTCGATATAAATTTTATTTATATCGAATACTTAATGCAATGATAACGTACATGTAGCATTACGTCACTCCAAAATGGCGATAGATGTTGAGAAAAACAACAGGTCCGATCTGTATCATAACCAATTTTTACACGAGATATATAAAATTGAAGAGCAATAAAACATCTTTCTATCTATGTATGAGGCATTTATATAAGAACAAATATTTTTTGTGTATTTTGAACCAGTTTGAGGACTTTGAAAAAAGGATAAACAAATTTGCCCAGGCCAAGTTGGATACCTTTCTATAGGATTAAGTATTATTGGGGTGGGTGAATTTTTGTTATGGGACCTGTGGTGTGAATTCTGTAATTATGTCCCTCTGTTTCAATTTGTTTACAAATACACACAATACTCAATCTTTCTTTAATTATGACCGGGAAAAGTCCAGAATTAATTGTACAAAACAATTGTAATGAATTGCGATAATCGTGAGAACAAGTGAATTTAATTATGTATTAATTAGATAACTATGCAGATTATAAAATTATGGATAATACTGTGGCTTATATTGAATAAAGTGTAGTTTGAAGTGATAAAATTGAAGAAAAAAACTTGTTGATTTGCGAACGTATCAAAATAAATTATGCCTTTGCGTGAAATACTGCCGACGTAAAAAAAAAGAAAGAAGCTATATGCTGCCATGCAATGAGTGTTAATTAAACAATTATCACTAATTATTGATCAATTATGCATATTACATACAACAACACAACGAGAGGTGCATGAATTGTAGCTCTAAGCTATGATAGCCACCATAATTATGTAGGGCTACGTTTTACGAAATTTCGTCTCGATATCCCCAGTTTTGACCTGCCGTTTATTTTCACTAAAGTAGATAAACGCTCTTTAATAGCGACGCCTCATATAGAAACGCTCATTAATTATCACGCGATTAACCCATCAATCCCCATTACGGTGGGAGTTGAAGGTTGAAGGGGTGGTCACACGGTCTCGCGAATGGTCCGGGTGCACTGTCTGTGGATTTTTACCCTTATACAGCAAGTTTGGGTTCAATCGGCCCATAAGTTTTCGTCTCGATATCCCCAGTTTCCGAGACGGTCAAATGCCGTATATTTTCACTAAAGTAGATAAACGCTCTTTAATAGCGACGCGTCATATACAAACGCTCATTAATTATCACGCGATTAACCCATCAATCCCCATTACGGTGGCAGTTGAAGGGTGAAGGAGTGGTCGCACGGTCTCGCGAATGGCGCAATGACACTTCCCGTGGGTTTTACCCTTAGATAGGAAGTTTGGGCTCAATCGGTGGAGCCGTTTTCGAGTCTATACAGGACATACACCCGGAAGTCTCAATATATATAGATAGATATTGAAGAGGAACCAAAAATATGTATATGCTACCGGGATACGGAACAGCTGTGGCCTAGGAGTGTCCACAAGTGACAGAGATACTCAGATTTACACCAAGATTTTCCCCATTACTCACCCCGGAATGCATCATAATTCACAAATAAGAGATTAATATTAGCCATCATGACCTGGGGTGTAGTTTGGAAAAATCTCACCGAGGGGCCAGATATTTGCCATTTCGGACCTATGCTGCATGTATCATGTGTGGCGAGGTACACCCACGACAGCGGTGGCTAGTTTAGGCTAGCGTCACTAGCCGGTAATTGTTTAACATATAATGTGGTATTTATTATGGTCGGTAGTTCTTATTAAATAATTGCCATATCGCACATATGTCTCAGTTTTGCATTCTTACCCCATTAATGGTTATAGGGCATCTTCAAATGACTGGGGAGATGGAACATAAATCGTATTTCACACAAATTATTCAAAATCAGTGACGCTCTTACATATATTTTGTCCAGGAGAATGATTAATATTGACGGCAGACGATACGCAACTCAATTAGCATTCAATTAGTTTAAATGTTGGTATAAAGGAGCTATTGAGTTAACCTGTTATTGTCATTTAAAAAGGCTTAGAGCACAATCCAATTGTTGCAATCGTTCCCTGAGTTTCGGTAAAGCACACCAATTCCCAAGGCTGGCGAAGGAATAGTTCAGTGATTATCCCATTGTTAGGCCCACGCAACTCATAATAGACAAATCGCCCGGGCGCTTCAAAGTGGGACCAGTCCGTGTTGTTTCGGACATATCTATTCGCATTCAACGGCGATCAGTTCATGTTAATCACGTTGTTGGGCGTGGCTAACCGGCTATTGTGTCCAATCGCGGCCAGCGCACGGATTGTGCGTCGTTGTCAAAACACGCTCAACGGCACATTTCCAGTTGCTTGCATTATGTGGGATCAATTGTGGTCTAAGTCGGTCAGATCACGCGAATAGTTCTTTACCAGAATAAATCTCGTCTTCGACTCGATTGATTCTGCTAAAGAACCGTTCTTGTGCTCTAACCCTTACTTATATTCGTAATATTATTGAATAACAAAGCTGGCACAACGTATTTTGTCGGAAGACTGTTCAATTAAAGGAAAGATGAACATGTTATGGTCATATACCACTATAATAGTGGAATACCATGCACTATAATGGTGGAATACCATGCACTATAATAGTGGGATTCAGGGTGTGCCTGACAGGTTTGATATATTTCAGATCTCTTAACCACAGATATAACAAATAACGTTATCAATCATGAACTTTCATGTGGATTTTCGCGATGCCTTTGTGATACGAATGATGCTTGTGTGATACGAATGATGCCTGTGTAATACGAATGATGCATGTGTGATACGAATGAAGCCTGTGTGATACGAATGTTGCATGTGTGATACGAATGATGCCTGTGTGATAATAATTATAATGATTGTAACCATGTTTTCACTTTTTTTTGTCAGCCTACATGTAGAAAACTATTCTGGATTGTTTTCTGTCAAATGGGACCGTGGTCTGTTACTTACATGTACACGAACACAATGATGGCTATTATGCAAATATTATAGACCAGGAGTCGTGAAACTGACGTTATATCCCGATGCACTACACATGCAAGATTGCGCCAGTTCGGAAATTTGTTTGTTTTGCTACATCTTAATACAACGCATGTCTGGTTTAAAGGCACGGATGGCCTTCGCGATGTGTACTGCTGTTAAAATTGTCACATCCGTAAAACCTCAATAAACAGAAAGAATATTAAAATATAGACAGCTTTTGTTCTTATACCAATCATAAATATCGCGTAAATAGTATGTTATTGTCAAGTTTGTACGCTTTGTTATGCAAACAAAGGCCGAAAACGTTCCATAACCTGGCATTTGTTTACATAACAAAGCGACTGGACTGGACAATAACATAATATTTACGCGATATTTATGATTGCTATAAGATCAGACTATATGTCTATATTCTAATATTCTTTCTGTTTATGGCAGTTTTAACGGGTGTGACTATTTTAACAGCATACCCACCACGAAGGCCATCCGTGCCTTGGGGGACTGTGTACTAAATCCTGCCATTTATGGGACCATCTCCTTTTATACGCAACAGAATATATGCAACCAATGAATGAATTTGAACCATGGATTAATGCAAACATACACTCATGTGTTCTATGAACGATACAAACAATATGGTAATTATCATGCAAATGAGTTTATGACTCGAGTCATTTATTCATTTGCATTATAGTTAGCATATTGTTTATATCGTTCATAGAACACATGAGTGTATTTGACGGGGTTCCAATATTTATCTCGAAAACAAAGCGATTTTCATAACGCTGTCATTTGTGCAAACTTTGTGAAAAGCATTGAAACCCTGCCGAACGCAACATTTACCCCCACCAGATAGTCTGACATCTAACGGCGAATGGCTTATCAATGACGTAAACAACATTATATGTATATCATTGTATCCAATCAGCTCCAACTGGATTACATCCTCGCTGTTCCCACCCAGTCTATATATCTCTCTATCTTTCTATTTATGTCTCTTGATCAAGGAGCGTGAAACACAATGGGAGCAAACCTGACAAAATACATTGGGCTTGTTGTATAACCCCCTTTCCAATCAATTCATTTATACTATTATATTTATTATTGTCAAAACTTTTGTTAAATGTTCACATGCTTGTTATTAGGATTGTAATCAAATATGTTTACACTAAAAGACGATTGAAATGATACCTAGCATTATAGTTTGTCCCCACATCCGGTTGTAACTAGCAATCTGATTGGCTACAACGCCACGTTTAAATCACCATGTCCCCCGTCACCCTTGCCAGCGGGGTATAAGAGAACGTGCTCCAAACATCGAGGGTATATGAGCACGTGAAACATCGGGGGTATATGAATGACCCTTGAACTGGCAGTTTCCACCAATTTTGACGTTGCTCTCGCACGCCGAATTTGACGTCACCTGACGCCGAGTCCTTAGGTCAGCTACTGAATTATTCTTATTGGTGTGAATTGGCAGAGCCTCGCGAAAAATCATACTTCTAACTCGTTGAGATAACACACATCTCAAAACACACTATGCTATTGTGTGCTAAGACAACTAGGGGCCCCATCGATTCACCATATGTATCGGCGCGCCCCTGCTATGCGAAGGCACGATGTTCGATACGCAGATAACAGTTCTGACCACCCGGAGTAGGAAGCTAATGCAGCATGAAGACTTAGAAGTATACACACAAGAAGGATGGCCATCCGAACGATTTACGGATTAGCTATCGCAGGTGTACTAGGAAAGATGCCCATTGGAAATTAATGCGGCGAGCTGACCATGAGAAGATATAGAAGAATGACGCTCGTCCGATTACCCCAACTACGCCCCAAACTGATGTACCGCGAAATACGCCTTGGGCTAGCAACGTCACCCCAGACTATAAAGATTACCTGATTTTATTAGAGAAATCATGATGCTTTGGAACTCCCTCGAGTCGACACTGGTACTCGTATTACCGACGTAGAGATGCCAAGAAGACGGCTAGGATCCCTAGCCGGGAGCATGGATAGGAATGCAAGGTAACACATTATGATCTTGTATTTCTAACAACGCACCACTGATGCGCCGACGAAGAAGAAGAGCAGAAGACAAGAAGATACACTCAATCCATGAAGACGGAAGAAGGCCCTAAACCGAGCAGACGACAGGAAGAGAAACTCAACCAGGAGAAACCCAGATGCTGATGATTGAACATTATTGACTTTGTTGTAAATAAATAATCAAACCGTTCTGATGGCCTAAGAGTTATATGTACCCGTATTGGCACAATTGTTGTATTTATCTTATGCCAACTGATACTATCATTTTTGGTCAAATTAAGCCTAATTTATGACAGTTTTCAGACAAAAACAACCTACATTTTGGTCATTTCGAAGAGCAATTCCCGTTACGCATGAATACGCAGTTACAGTACATGTGATGAGGTCGCGAATTTATGGAACATTGGGGTGATTTGTCAGCAACAAACATGATATAATTCCTGATTTAATATGAATCCATGTACATAAATCGGAACAGTGAAATTCTTTCAATAACATATAAATGTTCTCAGACAAAAAGCAAAGATATTCAAACTGTTACAGTTCAGAATTCGTTAGATTGAAAATAACATGCAAGTTCTGAGAAAAGTGTACATCGTACATTTTGCAAATTTTGTGGGGTGCAAGCTGTCTAAAATGACGGGAACAGAATAGTGAAAGCTTAAAATTTAGTCCTATTAGGGTCATGTTATCATGTTTCATTGAATGTTTAGCTACATTACTATTTTATTCCATTTGTATGCATTAATTTATTCGTTTAAATCATTCGAAACGCTGAAGTAAATGTGACCCAATTGCGAGGCGAGAGTTTTTTGTTGATACGTCGCCAAGGCAAGCATGACGTCACGAGGCGAAAGGTCACGCTGCGCATAGTCCGTTTCTTGAAATGATAATACACATATGTAAGATATCACGATAATTTAATACACAGTATAACATCACACCGGTATAAGATAACTTATGAAAAACACACTTAAATTAAGGAGACATGGTTATTGTTGTGGGGACAAAATCGTTATCTCCGGCAACATCGTGGAGTACACGGAGATTTAATACCTGGATGTCTCGTTTCGAACCCCTCGGCTCCGCCTCGGGGTTCAAAATCGACATCCAGGTATTTAATCTCCATGTACCCCCGATGTTGCCGAAGATAATAATAATATATAGTCAGTTCTCGATCTAGTGTTGTCTGATGAGTTGGGGTATAAAATAAACATGTGAGTTTTTTTCTTTTGTGTCCAAGAACTGTTATTCTTACACCGGAATGGTAACGACGCAAACAGTGTTCTCTGTAAATTGTGTATTGCTACACCTATAACCTATCAGTCGATTGGAACTCGGATCTGACATCTGAACTCGTCGTCTTCTGGCTCCACATCCCACTCGAAGTGAAGCTACCACCGGATTTGAGCTTCCTGGCGATCAGCCGACATCCCAGAAGGGCAATGAGACGCTTCCGGAATTTCCCACATGTAAGAAAATAGAGATAGAAATTCACAGCAAAGTTAATGTCAAAAAGCATTGTCACAAATGTGTCCAGAAATAGGAACTTATCCATCTCCGTATTCGACGAGTTATAATCCCAATAAGGGGTGACGATGTCGGACACCACAACCGGCAGAGTGAGCACAACCAACGAAATAGACACCACTAACAACATTATGGTGATCGGACGCTGAACGATTGAAGGGTCATGCGGGGTTACTGAAACCTTTCTCCGAAGTTTGTGAGATTGTCTCAATCCGTAGATTATGAAACCGTTGAGTATGAACAGGAATACACATGGTATAATCGAATTGAAAGCAGCATCAACCCATGTCCATATCTTATTATGCCAGTGCTCAAACCCAGGTTGTTCGCTGCAATAGTTAAACCCTTCCCATTCAGTTGTTCCGTAAATGAAGAAATAATGCAAGTTTAAGCCCGCTAATGCTACAAAGCAGACGATCAGGAACAGGTAAACGTTTCTCTTGATAAAAATCTGCTTGATCCTAAACGGGAATATAACTGCCACGAATCTTTCCAATGTCATCAGGACAACAATCCAAACGGAGAACATTGCTAGTGTAGATATCCAGAAGACGATCTGTTGGCAGCCCACGTGACTAATATACGCTTCTTTAAGGTTCAGCTCGTTGTAAGCCAGTTTGAGACCGAGCACACACGTGTCTGTGATGGCTAAAATAGCGACGAAGACCGACGATGATGTTATAGGGTTCATCGTTGCTATGGTAACCAATGCCAGCATATTTCCAGGGACTCCAACGCAAACCAGGACTCTCAAGTAATGTTCGTGTATCCTCTTGTGTGCTCTGTACAGCCAGGATGTTGGAAGCGGTGGATAATTTTGATAATTAGCAAAAAAGACTGAACACGCATCAGATATGTCCTTAAATGTAACATTCACATCACTAGACTCAATTGTGGTGTCGTTCGCGGGCTCGTCTGTTGAGCCTCCGTTATTGGAAATATCACTGCAGTTATTCAACAACCCAAGCAGTGGCATTGATGACGGGCCTGCGGATTGGTTCGGTGTGCCTGCGGATTGGTTCGGTGGCCCTGCGGATTGGTTCGGGCCTGTGGATTGGTTCGTGCCATTAGGACCTGTAATTTGGTTCGTGCCATTTGGGCCTGACATCGGATCCGTGTTTCCCGCTTCGGTCATTTGCTGCCCGCCACCTGAATGAATTTAATGACATATTTAGTGCTTATTTTACAACCTCAAACTGAAATTGCACGACTCTACAACAATTTGAAAATGCAACACTAATTCACTAATTGTACTGTCAAAATATTCGACAACATCGACTGAGCCATTTCGCAGAACACGACTTCCGAACGACACAGAACTTTAAACAAACAGTCCTTCATTCGTCCCATACAAATCACCGATAAACAAACAATAATCAGTCACTATATTTGATTTGACGTTCAATTGGCAGCCTGTCCTAAAATTCACCAAAGTATATATAAACAAAGTAAAAATATATACATTACAAGAGGTGTGCACTCGCATGCTAGCATACTCCCACCGTGGCAAATTCAACCCGCATCATCCGTAAACCCCACAAAAAAAGATTTTTAACTTTAAAAAAAAATTTGGATTAATAATATCGATATGGTGTCGCAAGAAGCTTGTACAGAAAAAAATATTCAAATTGGTTGATATTTGTTCGAATGATTGCAGAAACCCAAAAAAGGGTAGAAAATGAAGCGCAACCTTAACATATAAGATGGCTTTTGTCGAGTGTGATAGCATCCACAACAAAAAAATCCCAAAATTTTATAAGTCAAAATAAGTCGAAAATGAAGTGTAATGTTAGGAAAAACAGTCCGAGCCAACCCTGAGCCGCAGCATGTACAGAGGGTGTTGTGAGAAGCATGTATACCAATAATTATTGAAATCGGTTCATATTTGTTAAAGTTATTAAGTCGGACAGAAGTTTCTATGTCAAAATAAGTCGAAAAGTAAGGCGTAACTTAAAACAAGAAATTCGGACCGCACCGCAATTAGCATCATGCATACACAAATTATTGAAATCGGTTCATATTTGTTAGAGTTATGAGGTCGGACGGACGGACGGATGGACACACGGGGGGAGAAAGTGTGACGGACAGACGCAATCAATCCAGTATACCCCCCATTTTCTTCGAAAGTGGGGGTATAAATAAGTGTATGGCCGAAAATCGGGACCGAATTTCAAGCTCGGTTTTAGTTGAAGGACATCTCAATGTGCCATTCCGATCGATACATTTCCATTTTGATAAGAACTGAGATTTTGTTCGCGACTACCGAAGCAAACATATTTGAAGCAACGAACAGTATATAGAGTAATACCTAGCTCGCGTGCCTCCATAAAGCTGATATATAAAGTATACATTCCTGCATCACGACGAACAGTTAAACCTAGCTGATTGATTCTGCTGATTGTTTATTTAACTCAACGCCACAATTAAGTGGCGAATACAGAGTTACAATTAACATATATACATCTATTTACAAAAGCAAAGGGGGCCACTGCATGGTGTCTGTCTGCCTGCCAGTGCCTCCTTAAAGCTGATATATAAAGTATACATACCTGCATCACTTATTGTAACATTGCTGTCCGAGTCCGTTGCGTCCGGATCTGGTCCGGCATCTGGTGGACTCATTCCATCTGGTGGACTATTTACTCCATCTCGTGGAGACATCAACGCCATACAATATTCAGTCAGTGTCTGAAGCTTAGTTGCCAATAGAGTGTCCCATATTGTGTCATTTTCTGCAATTTGGATTGTTGTCCCCGCTGACACATTGTGCTGCTGTGATAACGCTGGGTCTGTTATTACAAGCGTACAATCAGGACTAGATGCGTCTGTAAGAAGGTTGCTACATGTAATTAGGACAGCCACGAACGCCCACGAACCAGTGGCAACTTGCTTCATCATTCTAACTTGTTACTAAACCTGTAATGATAGAGGTTGGTATATATTAATATAGCAGCCACGAACAACCACGAACCAGTGGCAAGTTGCTTATCATTGTAATTTATTAATAAACCTGTAATGATAGAGGTTGGTATATGTAAATATAGCAGCCGCGAACGCCCACGAACCAGCGGCAAATTGCTTATCATTCTACTTTGTTAATACAACTGTAACGATAGAGGTTGGTATATATATGTAAATATAGCAGCCGCGAACGCCCACGAACCAGTAGCAAATTGCTTCAACATTCTAATTTATTAATAAACCTGTAACGATAGAGGTTGGTACATGTAACTATAGCAGCTACGAACGCACACGAACGCACACGAACGCACACGAACTAGCGGCAAATTGCTTCATCATTCTACTTTGTTACTAAACCTGTAATGATAGAGGTATCGTGACTCGACTCGTTTTCGTGGTCATATAGGCCCTACATAAGATATGATCACGAAAACGAGCAGTCGCGAAATCTGATAGAATCGTACATTCACTTTCAATAGTACAGATTCTCTTAATCTGCCGCGGATTTCCCAAAAATTGTACTTTCATTGTCAATAGGATTCTCCGAATTTGTACTTTTACTTTTCATTTTTACCACGTAAAGCGACCTTAGTTGACACATATATATATATGACACACTGGCTGAGTCCATGACAAATAGTTGAAATATAGCATTGCTTCTTTCATTTAATTAAAGCTCACCTCGTTAAAACGCATGTCAAACGTATTTGTTTACAAATGCATTGGGTGCGACAATTTGCAGTAGGTCCCGATTTGCGGAGGTAACTTTGCGGAAGCCCCCGAATTCGCGGATGCCTCTAAAATGGGTGATATATGTAGATTTTCATGAGGGAACGGGTGCGTATATGTCAATTGATACGTATTTTAAACAAATAACGACACGACCATCACAATAGAGGTCTAGCTGTTCTATCAATTATATATGCGCCGAGTTCACTTGGTGCAAATCAAACGGCGATAAATATTCTCGTGTGTCAGAAGGACTCCTTAAAGTTGTGAATAAGATGAAGAATATTTATTAGATGTTATTTATTAAGTCAATCAAATAATGTTATTCATTAGCTATATATATATACACTCCCGGAGATTGCTGCGCGGGTATCCTGATCACGCAAATTAAATCGCGGAGGTCCCCTAAAATGGGCGAAATATGTTGATTTTAATGAGGGAACGGGTGCGAATATGTCAATTGATACGTATTTTAAACAAATAACGACACGATCATCATAATAGAGGTCTGTTCTATCAATTATATATGCGCCGAGTTCACTTGGTGCAAATCAAACGGCGATAATTAAACATTCTCGTGTGCCAGAAGGACTCCTTAAAGTTGTGAATACGATGCAGAATATTTATTAGATGTTATTTAACAAGTCAAATAATAAAATTTGATTGACTTGTTAAATAACATCTAATAAATATTCTTAATCTTATTCACAACTAACTAATGAATAATATTATTTGATTGACTTGTTAAATAACATCTAATAGATATTCTTCATCTTATTCACAACTTTAAGGAGTCTTTCTGGCACACGAGAATATTATAGTCAATTCAATGTCAAATCGCGCCTTTCGCCGGAAAGCAGATGGGAACAGCCCGGACGAAGTCGGGCCCACCAGCCAGTGTAATAAAAAGCGAGACAGCTTGAAGAATGTATGTATAACACGAGAAACGGGAAAACGAGGTATATGGAAGTATCCAAATTTCCCACGTGGAATTTGAAAGCTAGATTATATTATAATTATACTATAATTTCTATTTATGGCTAATAATATGGCTGAATAGGTCACTCTCACCGGTTTTCTGTGATAAAGTTACCCAGGTTCCTGAAATTGTGATAAAGTTACCCAGGTTGGAGAAGAATATGATAAAGTTACCCAGGTTAATAATAGATCATGTTTAGCAACAAATTATGGATTTTTGTGACGAACTACAGTACTAATATGTCTTAATTTATGCTTGATAAGGGCTATTACTTGCCAAAACTGAACAATATATCCCTCTGTCACTTTTAAATCGAGTTGATATTGTGATATTTGCTTAACCTGGGTAACTTTATCACAATTCTCACCAACCTGGGTAACTTTACCACAAAATTAGGAACCTGGGTAACTTTATCACAGAAAACCGGTGAGACTGAGCTATTCAGCAATAATATGATCTTGGTGGCGTTACCATTTCTGACTATGGTTTTCTTGTTATTTACATGAGCGACTGTTAGCGACAGTTTTAATGTCATAAGCGACCGCAGTTGGTAGAGAATTCCCGATTACGTCAGGCACTTATAAATATATGTATCCGTTGTATAAACAACGAAACTCAGGACCATTTATATTAATTATTTATTTCATATATCTGTCAAAGCAACATTTGTTCATAATTATTATCAGCAAATGAATGCAACATATTGCCAAGTATATCAAATCGATAATGCTATATATTGTTTCTGCTTGTTACTAGTATCATGCTCAAACAGTTATACTCAAATTTATTGGTGACGATATTTAGTCATACCGCGGTATCATTTTCAATACCGTAGTCGGTATTAAAATCAGGATACCGTGAAGCTCTAGAACTTATGTAATCGAACCCGTAGATTCCGAAATTGCAATAAATAAATTCGCGCTAAAATGGCAGGTACGACCGGTCGGGATTTTTTTACCCTGTGCCAATGCATTCTCTTATATATGCGAGTCGACCATAGGTCGCCTCGCACATATAAGAGAATGCATCGGCCTAACAATGTTTTATGATTTTTTTAAAATAAATGTTTCTTACAATTTTTAGGACATAAAATAAAAACCATCCATTACCCTGCAGGGAGCCCCACACATATATAGAATCATATAGAAGTGTGTCGTCTGCTCATGTTTGTCTGGGGCTCTGTATGGGTGAAATTATTGGCCGCGGAGTTAATAAATAATGCCGACGACTTCTCTGTACGAGAGGTCTAGCTTTCTGGTTACAATACACCAAATGATTTACATAGGGCTCAGTGTTAACAAATCCCGCTGGCCTATATTCGCAGCAAAGCTTTGACCCTGCACGAGTATTTGAAATTAAAGAACGTCCTTTTAGACACACAGAAATGTGTACAAAAGTACTTGTTAGCGTGGTAGATCACACTGGAGCTTGACAAACGTCACACTACCCTTAAAATTGAGAAAAAAATGACATCGAAAAAAACACAAACACCTCCCATAAATTATTCGCCACTTGCACAGCCATAACCATTTACTATGTGGTTATATTTGATGTTTCTCGACGGGAAACACATTTGTGCATTTTTTTCGTGCACTTTTCATCCATGTATCATTGACCATTCAACTGCCAGATTTTTTTTATGCTGATCCTAGGGGAAATCACTCTACTAATTTGTATTTGGTGTATTGTAACCTTCTTGGTCACAGTCGTTAGACCGGTTGGACTTCGACCTCTCTCTCTCTCTCTCTCTCTCTCTATCTCACTCTGTCTATCTTGTTCTGTTACACTATACGTGCTCGCCCGCCCCTCAGAGGATTGTATCATGATACAACCGCTCTGGGGGAGGATGCGGATGAAATTAGGTAAATCTCAAAAAGAACTGAGGAGTATAGTATAACGGTCGCGGTGTAAATATACACGTATAAGGCCGATGAATTCTCTACACGAGAGGTCTAGATATCTTGGTCACAGTCGTTAGACCAGCTGGTATTTCCGGGTGCTGGTAACTCTCGGTGCGACTCCTGCACTTCCTATATCTTGTTCTGTTACATCGGGGGCTCGTCTAGGATCTGAACGCGGACCGGGGCCTCTAGTTTTGTTACACTGGGTCTGGGGAACTATGAATGATGCGGCCACTGAGGGTGGGACTCGATGTGAGATTCGGTGTTGTTCGAGAGGTCTTGATCTCTTGGTCGCAGTCGTTAGACACTTTGTGTGATCACCGAAGTTAAACAACGTCGAGCTCGGTTAGTCCTGCATGGGATGGGTGACCGGCTGTCGATTCAGGGTGCTACCAACTTTCTGTGTGACTCCCGATTTTTCTCTCTCTCTCTCTCTCTCTCTCTCTCGTTCTGTCACATGGTAAAATGTACATGTATCTCAAAATATAGCTACACGGAAGATTTCTGAACAAACTCGACGATATTGCACTGATTGAAAAATAACGTGTTTTGTTTGTAATATCTTTCTGTAAATTTTAGATCATTTCGTTTGTGCCAGTTAAATATGATCGTATGTAACATGACGTAGTGGAGCAATCACAAATTATGTGATTCAATATTGCAATCATAGGATGATATATAGAGGATATCTAGTGTTTTTGAGTGGATACCGAAAAATATGTCATGAGTGACCGAGACACATGTCTATTTTCGCGAGCGGCTTGCCGCGAGCGAAAGTAAACATTTGTCTCGGTCACGAATGACATATTTTTCGGTATCCACTCAAAAAAACACTAGATATTCTTTTTATTATACGCATTTCCAAAGAAATTGACAATTTATGACAATAAATTATCTCACAATCGTCTTCAATCGATGCATCATTTTTGATCAGTTTATCGCTGCCTGTTTACGCAATGCTACTTCACAATCCGCAGAATATAAAAATATAGTTCCCGTATTCTTCCCTTTATTTCCCACCATAAATTATAACTGTAATACTACTAGTGAATATAATATAAATTAGAATATCACAATGGGTTCTTTCACTTTGTCCTTCGACACAAACTTAGAATGAGAAATTAAACCGGCAACAGTACACCATGCAGGAAACACCGGCTCGAAATTGTGAACAATCAAGAAATTAAATCGCTCTCGCTGTCAATGACCCGAATACGTTTTAAACGGTTTGGATTTGCATTGAGGTCCATTTCATTTGTAACTTTATGATTCTGATAAACCTGGAAATAAACATTAACGGCTCCCTGAAATGTATTACCACTGAATACCGACTTCGCCAACATTCCGGAATTGTCACAAATTTCACCATGCATGACTTGGAAATGAGATCTCAACACAGGTATCTTTACACAGAGACTGTGAGTTGGTACGGCTGCATTTTCACTGCTTTCAGACTGAATTCTTAGAGAAACGTTGTTTATAGTTCTGTCATTGTCCGATAGAATATCTGATATTTGCCTACTTTGTTCTGGATTTATTTTACTGTAATTCAGGAGGCTGTTAACATTCTTATGTCCTGACACCTGAATTATTTGGTGGACAGGTACACCTTCATCACACAATGACTGCACAATGTGTTTCCTCACACTGTAAGCTGTTATTCGCTTGTCGGTTTCTTGTCCAGCATAAAAATTAACATATTCTTCATTATCCCATAGATGTTATTTAAGCCTATAATGCATATTTTTAACCACGATTTTCCCAGTTTCATCCACCCTTGATGGTTGATCGTCAAGAAATATGGTGAGTCAGGCGCGCACATTTCAGCTGATCTCTTTTCTGCAAATAGCTGATATAAGGTGACAGGATCTTTCAATTTGTCTTCTACCGAATATGCTCTGGGTTTGACTTTCCTGACATCCCTTGGGTTTTCTCCAGTTCTCGTTTTCGGTTGTCGCTCTTGGGTATATATGGCATATTTCCTGCCACCTCATATTCTCTTACTTCAACGTCACCCCATCTCAGTGAGTAAGTTTCTTGGCCGTTCGCATGCGGAAATGTAGCGTTGAATTCAGCAGTGATTTTGGATTATGAGATCGAAGTACTTTTGCGGCAGACAGTGTATCTATGTCAGTTTGAGACAGTGGATCTGCAGCACGTGGCTTGTTTCCTCGACCCATATATTTTAACTGTTTCTGTTTGTGTTTTAGTGTTTGTCGGCATTTGGCAAATCTGTGGTCAGTTATGAGTGACGCTTCATAGTTCTTACTTCCTAAATATCGATCAAAAGATGATATATAAGCGCGCAGTGTTGTTAGCTCAAATTCACAGCCGTCCTTCTTCCGCACCGACAACAGGAATTCAGAAATGAGTTCAGAAAGTTCATTCTTGTTTCGCCACTTTCCAAAGTATACAGGCTCAATAACTTTAAGTCATACTCAGTTCTTTTTTTGTGTGTTCACATTCTGCTGCTCTTGGTTGATATTATCAACATCATCTCCAGACATTTTGACAAACCTCAGATTGTCCATTCTTCTCTGGCTTCCAACACTTTTGACAGAATGAGCTGAAGCTGAACTGACAGGGTTAACCCTTTACCCAACAGAAGGGCCCTGTGCCAATGCATTCTCTTATATATGCGAGGCGACCATATGCATTCTCTTATATATGCGAGTCGACCATAGGTCGCCTCGCATATATAAGAGAATGCATTGGCTTAACACATTAAAAATTAAAAAATTGTTAAAGAATGTAAGAAAAAATGGTAAAAAGTGTTACTTTTTATTTTTTTTAGGCCAATGCATTCTCTTATATATGCGAGGCGACCTATGGTCGACTCGCATATATAAGAGAATGCATTGGCACAGGGCATAACTGTATCTATCACAATGTGGTCAAGGAGCCGGTTCCAATGATATCCATATTTGTATGGTTCTATTGAGACAGACCGAAGATATTTTAGGCTGTTGAAGCTTTATTTGGCCGGTTTTGGCCGGTTTGTTGAGTAAAGGGTTAATGCCGTCGATTTAATCAAACAAAATGCTACTGCTAGGCCCAGGGTCCAACTCAGTTCCCCTTCCAGCATCACCAGCACAAGAAACTCTTCCCGTTTTTGACGAATCCTCATCAATCTCATTAACCCTTTACCCAACAAACCGGCCAAAACCGGCCAAATACAGCCTAAAATATCTTCGGTCTGTCTCAATAGAACCATACAAATATGGATATCATTGGAACCGGCTCCTTGACCACATTGTGGTAGTTACAGTTATGCCCTGTGCCAATGCATTATCTTATATATGCGAGTCGACCATAGGTCGCCTCGCATATATAAGAGAATGCATTGGCCTAAAAAAAATCTTTTTTTAACACTTTTTATAATTTTTTCTTACATTCTTTAACAATTTTATAATTTTTAATGTGTTAAGCCAATGCATTCTCTTATATATGCGAGGTGACCTATGGTCGACTCGCATATATAAGAGAATGCATTGGCACAGGGCCGTTCTGTTGGGTAAAGGGTTAAACTGCTCAAGTGAAATTTCTTCATCTAATTGGAAATTTCCCCAAAGATAATCTACGGCGAGTGTTGAACGGCCTTCCATATTTTCCACTAAACGAAAACAAGCAGACGTACCAAGTACAGAAGAGGAAAGATAACTCTACTGATGCGCGTGGATTTTGAGATATTCCGGTAGCGCATTGGTACACGCAAGTGAATCGGTCGCACGCGCAAGCTAGTATGTATATTCTTCTATATCCCCTTCTGGGTAATATCGATGTTTATATAAACGCGTTTTTGTTCTATAATTCACTGTTGAACGTATAATGATGTTTTGTAGTACCACTACTGATATGATAACATGCCGGACATACAGAACGACCCGATACATGTATTTGAGAGTTGAAGCAAGAAAGATAACCAGTTTAATAACGGGTTAAAAATAATTATTTATAAATACCGGTATCTCTTAAAGGGCTGTACAAAACTGAACGTCAGCCTCATGCAATTATATTATCCAAAATACAATCAGAACCAAACTACGATCTTGTAGCAAAGTTTCCAAAGGTCGGGTAAAAATGCATATGTATACCATGTGAGGAACATCTACAGTTGCATGTCGTCGCTCTGCACATGTTATGTTACTATATAAGTTTGCTGGTTAAATGAACAGAAAGCAAAGCGTGGAGTTAAAATAGATTCCAGTGTTTTCCGGATTGTTGTTCCGCTTTCGATGAATATAAATGAGCCGCATAGCAACTGTTCGGGGCCACATAGCAACTGTTCGGGGCCGCATATCAACTGTTCGGGGCCGCATAGCAACTGTTCGGGCCGCATAGCAACTGTTCGGGGCCGCATAGCAACTGTTCGGGGCCGCATAGCAAGTGTTCGAGGCCACATAGCAACTGTTCGGGCCGCATAGCAACTGTTCGGGACCGCATAGCAACTGTTCGAGGCAACATATCAACTGTTCGGGGCAGCATATAAACTATTCGGGGCTACATGGCAACTGTTCGGGGCCGCATGACACCTGTTCGGGGCCGCATACTGTGTTCGAAGTCCTATTCCTTATGACTTCAATGCGTCTTTGTGGAACATATGTTTGTGGAAAGTTACAAGTATTTCAGTAATTCATTGACCTATTTCGATGGCGAGAAACATTCAAAAAGCAAACATCATTAGTTATAGTTCGGAGCGCAAATCGCCAAGTCTTCAAATAATCGTAAATATTTAACCGAACAGTATTGAAATTCGTGGAGCACGGGGCGATTCTGGGAACGTGGCACATGGTTATAGATGTAGCAATATATATACACAATTTTCAGCGATTTTGGCCAACTTGGGAGGGGGTACTATACTTCAAATCTATGCTGAGCAATTATCTTTGGCATATTCATGTATATGTCCAAACAAGCATGTTTCAACTTCCACATAAATGATAGGTGAAAACAAATGTTTGTACTTTGGTTGGTTCGTACAATTTATCAATGAGTTATATGCCCTTTGGATTGCACACACATAACGCCCAATTTGACATAGTATGTATACTAAAATTGACCATTTTCAACCCAGAAGTAGACCATGACAGAGCCAATGTCAGTAAATAATTATAAGCCGATAGAGCTATGGTATACCTGAGAATTTCAGAATATTGACTTGTCAGCGCAGATCAGGGGAGAGAACTCTGACTATTTTCCTGTAACCTTAACACACAGAGTTGGCCTGAACTGAATACGAAAATAAAGTTACACATTTTTCGCTTTTTTGCAAACACTTACAGTTTTGTAAAATAGTTACACATCAAACCAGAAATGTAACACGGACTGCACTGGCTGTTAGCCTGTTATGCTCCCCATGTACTTATTTTTCTATTTTTCAGCCCTCCTACAACGAGTGAAATTGTACATATTACCATTACTACATGTACTACCATAATACAAGTTTGTGATCTAGAAGCGTATCCAAAAGAAATTCGCGAATGTTGCATTCATGATATTCCGTGCCAACAATTTGTGACGTCTTGTTCGTGTTACGGTCCAATTGGCAGTTGACAAAACAGCGAACATGATTTAGTGTAACACAGACGGGTTATATCAATATAATGTTACAAAACCATCTACTCGACATCATGCGTTGTTACTATAAAAACCACTTAAGAGCTCGCCGAAATTGTCGGTCGATATCCTGAAGACACCCGGAACTATCTCGATTTAACGACTTTCGATTCAACGTCCGATTTGCTGCGTCCATACGTATAAGAATATAAGTACATGTAGATGGCGCTTTGTCATTATATCTCGTCAATAAACCTGAATCGACAGACACACATGTAACCTGTAATGGTATACACACATGTAACCTGTAATGGTATACATATATGTAACATATAGTGGTATATACAAATGTAACCTGTAATGGTATACATACATGTAACATGTAATGGTATACACACATGTAACCTGTAATGGTAGGCATACGTGTTTATCTTCGTTAAATAATTGCAGTCCAACATGAATATTTAAGACGTTTGAGAAACTACAGCAACCCGAGTTTTATCCAGGTAATGGAGCATGGAGTGATTTTGTCACGTGGTTCAACACCCCCAGGTGACCGAAGTGGGTTATAGCGATGGGGGAATAATTTTTTCCCCTAGCTCTTGGTTAATGATCCTCAACAATAATCGAAAAAATAACCCAGACATCCAACAATTTATGCTCCCCATATACTTATTTTTCATCCCCCCCCCCTACAACCGGTGGAATCTGCTGCTCCTACTACTATTTGTTTCCCTCTACACAGTGATCGTCCCCATCATGATATTTCCAGCTCCAGTGCAACACTGGTGCCCATGATTTGTAAACGGGTTGTCCCATGTTAACTCTTGAAATATCGATTAAAACAAGTCTCTATTCTCATCACATTAAATTATTACTAGAATTAGTAATTTGAAAAGTAAAAAAACCGGTAGCCCATAATCTGAATGAGGTAAATAGCCATACATGAGACTGACAGAATCCTAGACCAAGAGCTTGACGAAATCAGAAGGCGTTTCACTGCATGCATTGCTGACACATGGGTTCGTATTGTCGTCTGTATGTTTTTAAACATGATTTATTTGTGTTTTTAAATATACACAGCATCGGGTCCATGCAACAGGCAAGCCTATTATATAAGTCCGGACCCACAAAATAGAAAATAACAAACATAAGACGCAACCAATATATAAGTGCAAATGTGCAAACAGACAGGCATATCGATACACAGAGGCCTCAATGCTTTATTCTCTCATCCAAGTTAATACATGTATAACATAAGGATATTGAGATATAGAATTATATAAACAATAGATATATAGAAATATTATACAATAGATATGTACATATGGTTCCGGGTCGATGGTATGTTGAAATTCGATGAATGTATTCCGAGTTTTATTCTGACATCGCTACTATATAGCTTATTTTCGCCAAGAGTAATGGCGGCGCAATCTCGCGTGAAACCTTGTTGGTTGGAGTAAACTATTTAATAGCAACGCTGTTGATGTCTTCACAGTCACGGGTGTGTTTAGATTTAGGTACAAATAATAGGTTACTACATGTAGGTCGTCAATTTTAGTATTTATACCATCGATGATTGCCATATCGTTCACTAGTGACTATCGTATAATTGATTCCGGGAACCATACATATATACTAATATACCTACATTAAAGCCAAGTATTAATGTCATACCGTATGACTATTTAAATAATCAATTATAACTGATATAAATGTAAATATACTTGAATCTTCATTGCGCTTATTGGCAGGTATTTACTTTAATTCTTGGTTCACATCCATTCATCAATGTTGATGCTCAGCTAGCTAAATTCAGCAGAAAGTTTGAGACTTTCTGTCAAATCCCGCATCTGACCATCACCATAGATGAATGAATGTTAATCCGTGTCGAATATACACATATATCATAGCAGATCAAAATTAGACAGATTCATGACGAGAGATTTTGATGCATTAATTGTGATCTGAGAATACGTTCGTGATGATCCGAATGAAAGAACAAAGTCTGCGTAGTAATATGGGATTCTTCATATTGTGAATTTCATTTATCGCGGTAGCATTTATTCGTCTATTATATTTTGGTTGTAAAAAGCGTTTTCTTACATCCGTAAAGAACTCACATTCCAATAAATAATGAAATTCATCACCAATGTATTTGTGACACTTTGGGCATATTCTGTCAGCGATATCAATATTATTCCATCGGCCCGTCTCTATAGGTAGCTGGTGATTAGATGTACGGAATCTGCATAATGTTAACCGGTTTCTGGTATCAAGAATGCTCAAGTAATCTTCAAAATTGATATCTTGTTTGAACATTTTGTATATAATTCCCCTACTGCCCGAGGCTTCTATATCATTTTTCCATTTATTACGGAATCTACAAATAAGATTGCACTCAATGTATGTGAGTAATCGCTCAGTACAGGGAATTTTACCTATATCCATTAAAGGCACGTGCGGCCTTAATTGTCGAAAATATTCATATTTGTTCCAAACACCGTAAACATTAAAACATTAAAACGCATACAGTTCCGTTCATATATACCATGACCATCGCGTAAACAGCATGTTATCATAAAGATTTACTATATTTTACCTAAGCAAGAGCCTGATTGTGTTACAGAAGACAGCACAATGCTACTGGCTAATCACACACAAATGGCATAAACGCTCTTTATTAGTTCCATATCAGGTATTCACCAACAAAGAACGCTCTTTATGTTTACCATCATAATATAAACAAACATCAGAAAAGTAACTTTTTATGCTTTTGTTTACATAACAATGGTCAAACATATGACCATAACATACTGTTTATGCGATATTTATTATTTGTATACGGACAAAGTCTATCTATATTTTGATGTTCTTTCTGTTTGTGGCGGTTTTTGACGGGTGGAGCTATTTTCACAGGATACCCACCGCCAAGGCCAACCGTGTCTTTAAGTGGATCTGACCACATTCTGTTAAAGTTTGCTTAACTTTGTTTATCCACGTGAAATTAGAGGATGAGACATTACTGAGTTTTAGCGCCAACATATATAATATTTTACAATATCTATTACAATTCATATTTACTACTTTCAACCAATACTTCACCACGCGCATGTTTTTCCCAAAAAGCCATATATAACGGATGCGGAAATGTGGATATATGGTTTTAGATGACTGGGATGGGTAGAAAGGGAAAAACGGTAGATTACTGGGATAAATTAGTTTAAATTATACCCTTAATTTAAAATATGTTTCTGGATTAATAATATTCATGAACAATTTCAAACAATTTACTTTTAAAGGCACGGGCGGCGTTCGTTGCAGAAATATTCATATTTGTTCAAATCGCCATCAACAGAAGGAATATTAAAAAATATATAGTTTTGTTCATATGCCAAACATAATCAGCGCGTAAATAGTATATTGTCGTCAAGACGTACGATGGTGTACGTAAACAAGGGCCTGCTCGTGTTACAGAAGTTGTGCTTCTGTTTACATAACACATGCAGCGTAATTAATTCTATTAGTTAATCACACACAAATTATATAAACTCTCTTTATTATTTACATATCAGGAAAACAGTAACAAATAACGCTCTTTATGTTTACCATATCCGGATCTAAACAAAAGCCAGGTAACGTAACGTTTTTTCTTTTGTGTACATAACAAAGGGAAAAAAAAGAAAATAACATACTGTTTATGCCATATTTCTGATTGGTATACGAACAACGTCTGTCTATATCTTACTATTCTTTCTGTTTATGGCGGTTTTTGACGGAGGTGAATATTTTAACCGCATACCCATCACCAACGCCGCCCGTATCTTTAACCTTATTTTCCAAAAGTAGAATCACCATACCGCATAATTTGTACTGTCACATCGTCTATATGTTGACCCGCCATATCAAATCCAGTCGTAAGTCGGGATTTTTTTTACCCTGTGCCAATGCATTCTCTTATATATGCGAGTCGACCATAGGTCGCCTCGCATATACAAGAGAATGCATTGGCCTAACAATTTTTTACCATTTAAAACAAATAAATGTTTCTTACAATTTTTAGGACATAAAATAAAAAACATCCATTACCCTGCAGGGAGCCCCACACATATATAGAAGCACACAGAAGAGTGTCGTCTGCTCATGTTTGTCTGGGGCTCTGTATGGTTGAAATTATAAAATTGTTAAAGAATACAAGAACAAAATATTAAAATTGTAAAAAATTGTTTGGCGCATATATAAGAGAATGCATTGGCACAGGGTAAAAAAAATTCCCGACTTGCGACTGGATTTGATATGGCGGGTCACATATGTTGACGGGTTATCTGTACCTTATGCATCATCGAGCCTGAATTCATTAGCGTTTTATATGTTCGTGAGTAAAGCGGCACGGTACTTAACTTTAAGCGCGGAACACGTCACAGATATTAAACACAATAGCATACATATTGTTGGTATACTGATGAATCGTACTTGATTATACTGCTACGGGCACTTTAAAATATACTTAAAAGCTCGGTTTTTATTTTAAACAGTATTTTAACTACAAGAACATGCAATTTACACGATATTGAGGATAAGAACACAATATCATATTGTTGGTATACAGACGAATCGTGCTTCAGTATACTGCCACGGGCACTTTAAATGTAGTTCAAGGTTCGGTATTTGACGTTGCGTGTAAAATAAAAGTTATCAAATCATGAAAATTTCCTCTAGAATATACTAAAGTATAGTATAATGATAGTATAAATGCGATATTATCCGCAAAAACACTCCGTATGAGCCGATCGTTTGTTGGTTTTAGCACGTACAGTGTGCGATAAGGAAACCACTCAAAAGCGCGATATTTTATGAGAGATTGGTTCACGGTTCCCCATTCTACACCGAAATCTTGAGTGCCGAGGATTAGCGAGGTCTATAGTACCTATACCGGTATGTTGTAAACAACATGGTATCAGTTTTAACTCGCCTGAAACCGTTGTAGCAACAAAAAACAAAATATTTTGTTCCTAATATATACCCATGGAACTGGAACTGGAACTGAAACTGTTAATATGTTTTAGATAATTTGAACAGTTCAAAAAATTCCTATGGACAGATAGTACATCTTCGATCTGATAAATCGTCTGGATTGGCTCACAACCACGACAATACTCATTTGTGATATGCCCTAAGTACTAGATTCTAAAAAGTTTTATATATGACTATAGTCTGTACAAGTGCGTGGATCTGAAATACAAGCATCTATGCTATTACGTATAGTTATACTTGTTTTAGAGGGTAGCAGGAAGACAGCCCGATAGGGCTAAGCTACCCCCGACAATACACTGTTATAATTTATTATGTATTACTGCCACTGTGTCATTCGTGTGTATTGTAAATAAACTATCCTATCCTATCCTATCCTAACCAAAGTTCACTTATTGGGGTCTCACAGTGTTTTACTTATCGTTCACTCTTGACTTACTGTTTTTTTTTTACATGACACAGCGTACGAACTACAATAACATAACATTTACACGATACTTATGATTGGTATAAGAACACGATATGTCTATATTATTTCTGTTTATGGCGGATTTAACTGAGTGAATATTTTGACAGCAATACCCACCACCAACGCTTAAGGTAACTTTAACATCCATGGTTTGCACCGCTGTGTGTCATTTTTTTTACAATAGAAAATAATTTAGGTAAGATGTCAAACTATAAAAAAGCCTGGTGAGACCACATCTAGAATATGCCCAACCTGCTTGGAGCCCACATTTAAAGAAAAACATTGAAATGCTGGAGAAAGTGCAAAAAAAATTCACAAAACTAATACCAGAAGTGAAGGGCATACCATATGAAGAAAGACTAAAGATGCTAAATATACCAACATTGAATTACAGAAGAATAAGACATGCTAGAATCCTTCGAGATATTTAACACCTATGATCCGGAAGAAGATGGCGTAATAAAAAGAAGCACCGAACTCAGAACCAGAGGGCATAACTACAAGCTATTCTGGAAGGAGCAAACAGGGATGTGATGAAATACTCATTCAGTCTAAGAGTGGTGGAGCAATGGAATCATCTAACAGAAAAAAGTGGTTTATGCAGAAGACATGAATTCATTAAAAACGTAAACTGGATTACCACTTAGAACCAAGAAATTTAATTAAATTTCAAGGCTGAGTTGAGTCTGATACGATCAGTTAAACAACAAAATACAAATTCGGGAGAGTTCAGAGAAATAGAAGAAGATCAGAGGTGGATATTGTGGCATATTTAGAAGCCAGTGTCCACTGACAACATAAGGTTACATAAGGTCAAGAAATATCTACTCATGACCCAATCTTGTTTAACTCTTTCTATACTAAATGGGTTTTCACACCCTGTTATAAAATATATATTGGAATGATCTAGTATTCATTTTAAGAGGTTTTCAGGAAAAATGGGCAGACGACAAAGAGACAAAAATATAACTTCACACGCCTGTTAAAGGTACACAATCCGATTCGATGGTTCCCATACCATTAGATTCCAACAACAACAACAACAACAACATTTCTTTAAATGCCGCTTCGGTTATCAGAATCGATTAATTTCCAGAATATAATGCTAACCACTGTCAACAATAGTACAAAATTGCCCATGAAGTGTTATATATCAACATTTTGTTCAACGCAATTTTGGTATCGAGAGTATGTCGTTTGGCATTCCTCGAATATTTGCCAGGCAGATTTCAAAAATCCACATCTGATAACTCTGACCTTTGTTGGGTTCCTCGACTCGAATCAAATATGTTTTACTCCCGAATGCAAAGAAATATTTAGGAGCGTTAATTCGGATTATGCATCTTTAAATTGAACACCCCGACTTCTGATTAACCCTTTACCCAACAAACCGGCCAAAACCGGCCAAATAAAGCTTCAACAGCCTAAAATATCTTCGGTCTGTCTCAATAGAACCATACAAATATGGGTATCATTGGAACCGGCTCTTTGACCACATTGTGATAGTTACAGTTATGCCCTGTGCCAATGCATTCTCTTATATATGCGAGTCGACCATAGGTCGCCTCGCATATATAAGAGAATGCATTGGCCTAAAAAAAAATCTTTTTTAACACTTTTTACCATTTTTTCTTACATTCTTTAACAATTTTATAATTTTTAATGTGTTAAGCCAATGCATTCTCTTATATATGCGAGGCGACCTATGGTCGACTCGCATATATAAGAGAATGCATTGGCACAGGGCCATTCTGTTGGGTAAAGGGTTAACCGGGGGCATACATGCTCCCGATGAGGAGGAGCCCATGTTCATAGTATAGATTGGGGGGGGGTTCGTGCGTATGCATCTGTCTGATGCATACATTATACATCATGTCTGATTATTAGAGCAGCGAGTATCGAGATGCGAAGAAATAGTGAATGGAGAGTTGCACGCGCAACTAGAAAGGTTCAAAAGAAAAAAACTGATAGTCAGATAAATCAATTTGAAAACACAAAAGGCACACCAGTTAGAAGAGCTCAGAAAATAATATATTAGTTAAATACAAATTCCACAACTTATGTTTCATCCTTCAACAAAGTAAATTTCCCACTTCCAGTGCCCATTTTGGCGATCATCTTAAATGGAGAGTTCAAATTTTGCACAAAAAGGTGGCAGTGTATCTTAGCTTCACAAAAATATATACGTTTATATACATTTGACAAAATGTTTTCTCTATAATTTGCATCAAACTGACTTAGTGTCCCGTCTAAAAAACGGCGGCCATGTTTGACATCATCTTGGCTGCTGTCTATATATGCGGCCACATGTAAACATTGCTTTAACAAGTTGAGAGACATTATAATGAAGAAAATGTGTGGGATGTAGTTATATAAGTCATTGAGGTGCTCGCGGACCAATAATAGCATACCTGTACACGTTCCTTTGGTGAATGGGGTAAATGTAGTTAGCTCATGTGTCCAGAATGTTATAGAGACTATCCACACCAACCACCGGCGCGGTTCACATAACAATAATGACCATATAGTGTTTGCGTAACTGCAGTTATAACGACAGCCACTAAATTTAATACCAATTGCCATTAATTGTAATATAGTGTTTCCGCCACCCTAGAATTATCGCGACAACATCGCTATAATATCCCCTATTAACCTCTCTGATGAAACATGTGAATATTGACATAGTGCCTGATGCCATGATATGATCCATGACATACGATACCAGACACAGCAATTATGATGGTTCCGATTAAGTCCCTTCGGCGCAAACGGATCGCAGGAATTTTTTGTAATGGCATGCATGAATCCCTATATATGGCCTCAGTCTCCATATCGGCCAATCAACCCAGTCTCCATATCGACCAATCGACCCAGCCGAGAACAATATCAATATGACGATAAAACTATATTCCCTTACCCCAAACCCATCTTGAACATTCCACATTGTTTTTGTGTGTTCAGTCAGAATTATAGTTGTGCTCAACATTAATGCATGAAAACATTTCTGCTGTGCAGACTACCTTTCTCCTGGGGAGAGGCGCTCCACCTAAGTTGCTATAACTTGTGCTCCAAGCCCCATCCTATATTAGTTTGAAATGCATATATGCTCAATAATATATGAAACAACAATGTCAAGGATATAAGTGTATGACTTACGGGGGGAAAGTACGACTTACGGGAGGAGTGTACGACTTACGGGAGGTGTGTACGACTTACGGGATGAGTGTACGACTTACGGGAGGTGTGTACGACTTACGGGATGAGTGTACGACTTACGGGAGGTGTGTACGACTTACGGGAGGTGTGTACGACTTACGGGGCGTGTGTACGACTTACGGGATGAGTGTACGACTTACGGGAGGTGTGTACGACTTACGGGAGGTGTGTACGACTGACGGGAGGAGTGTACGACTGACGGGAGGAGTGTACGACTTACGGGAGGTGTGTACGATTTACGGGAGGTGTGTACGACTTACGGGAGGAGTGTACGACTTACGGGAGGAGTGTACGACTTACGGGATGAGTGTACGACTTACGGGAGGTGTGTACGACTCACGGGAGGTGTGTACGACTGACGGGAGGAGTGTACGACTTACGGGAGGAGTGTACGACTTACGGGAGGAGTGTACGTCTTACGGGATGAGTGTACGACTTACGAGAGGAGTGTACGACTTACGGAAGGAGTGTACGACTTACAGGAGGAGTGTACGACTGACGGGAGGAGTGTACGACTTACGGGAGGAGTGTACGACTTACGGGAGGTGTGTACGACTTACGGGAGGAGTGTACGACTTACGGGAGGAGTGTACGACTTCGGGAGGAGTGTACGACTTACGGGATGAGTGTACGACTTACGGGAGGAGTGTACGACTTACGGGAGGAGTGTACGACTTACGGGATGAGTGTACGACTTACGGGATGAATGTACGACTTACGGGAGGTGTGTACGACTTACGGGATGAGTGTACGACTTACGGGAGGTGTGTACGACTTACGGAAGGAGTGTACGACTTACGGGATGAGTGTACGACTTACGGGATGAATGTACGACTTACGGGAGGAGTGTACGACTTACGGGATGAGTGTACGACTTACGGGATGAGTGTACGACTTACGGGAGGTGTGTACGACTTACGGGAGGAGTGTACGACTTACGAGTGTGTACGACTTACGTGAGGAGTGTACGACTTACGAGTGGAGTGTACGACTTACGGGATGAGTGTACGACTTACGGGATGAATGTACGACTTACGGGAGGTGTGTACGACTTATGGGAGGAGTGTACGACTTACGAGTGTGTACGACTTACGGGAGGAGTGTACGACTTACGGGATGAATGTACGACTTACGGGAGGAGTGTACGACTTACGGGATGAGTGTACGACTTACGGGATGAGTGTACGACTTACGGGAGGTGTGTACGACTTACGGGAGGAGTGTACGACTTACGAGTGTGTACGACTTACGAGTGTGTACGACTTACGTGAGGAGTGTACGACTTACGGGATGAGTGTACGACTTACGGGATGAGTGTACGACTTACGGGAGGTGTGTACGACTTATGGGAGGAGTGTACGACTTACGAGTGTGTACGACTTACGGGAGGAGTGTACGACTTACGAGTGTGTACGACTTACGGGAGGAGTGTACGACTTACGAGTGTGTACGACTTACGGGAGGTGTGTACGACTTACGAGTGGAGTGTACGACTTACGAGAGGAGTGTACGACTTACGGGAGGTGTGTGCGACTTACGGGAGGTGTGTACGACTTACGAGTGTGTACTACTTACGGGAGGAGTGTACGACTTACGGAAGGAGTGTACGACTTACGAGTGGAGTGTACGACTTACGAGAGGAGTGTACGACTTACGAGAGGAGTGTACGACTTACGGGAGGAGTGTACGTCTTACGGGAGGTGTGTACGACTTACGGGAGGAGTGTACGACTTACGAGTGGAGTGTACGACTTACGGGATGAGTGTACGACTTACGAGTGGAGTGTACGACTTACGGGATGAGTGTACGACTTACGAGAGGAGTGTACGACTTACAGGAGGAGTGTACGACTTACGAGTGTGTACGACTTACGGGAGGTGTGTACGACTTACGGGATGAGTGTACGACTTACAGGAGGAGTGTACGACTTACGAGAGGAGTGTACGACTTACAGGAGGAGTGTACGACTTACGAGAGTGTACGTCTTACGGGAGGAGTGTACGACTTACGGGAGGTGTGTACGACTTACGAGAGGAGTGTACGACTTACGGGATGAGTGTACGACTTACGAGAGGAGTGTACGACTTACAGGAGGAGTGTACGACTTACGAGTGTGTACGACTTACGGGAGGTGTGTACGACTTACGAGTGTGTACTACTTACGGGAGGAGTGTACGTCTTACGGGAGGTGTGTACGACTTACGGGAGGTGTGTACGACTTACGAGAGGAGTGTACGACTTACGGGAGGAGTGTACGTCTTACGGGAGGTGTGTACGACTTACGGGAGGAGTGTACGACTTACGAGTGGAGTGTACGACTTACGGGATGAGTGTACGACTTACGAGAGGAGTGTACGACTTACGAGAGGAGTGTACGACTTACAGGAGGAGTGTACGACTTACGAGTGTGTACGACTTACGGGAGGTGTGTACGACTTACGAGTGTGTACGACTTACGGGAGGAGTGTACGACTTACGGGATGAGTGTACGACTTACGGGATGTGTGTACGACTTACGGGAGGAGTGTACGACTTACGAGAGGAGTGTACGACTTACGAGTGTGTACGACTTACGGGAGGAGTGTACGACTTACGGGAGGAGTGTACGACTTACGAGAGGTGTGTACGACTTACGAGAGGTGTGTACGACTTACGAGTGGAGTGTAGGACTTACGAGAGGTGTGTACGACTTACGGGAGGAGTGTACGACTTACGGAAGGAGTGTACGACTTACAGGAGGAGTGTACGACTTACTGGAGGAGTGTACGACTTACGGGAGGAGTGTACGACTTACGGGAGGTGTGTACGACGTACGGGAGGAGTGTACGACTTACGAGAGGAGTGTACGACTTACGAGAGGAGTGTACGACTTACGGGAGGAGTGTACGACTTACGAGAGGAGTGTACGACTTACGGGAGGAGTGTACGACTTACGAGAGGAGTGTACGACTTACGGGAGGTGTGTACGACTTACGAGAGGAGTGTACGACTTACGGGAGGTGTGTACGACTTACGAGAGGAGTGTACGACTTACGGGAGGTGTGTACGACTTACGAGAGGAGTGTACGACTTACGAGAGGAGTGTACGACTTACGGGAGGTGTGTACGACTTACGAGAGGAGTGTACGACTTACGGGATGAGTGTACGACTTACGGGAGGAGTGTACGACTTACGAGAGGAGTGTACGACTTACGAGAGGAGTGTACGACTTACGAGAGGAGTGTACGACTTACGAGAGGAGTGTACGACTTACGGGAGGAGTGTACGACTTACGGAAGGAGTGTACGACTTACGAGTGGAGTGTACGACTTACTGGAGGAGTGTACGACTTACGGGAGGAGTGTACGACTTACGAGAGGAGTGTACGACTTACGGGAGGTGTGTACGACTTACGAGAGGAGTGTACGACTTACGGGAGGTGTGTACGACTTACGAGAGGAGTGTACGACTTACGGGAGGTGTGTACGACTTACGAGAGGAGTGTACGACTTACGGGAGGTGTGTACGACTTACGAGAGGAGTGTACGACTTACGGGAGGTGTGTACGACTTACGAGAGGAGTGTACGACTTACGGGAGGTGTGTACGACTTACGAGAGGAGTGTACGACTTACGGGAGGAGTGTACGACTTACGGGAGGAGTGTACGACTTACGAGAGGAGTGTACGACTTACGAGAGGAGTGTACGACTTACGAGAGGAGTGTACGACTTACGAGAGGAGTGTACGACTTACGGGAGGAGTGTACGACTTACGGGAGGTGTGTACGACTTACGGGAGGAGTGTACGACTTACGGGAGGAGTGTACGACTTACGAGAGGATTGTACGACTTACGAGAGGAGTGTACGACTTACGAGAGGAGTGTACGACTTACGAGAGGTGTGTACGACTTACGGGATGAGTGTACGACTTACGGGAGGTGTGTACGACTTACGGGATGAGTGTACGACTTACGGGAGGTGTGTACGACTTACGGGAGGAGTGTACGACTTACGAGAGGAGTGTACGACTTACGAGTGGAGTGTACGACTTACGAGTGGAGTGTACGACTTACGGGATGAGTGTACGACTTACGAGAGGAGTGTACGACTTACGAGAGGAGTGTACGACTTACGGGAGGTGTGTACGACTTACGGAAGGAGTGTACGACTTACGGGAGGTGTGTACGACTTACGGAAGGAGTGTACGACTTACGGGAGGAGTGTACGACTTACGGAAGGAGTGTACGACTTACGGGAGGAGTGTACGACTTACTGGATGTGTGTACGACTTACGGAAGGAGTGTACGACTTACGAGAGGAGTGTACGACTTACGGGATGAGTGTACGACTTACGAGAGGAGTGTACGACTTACGGGAGGAGTGTACGACTTACGGGAGGAGTGTACGACTTACGAGTGGTGTGTACGACTTACGAGAGGAGTGTACGACTTACGGGAGGAGTGTACGACTTACGAGAGGAGTGTACGACTTACGGGAGGAGTGTACGTCTTACGGGAGGTGTGTACGACTTACGGGAGGAGTGTACGACTTACGGGAGGAGTGTACGACTTACGAGAGGAGTGTACGACTTACGGGATGAGTGTACGACTTACGGAAGGAGTGTACGACTTACGGAAGGAGTGTACGACTTACGGGAGGTGTGTACGACTTACGAGAGGAGTGTACGACTTACGAGAGGAGTGTACGACTTACGGGAGGAGTGTACGACTTACGGGAGGAGTGTACGACTTACGAGAGGTGTGTACGACTTACGGGAGGAGTGTACGACTTACGGGAGGAGTGTACGACTTACGAGAGGTGTGTACGACTTACGGGAGGAGTGTACGACTTACGGGAGGATTGTACGACTTACGAGAGGAGTGTACGACTTACGGGAGGTGTGTACGACTTACGAGTGGAGTGTACGACTTACGGAGGTGTGTACGACTTACGAGTGGAGTGTACGACTTACGGGAGGTGTGTACGACTTACGAATGGAGTGTACGACTTACGGGAGGTGTGTACGACTTACGGGAGGTGTGTACGACTTACGGGAGGTGTGTACGACTTACGAGTGGAGTGTACGACTTACGGGAGGTGTGTACGACTTACGAGTGGAGTGTACGACTTACGGGGGGAGTGTACGACTTACGGGAGGAGTGTACGACTTACGGGAGGAGTGTACGACTTACGGGAGGTGTGTACGACTTACGGGAGGTGTATTATTGTCGTCATCCGGTCCGTTTTGAGAATGTGTATAATACTGGAGTTCAGGTGATTTGCGTTGTAGCTAATAGTGTCGGGCGTGATTTATTTTATGTCGTTTATGTTTAATGTGCGTGTGCAAAACTTCCGTTTGGTCTACCCTACATTATACGCATGATGTGCTACAGAGCTTGCATGTTAAGGTACAGTATATACACTTGCGTGTGGTGCAGTTGTATTTGTAGGGGCCTCTGTGGCGTTTTTGTGTGAAGCTGCTAAGAAACCAAATTGTTTTGATAATGCGGGACATATTTCGCATTGTTTTTCTGTGCGTTCCGTGTAGGGGTTGTGGGTGGTCTTACCCCTGATGACGCGTGATCTTGGTAACTGTGCCCGTGTGATCATCCCCCGATGTCGGGGTTGCGTCTCCTTGCGAGGATCGGTTCTCTTGAGAACACTTTCTGGTATTTTGCGGATGTGTGTAGGAATGGCCAGTGGTTTCGGATTTGTCTGTATATGGAATGACAATCAGGGTGGTGGTTTGTGACGAATGGGAATAAAGGTACTCAATCCGATCAGACGGTCCACATACCATCAATATACAACAACAACAACAGCAGCAACAACAACATGTCTTCAAAATACGCTTTAGTTATCAGAATCGATTTATTGCAACAAAATAATGCTAATCAGTGTCAACTATGATATCAAATTTCCCAAAACTTGTTATTTATCAACATTTTGTTCAACAAAATATGGCTGTATGATCACTAAAGTATCACGAAATTTGACCGTATTACCACTTGATTTTAGAGTTATCCATCTTCATCCGCAATGTTGTCCGAGACCCTCCGTTTGACCACGTATTCTGAGCTCTGATGGGTGGATTCCTCGAATCGAATCAAATATTTGTTTTACCCCCGAAGCCAAAGAAATAGTAATTAAGGAGCATCTGATCGGATTGAGTACCTTTAATTCGTCTTGATCATCCACTTTGTTTTTTGATTGGAGTATGCCGATTGGATGTACATTTGTGAGGTCTTCGTGTAGAGTTTTACGGTTGTTGCGATTAAGTTCCTTCGGCGCAAACGGATCGCAGGGGATTCTTCTATGAGAATACATTGGCCTATCAATATTTACGCAGGTGAATTCCCTATGGGCGACTCGCATATATAAGAGAATGCACTGACGCAGTTTCTTTAAAGCTGCACCATCGCAGTTTCCATCATGATATGGTTAAGCTAAGCATTGTGATTAGATTCAAAAATAAATTCTAGCTATATTTAAAGCTCTTCGTCACATCTAAACACTTTTATAATGAATTGAAGATTTCTGAATTCTCAGTGTGAGTTAAATTGGTAGACTCATACATGTAGTAATATATCCACACATAAACTTTAAATTGGTAGACTCATACATCTAGTAATATATCCACACATAAGCTTTCGGGTAAATCCGCAAAACTTGTGACAATTCACTAATGTTTTTTGGAGAATTGGAGATATATAACAGAATGGAAAAAGGAAGAAGATAGTATTAGGGATAACAGGAGGCAGAGAGAGAGAGAGCGAGAGAGAGAGAGAGAGAGAGAGAGAGAGAGAGAGAGAGAGAGAGAGAGAGAGAGAGCGAGAGAGAGGAAGAGAGAGATAGATAGATAGATAGATAGATATATAGATAGACAAACAGACAGACAGGAGACAGACAAACGCGAGAAGAGAGGGGAAGGAGAAAATAGAAGACGAGCGAGTGACATATGAATTAGCGAGATGATGACAGTGGTGGGGAGTTTTCAATCACTGGGTCAATAAAATTGATGTTAACCGATTACATCCGTCAAGAAGTAAATACACACACAGACAGCAATGAATGTCCAAGATAAAACAAATGTCGTGGACTATATATATTCGATGATATATAGCTCATTGTAGCATGACGACACACGATGTCATCAGTTTGTGCATCAGCATCCTTTAATAGTGATACTGTCAAATGAACGTTGTGTATACACAGGGTTTCCGCTATACCGGCATGGGATCCCCTCAGCGGCCCCATTACCATATTATAGCCAAGTTTTTCCCCAGATGTTGACCGCCGGTTGATTTTAATTTTTAGGGTCCCATCCCAGATTCCCCATGCTACCATACCCCAGGACACATATCATGGGTATAAAAGTATAGAGATATAAAAAACTTCTCTCCATCTTGTTGGGATATCAATAAGGAATTATAGAGGAGAACTTTATTTGATATCGTTGAAAGAATACAGACGCTGAACGAAAGTACATACTGGAACCGACATGGTGGCGACATAACTAGAATACATCTGTTGGAGTTGAGCTAGTTACATTGAAATTAGGTTACGAAAAATTGTCAGCAGTTTAATTGCAGTTGGCGATTGGCTCTATGTTTTATGTCGCAAAAATACATTCCACTTCATATATTTGCACAGGTTCTACCATAATTTAGGTTTAAATTCAGATCTCAGGTTTGTTTACCGGTGTGTTAGAATTAACCCTTTACCCAACAAACCGGCCAAAACCGGCCAAATAAAGCTTCAACAGCCTAAAATATCTTCGGTCTGTCTCAATAGAACCATACAAATATGGATATCATTGGAACCGGCCCCTTGACCACATTGTGATGGTTACAGTTAGCCCTGTGCCAATGCATTCTCTTATATATGCGAGTCGACCATAGGTCGCCTCGCATATATAAGAGAATGCATTGGCCTAAAAAAAATCTTTTTTTAACACTTTTTACCATTTTTTCTTACATTCTTTAACAATTTTATAATTTTTAATGTGTTAAGCCAATGCATTCTCTTATATATGCGAGGCGACCTATGGTCGACTCGCATATATAAGAGAATGCATTGGCACAGGGCCCTTCTGTTGGGTAAAGGGTTAAGGCATTATACTCACTGTCTTTGTGACTGCATATTCCGAAATATCCGATTGTTACACATCCGTAAATAACTAGGTTTGGAATACACTGGCCATGGAGATGAGTGCCTCTGTCTCGTTTATTCTGATCGAACCGCGAGCAGACCTCACCGTACACATGTTCCAATGTAGTTACGACAGCAAATTCGCGGATCAGAAAAAAAAACCCTCGTGGGAGGAAATTTGCAATCATACATACTAAATTATGAATATTCACAAGATACATATGATGTTAAGTGTCTATATGAGCGGGAATATTATGGAGAAAGTTGAGTGATATATAATGGCCATTTGCCCAATATTTGTTATCATTTTGTCACTGTTAAATATATAAATTACTCACAATCACTAAAACCATCATTTCGAAAGGATTCCATGTGAAAACTCAATGAATTTCTGTCTTGGAAGTGGAATATATATAACCGATAAGAAGTGGAACGTGCTGGATTTATGGAGCTAAGAAGGGGAACAATCGTAGGTTTGTAGGACTATTTTATGCAAGAGCCCTTTCCACTATTTTGTCGGTCACTGAAGAAAAATGTGAGATTTTTTAGTGATCAGTGTCATTTTCGGTATGACTAAGAACGTGCAACCAAATAATTTCCATACATAGTCGTTGAGTATTATCTACGGAGCATCAATGCGAACGACGGCAAATCTCGCTTCGATAAATTATTTTCCATCTCACCTTTTTTTGTGTGCGGGTGCCTTCAACTGGTCCAAAAATCGCTAAGAAGGTAAACAAAAATCGTCTTCGAACTGGAACATAAAACGGGGACAGGAATGTTCGGAAATGCTTAGTGGTTTTCTATAACATTCTGACCAATGTTGCCAGTCGGCGGTGCGTGGAATACACCAGTCCATACATCTTGGAGAATCCTTCGACTGACAGCTTTGGTCAGAATGTTAGAGCAAACAAATGTGAATTTGGACATAAATGAGGTATCAGCTTGTTTGAAATAGTATAGCATATGTGACCCGCCATATCAAATCCAGTCGTAAGTCGGGATTTTTTTTACCCTGTGCCAATGCATTCTCTTATATATGCGAGTCGACCATAGGTCGCCTCGCATATATAAGAGAATGCATTGGCCTAACAATTTTTTACAATTTTAATAAATTTTTTCTTGTATTCTTTAACAATTTTATAATTTCACCCATACAAACATGAGCAGACGACACTCTTCTATATGCTTCTATATATATGTGTGGGGCTCCCTACAGGGTAATGGATGTTTTTTATTTTTTGTCCTAAAAATTAAAAAAAAAATGATAAAAAATGGTTAGGCCAATGCATTCTCTTATATATGCGAGGCGACCTATGGTCGACTCGCATATATAAGAGAATGCATTGGCACAGGGTAAAAAAAAAGAATTCCAACAAATGTTGTGTGAGGCATGAAGTTTCCAACTGTTGAAATTTTTGTTTGAAATAGTATAGCATCTGCTCGTATATGTCAAAAATAACATGTAATATCTTAGTTTATTACCATTTTCCCTCACTTCTAGTCGCGTTGTAGATCACCTCGGCCATTTTGAATGCGTGATACTTATCAACTCGAAACCACGTGATTCCCCTCGTCGACAAGCCGGCTCGTTCAAAAACTGTTTTAATAGAGACCTTTCGCAAAATCACAATTACGATTACGGATAGGATATATTGTCCTAGTACCATCACAAGTTACCTACGATGGTTAATTGGTGAGACGGCATATGCCCTACTTTATTAAGTTACACATATATTTGATGTAAAAAGTAATGTGTGTCTCTTTCAGATCGCATGTTCTTATCCGTGTGCTATACACCATGCGGATAATGCTAGAGTGTCCCTAGGCAGGACTGGTGGCACCCCCGTGCGTAAAATCGATTTTTTTTACCGTGTGTCAATGCATTCTCTTATATATGCGAGTCGACCATAGGTCGCCTCGCATATATAAGAGAATGCATTGGCCTAACAATTTTTTATCATTTTTTTTAAATAAATGTTTCTTACAATTTTTAGGACATAAAAAACATCCATTACCCTGCAGGGAGCCCCACACATATATAGAAGCATATAGAAGAGTGTCGTCTGCTCATGTTTGTCTGGGGCTCTGTATGGGTGAAATTATAAAATTGTTAAAGAATACAAAAACAAATTATTAAAATTGTAAAAAATTGTTAGGCCAATGCATTCTCTTATATATGCGAGGCGACCTATGGTCGACTCGCATATATAAGAGAATGCATTGGCACAGGGTAAAAAAATCCCGACTTACGACTGGATTTGATATGGCGGGTCACATATAGACAGTTATATATTGCCCTGCGTAATATTAACACTATATTTGTGATATATTTTCTCTCAGAAAAGTTCAAGACTCACCATTTCGATCACAATATTAACTTGCTTGTTGCTTTAAGCATTAGAACTCCTGTGTGTATTCCAATGTTTGTTAGTTGCAATTATTCGAACAAATTACAACAACGATAGGGAAAAAACTCAATGTATGTATCACAAAATTGTATAAAAGCGACACTAATCTACACCAACGGTTAAATTCGCCGCCGAACAGAACACAATGATATCGAAACACACGCAGTAATCCCCACTTCGGTTATATAATGTAATTATTCGGTGTGCCTGATACAGGACTGACCCTTGGCCACTCAATTGTTTACTTACCAGTCCTCTATAAGCGACAGACATGCCATAATTATATAGTTATATACGTTTATTCATCCAGATAAAAGTAACAGATCAACACAAAGCATGGAAGCATATAGATTACTTCGCAAATGCGACCGCAATCGGCGGAAGAGCAACTTTAAGTATGTTCTTTCACGCTGATTAATTGGGGTGTACTATACGCTAACATTGATATAATATAGTATCGAAAGGGCGCGAAGGACGTGACTCGTGGGCCGTCTCTAACTCGCTATATATTAGACGCCTTAAAGATGGTCTCACTCTTTCAATCACACAATCACCGGACCACCAGAGAGTTAGGATCGCCACCTCTCAGAATGACTACGCCACCGATAATCCCGAATGCTATCACAACAACGCTGGACTCCAGGCATGTCGCGCCTTGTGTGAGCTGGTCACTCCATGCACACAAAGGCGGATACCAGTTGGTTTTGGACTTCCAGTCCTGCCCGGCAAAGCCATCACCAGGGCTCTATACCGGGAGAGGACCGGAAACTACCAAACCAGTCATGAAGAAGCGAAAGAAAAAGACTCCATCCAGGAAAAAGAGAGACACGGAGAGATTGGCTGCGTGGAAAAAGAGGAAATCGACTGATACCATACCAGGCGACACCTCCCGCGCAGCCGAGATCGATGCACCGCCCGAAGTGGTAATGGACTCTCCATCGCCACGGATAGGCGCGGACACCTCCCTTGTCAACCCGAAGACGCCGGAATACACCGAACCGGAGTCTTCACCTGCCTCTCCTACAGCAAACGAAGCACCAACATCCGACTCCGACGACACATATGATCCCGACTCCGACTCCGACGACACATCCGATTCCGAAGAAGAAGAAAGACAAAAGCACACAATGGAACTTTTAGCGAAAGCACAAGTAACATTAAGACAAGTCGAATTAAAACAAGCCGAAATGCTCAAAAAGACCGAAGACCTCATTAATTGTCCGATTCCAAGTCCACCAACATCACCATCCGAACCACCGCCAAAAAAGATATATAGAAAGAAACGAAACAACCGCCACTAAGAATCCTCCACCACGCTTTCGCCGCCTTGCCTCCAACCACGGCACCTACAACAGCCAAAATGACCGATTTCCATCGGAAAACCAAGAAAGGGTGAAGGGACTTGCACACTGCAGTCCGACCATCCTACCCGGCCTTCGGCCGGAAACGACCCAACAACAAGTCTCACTCTTTGTAAACATGTGTTATATAGTTACCGGTGTATAACAGAGTGTTAGAAATTTCAACTCATGTTGGAACTAAAGTCTGCATACAACGACTGGACACTGCCTGCCCATTCAGGTTGAAAGCTTGTATATGGCATCCCAAATGGAGTGGGCAGTATGCCAGTGATTGTTTGATTGCTTATGTGTGGTCAACCATTTTTTCGAAAAGAAAATAGTTTTGATAACCAGTGAGTGGGCAGGTTGTCAGTGGTCGTTTGATTGTTTATGTGTGGTCTACCATTGTTTGTAAAAAAGGAAACGGTTTTGGTAACCAGTGACTAGTTTAAAAGGCACCTGGCGTACTTAAGATATTTGCAAATATTTTGTCATAATGTTATAATGTTGAGATGCGGTTGTCACGTTTATAGTCATGCAACATGTATTTGTGTTATGTACTTATCCATGAATAGGATTGCTGGTATATGTTTATTGACTTGAATATCGACTAGCAGAAATACTAGGAGTGAATAAGATCTTGATAGACACTGTCTGAACAACATATAATAGGGGAATATAGGCTCAATAATATAATTTAATACATGTGCCTCTGTAATGGAATGATAGCGGTATAAGTGAATATAGTACAGTGGTACCGGATGTCGCGGTACTTGATGGCTCCTCCATTGTTAACAATGTCATGCATGCTAAAGTGTCCAACTATTTAGGGTGTGTCCACATAGTTAGCATAAATGGCTGGATATTTTTTGAAGAAGTCCGCATATATGGTTATCCTTTGCATAGTCTTAAATTGAACGACACATTTTGGGAATCAGTGTTTTCGATAGTGTTATCGCTTATTGGATAACGAAATGCCACGAGTTGTTGCACTAATGATTCTTATGAAATATATTATTAACAGTACATCTTCGAGCAAATGGCACTGTACTTGCAAATGTGGATGTTAATAACCTAGCACACTGGAGCTCTTACCGACGAACTGTCTGCAAAATTACCAGCGCGTGAACATACCCTTAAAGATACGGTTGGCCTTGGCGGTGGGTATCCTGTGAAAATATTTCCACCCGTCAAAAACCGCCACAAACAGAAAGAACAACAAAATGTAGACAGACTTTGTCCGTATACAAATAAGAAATATCGAATAAACAGTATGTTATTGTCATGTTTTTGACCATTGTTATGTAAACAAAAGCATAAAAAGTTACTTTTCTGGTGTTTGTTTATATTATGATGGTAAACATAAAGATCGTTCTTTGTGGGTGAATTCCTGATATGGATCGAATAAAGAGCGTTTATGCCATTTGTGTGTGATTAATCAGCAGCATTGTGTTGTCTTCTGTAACACAATCAGGCTATTGCTTAGGTAAAATATAGTAAATCTTTATGATAACATGCTGTTTACGCGATGGTCATGGTATATATGAACGAAACTGTATGCGTTTTAATGTTTTTCTGTTTACGGTGATTGGAACAAATATGAATGTATAAGGATGTATAATGGAATGTATAAGGATTGTAGCAGTTATTTCTAAACTTTATCAACTTTTTAGATGTGACTAACGAGTGTGCTGTTCTTTGTAACTCCAGTTATGGAATCTTTGCAACCAAGCATGGATTTATTGATCATAGTATCACGGGCCATACACGGCTGCATATACCGAAAATAACCGACATTACTATGCATATTTAAGCAATTCATATCTTTGCCGCGCATAAATCTCAACTGCCCTCGTACTGCTTACCTGTATTTTGAAGTTACTATAATAAATATTTATGGCTGGAGACATAAATTAAATTACGAATTTCCGCGTATAAGACGTAATCAAATTAATTGACGGATAGTGGATTAGGCAACGCGTGGCAGTCATGATTGTGTAAAAAATGATGTTGATACGGGGCGTAAACTCTAGCCACTCACTGACTATTGACTACACAATGACGTAAATTAGTATATGGGACTAGTATGCATATAATTTTCTTGAAAACTGTCCAAAAATTACTCGACAACGACAATTGGTATTTTCGCATTCCGGCTAATCTGCCACCCGGAACATTACTTCGTACTCAACAGACTTTCAAATAATGGAAATCTGGTTACCTTATTCTACAACTCAGAGACTAAAGAAACCAACAACAACATTTGGGTACAGTATCCCTTTAAGGCCCGTTCCAAACGACGGATTTTTGTCGACTCGAATCTAATTGTATTAAATCCGTCGGTGATGCGTCTGCGGTCAATTTTGTTTCAGACGGACGCATCTTTGTCGCGTCGAATCTAATACATCGGACGATTTATTTAAAGGTGCACTCCATGTTACCTTCACAAAATGGTCACGCGTAGATATAGAGGCCTATATATACCGGTATGTTATACATATATATATACTAAAATACAGTATAAATTATGTATAAATATATGCGCGATTGCAGCGCGAATATATGTGCATATGTATATGAGGATGTATATAGTACATACAGTTATATAATATAATGTAATAGGCGCTACAAATAAATGTTAGATCGTGCAACCAATTGCCATATATGTGTATACCATGCATGTAAATACAGGTATACAATAATTATTATAAATCAGAGACTACCACCCCTACCCTTATAATAAGGAACACCGGAATATATGAATTATTATAAATAAGTGGTTACCACCCCTATACCCCTCATAATAAGTAATGCCGGTATATATGAATTATTATAAATAAGATCAGTGGTACCACCCCTACCCCTTATAATGAGGAATGCCGGAATATATTAATTATATATTATAAATCATAGGCTACCACCTATATATCCTTTATAGTAAGGAATACCGGTATCTATGAATTATTATAAATCATAGGCTACCATCCCTACCCCTCATAATAAGTATTACCGGTTTATATGAATTATTATAAATCTGAGGCTACCACCCCTACCCCTTATAATAAGGAATACCGGTATATATAAAGTATTATAAATCATAGGCTACCACTCTGCCCCTTATAACAAGTAATACCTGAATATATGAATTATTATAAATAAGAGGTTACCACCCCTTTACCCCTCATAATAAGTAATATCGGTATATATGAATGATTTTAAATCAGTAGTACCACCTCTGCCCCTTATAATACCGATATATATTAATTATTATACATCAGAGACTACCACCCCTATTCCTTACAATAAGGAATATCGGTCTATATGAATTATTATAAATAATTTGCTACAACCCCTACCCCTTATACCGGTATATATGGATTATTCTAAAACATTGATACTATATCCATTATAAGATGTGAATCAGTGACATGCCATGTTCGTTGAGGAATCAAACTACCAAAATAATTACAAGTTGCACAATGTTACCTAAGCAATGCTTATAGATATATCTTTCTTTATGACAAAGAGCGTGCGACAAATGACGTCATGTGGGTATTTCCTCAGATAAGGGGAGCCCCCTCATTATTATACCATTATCATATCATTATCATATCATTTGCATTCGTTCTTCGGCAACTTTCGGCTCTTCTCGTCACATGTATTAGATTCGAGTCGACAAAAATCCGTCGTTTGAAACCAAGACGGATTTCAGACGCATCACCGACGAAGATTCGTCTGAATTGGACGGAGATTCGTCTGTGATGCGTCTGACACGGATCTAATTGTTTCAAACGTCGCATTTTAGACGCATTTAATACAATTGTGGGTCTGGTATTAGATTCGAGTCGACAAAAATCCGTCGTTTGGAACGGGCCTAAGGCCCGTTCCAAACGACGGATTTTTGTCGACTCGAATCTAATTGTATTAAATCCGTCGGTGATGCGTCTGCGGTCGATTTTGTTACAGACGGACGCATCTTTGTCGCGTCGAATCTAATACATCGGTCGATTTATTTAAAGGTGGATTCCCGGTTACCATCAAAAATTGGTCACGCGTAGATATAGAGGCCTATATATACCGGTATATGTTATACATATATATACTAAAATACAGTATAAATTATGTATATATATATGCGCGACTGCAGCGCGAATATATGTGCTCATGTTTATGAGGATGTATATAGTACATGCAGGTATATAATATACTATAATAGGCGCTACAAATAAATGTTATATCGTTCAACCAATACCGGTATACAAGAATTATTATAAATCAGAGACTACCACCCCTACCACTTATAATAAGGATTACCGGAATATATTAATTATTATAAATCATAGGCTACCACCCTATATCCTTTATAATAAGGAATACCGGTATATATGAATTATTATAATTCATAGGCTACTATCCATACCCCTCATAATAAGTAATACCGGTTTATATGAATTATTAGAAATCTGAGGCTACCACTCTGCCCCTTATAATAAGGAATACCGGAATATATTAATTATTATAAATCATAGGCTACCACCCTATATTCTTTATAATAAGGAATACCGTTATCTATGAATATTATAAATCTTAGGCTACTATCCCTACCCCTCATAATAAGTAATACCGGTATATATAAATTATTATAAATCATAGGCTACCACTCTGCCCCTTATAATAAGTAATACCGGAATATATGAATTATTATAAATAAGAGGTTACCACCCATATACCCCTCAAAATCAGTGGTACCACCCATACCCCTTATAATAAGTAATACCGGTATATATTAATTATTATACATCAGAGACTACCACCCCTATCCCTTACAATAAGGAATATCGGTCTATATGAATTATTATAAATCAGTTGCTACAACGGGAACATGTCTCTATTCCGAAGGTTCGCTATTCCGAAGGTTCACTATTCCGAAGGTTCACTACTCCGAAGGTTCGCTATTCCGAAGGTTCTCTATTCCGAAGGTTCGCTATTCCGAAGAGTTTTTTTTTTTAAAGGTTAATTCTATATTCAAGTATTGAGAGGGTTCTTTATCACGAAGGAAATAACTTAAAACATTGAAACAATAAATGTTATTTTTTTTATTTTTTCGCGGGTTTCCTTGAGATTTAATGTCATTACGTATGACGTTATTTTCCAATACATATTCACGTCAGGCAGCCCACACAATTGCTCTTTCCATGCGATTTAATGTCATCGCGTATGGCGTTATATCTCAATAATCTTACAGGCAACAATACGCCAGCTAAAGGCGGGATTAAAACAGCGGGACTATAACTCTTTTTGAATACTGCGAAGCAGAATGTCGTTGAATAGACGGGTATTAGTTGAACCTAACTGCAATTGTGAATTTGTATTGAATTGTAAGGCCCACTTAATTTTCGAGTCATCGGCTATTTTTTATAGTGCCTTGATATCAGATTTTAAACACAATCTGTGCCATAAAATATGATTAAAACACTATATATAGTTCATCACCATTCCAAACGTCTGTATCAGTAGATGCCCTTAGAGAAATAGAAAACATCTTAAATCATAAAAAGATTCCCCCGTTATATGTCATGGCTCTCAGAATGCAACAGAATTCAACCTAATGTATTTTCAATTGAAGGGGAATAACATTATCTTTAAAATATAGAGTTACCCCCCTCCATTGAAAATAATACACTTTACTTTGCGCAACAAAACCAGATGAACCTTAAGCACAAAAACAAGTCGGTAACCCTGCGTTAACTCGACAAAAATAACATGTTCACAGTTTATATTACACCGGATAAGCTGATAATACAGTGTTAGAGAGCTTCATATTTCAAATGGTATATATAGTGGCATATATTTTATATGATTAATTAAGTGGGCCTTGAATGTTGATGTTTTTTTTTCAAATACAGATTGCCAGTTCGGAAAAACTATATCTCTTACATGTAGTTTATTTCAGTCATCGTGTTTTTAACTTTCCATAATGAACGATAAACTGATACTCTTTTCTTGCTATTAATAACCGATATCTAGGACAATTTGGGAATTAGAAGTGGATGTATAAATGTACTCTATATGAATACTAGCGTAATCGTATTTTTCATTCCTCGTGTGGTTTTTGTGGTGGGGTGCACATTTTGATTCATTTCTGGTTAAATACGCCCAGAATAGAAAACCTTCGGAATGGGGAACCTTCGGAATAATGAACCTTCGGAATGGGGAACCTTCGGAATAATGAACTTCGGAATAGCGAACCTTCGGAATAATGAACCTTCGGAATAGAGAACCCAACCGCTACAACCCACATCCCTTATACCGGTATATATGAATTATTATAAATCATTGATAATATATCCATTATAATATGTGAGTCAGTGACATGTCATGTTCGTTGGGAAATCAAACTGCCATAATAATTAAAATTTTCACAATGTTACCTAAGCAATTCTTATAGATATATCTTTCTTTATAACAAAGAGAGCGTGCGACAAATGACGTCATGTGGGTATTTCCGCAGATAAGGGGAACTCCCTCATTATTATACCATTATCATATCATTATCATAGAATTTGCATTCGTTATTCGGAAACTTTCGGCTCTTCTCGTCACATGTATTAGATTCGAGTCGACAAAAATCCGTCGTTTGAAACCAAGACGGATTTCAGACGCATCACCGACGAAGATTCGTCTGAATTGGACGGAGATTCGTCTGTGGTGCGTCTGACACGGATCTAATTGTTTCAAACGTCGCATTTTAGACGCATTTAATACAATTGTGGGTCTGGTATTAGATTCGAGTCGACAAAAATCCGTCGTTTGGAACGGGCCTAAGATGCGCGTTGTGTTCTGTCGATATATATTGCACGCAGTATAGTGATTTGATGCCCGAATGTAATTTATTTCTATTTGGTTCCGTTCTGTTAGGTCGAACATTCGTGCCTGCCTCGCCGACCAGGAAGATGAACAAAGTTCAAAAATACCATTATAATTTCTTTCAATATATAATTTCTTGGAAAATACTTCCTATTTGGAAACGTGCAGACGCCACGGATGGGAGCACATGTGTTGTGTTCGTACTTCCTCGTACACAAGAGGTAATAGTGGTGGAGTTATACTATACACATATCCACCAGGGACGTGTCGACAGGGGGTTGAGGGGGAGGGGGGGGGGGTGGTCTCGACCACCCCTACTTTGGCAGTTAGACATTTCATGCCCAACATACTAAAATAGGTTCAAATTGTTCTGATAGTTTGATTTTCTAACCATGAAATCTTCTGAAATTTGTTGTTTTTAGATAAAAAGTAATAAATAATAAATATATATTATATACTCAAACTCATATTTAAAGGTACTCAATCCGATTCGATGGTCCCCATATCATCAGATTCCAACAACAACAACAACAACAACAACAACAACGTTTAAAAAAAAATGCCGCTCCAGTTACCAGAATCGATTAATTGCCCAGAAATAATGCTAACAGTCAACTATAGTATAAAATATTTATAGTATAAAACGAATTTTGCCGGTTTGTCAAATATCTGACACAAAAATGCCACTTTATTTTAAAGTTATCCATCTTCATCCGCAATTTGGTCCGAGACCGTCTTCTCGTCGGCCATTTACTGGTCCTCTAAATTATCGCAGGTGAAAAATATTAGATTTCAAAAATCGATATCTGATCATTCTGAACTTTGATGGGTGGATTCCTCGACTCATATCAAATATTTTTTACCCCCGAAGCCAAGGAAATAGTAATTTGCGAGCGTTAATTCTGATTATGCATATTTAATGTATACATGTACTTTGAAAAGACTATAGCCGAATTTATAGAAATACTGAATATTTTTTACCATTATACACAAGTGCAAATCAATCATGCTCTTAGTGTTAACCATATCAGAAAAAAAGTATCATATATATGAAGTCATGAAAGCTCTGTATTGTTACGTACTGGAGTTTATTTCTTTTTGGGACGACAATTTCAATCTCACTGCGAAGTATTTTCACATTAAAAAAGTCCGTATATGAATATAATATATGTAAGAAAATAAAATAATAAAAATAGAATGCATACTGTTAGACAGACATACCTCCAAATCCTTATAGGACGCCGTGTGTGTTACTAATGGGAGCGGGAATACTCACCACGCAAACGCTGTTAGCCAATTGTTTGTCAACCTTTTATATACCCGCATTAGAATTAAAAGCATCAGTTATCCCTAAGGAAACGTTGAGATAATAAGTTTAACATTTCTATACTAAATCATCATTGATGAGTAGTTATCCCTCAGGAAATTTTCAGATAATAAGTTTCACCCTTTCTGTACCAAAGCATCAATTCTGAGTATTTATCCCATAGGAAATGTTCTGATAATAAGTTTAACCCTTTCTATCCTAAAGCATCATTGAGTAGTTATCCCATAGGAAATGTTCAGATAATAAGTTTAACACTTTCTATACTAAAGCATCATTAATGAGTAGTTATCCCATAGGAACTGTTCAGATAATATGTTTAACCCTTTCTATACTAAAGCATCATTGGTGAGTAGCTGTCTCATAGGAAATGCTCAGATAATAAGTTTAACCCTTTATATACTAAAGCTTCATTGATGAGTAGTTATCCCATAGTAAATGTTCAGATAATAAGTTTAACCCTTTCTATACTAAAGCTTCATTGATGATTAGTTATCCCATAGTAAATGTTCAGATAATAAGTTTAACCCCTTCTATACTAAAGCATCATTGGTGAGTAGCTGTCTCATAGGAAATGTTCAGATAATAAGTGTAACCCTTTCTATACTAAAGAATCATTGATGAGTAGTTATCCCATAGGAAATGTTCAGATAATAAGTGTAACCCTTTCTATACTAAATCATCATTGATGAGTAGTTATCCCTTGGAAACTGTTCAGATAATAAGTTTAACCCTTTCTATATTCCATCAATGTTTAGTTGTTATCCCAAAGGAAATGCTCAGATAATAAGTTTAACCCTTTCTATACTAAAGCAACATTGATGAGTAGTTATCCCATAGGAAATGTTCAGATAATAAGTGTAACTCTTTCTATACTAAATCATCATTAATGAGTAGTTATCCATTAGGAAAATGTTCAGATAATAAGTTCAACCCTTTATATACTAAAACATCAATACTGAGTAGTTATCCCATAGGAAATGTTCAGATAATAAGTTTAACTCTTTCTATACTAAAGCATCATTAATGAGTAGTTATCCCATAGGAACTGTTCAGTTAATAAGTTTAACCCTTTCTATATTCCATCAATGTTTAGTAGTTATCCCAAAGGAAATGCTCAGATAATAAGTTTAACCCTTTCTATACTACAGCAACATTGATGAGTAGTTATCCCATAGGAAATGTTCAGATAATAAGTGTAACTCTTTCTATACTAAATCATCATTATTGAGTAGTTATCCATTAGGAAAATGTTCAGATAATAAGTTCAACCCTTTATATACTAAAACATCAATACTGAGTAGTTATCCCATAGGAAATGTTCAGATAATAAGTTTAACTCTTTCTATACTAAAGCATCATTAATGAGTAGTTATACCATAGGAACTGTTCAGTTAATAAGTTTAACCATTTCTATACTAAAACATCAATGTTGAGTAGTTATCCCATAGGAAATATTCAGGTAATAAGTTTAACCCTTTCTATACTAAAGCATCATTGATGAGTAGTTATCCCATAGTAAGTGTTCAGGTAATAAGTTTGACCTTTTCTACACTAAAGAATCATTGATGAGTAGTTATCCCACAGGAAATGTTCAGGTAATAAGTGTAACTTTTTCTACACTAAAGCATCATTGATGAGTAGTTATCTCATAGGAAATGTTCAGATAATATGTTCAACAAACGACCTTTAACTTATTATCTTAACATTTCCCTCAATAAATAGTGCTTCTTCTGCATTTTATTTATCTGTCGTCTGTCTTTATCACATTAACATCCCTCCAAATCAATAATAGACCATTCCGATGTACAATTTTTAAACTGACTGGGAGAATCCATTTAGCATGGAAGGGGGTTAATGTCAATGCGACTTTATCACGGACATGTTATGGCCACTAATGTACGTCAACAGGACATTAGGAATTAATGTTAGGCTTCCGACTCCATAATTACACAGACGATATTCGATCTGACTGCATGATACGACGTGTATCGTGCGTACCATCTAAATGAAGATCAGTGATAACATACTATGTACGGTGACACCTCACTCCTGGGAGATATCTTTATTACCTCCAAGTATAGGAGAGATCGATACACATGACATATAAATACAGTTGGATTAAAGAGGGCTCCCCTGGTCAGTGTGTTGGGCCGTTATGTACAAGTATGGAGAGGTGTTGGAAACAACGAGAGTGAAGCATATATGCATTTGAATGTTCACTACAGCTTTTGTTGCAGGAAAATCTGATTTGTCCAACATATATGACAGTTAGTCGTTACAACATGCGTGGGTGTTGAGAAGATAATTACAATGGACGTGACACGGGTTGCTGTACGCCATTCCTTAGCATTGTGCTGAGAACGTACATGAACTTCGCAGAATATAGTACTAGTTCCTTGAGGCAGTGAGATATGTGTTCTGTTAGGGTTTCCAGAGAACTTCCGAGGAGGGTTGCTACCAGGTCATCTCTGGCTAACGACGCAAGGTGAAAATATTCGGGTATGCCGAAACGAGAGATAATCCCTTCCCAAAAAGAGTTTCTAATAATGAGTGCGGCTGGAGAAGAGCATACGAACATGGCGTGGTCGATTTCGTTCGAGTACACTTCGCTGCAGAGATGACACACTAAATTGTTGGCATAGGTAGTCCTGTTGAGAAGCAGTACTAAGTTTTTGAGATATTTCAACATGTGAGCGTTTCCATGGAGAATTTTCCAGACTGCCCAGTTTGATAGGAGATTAGGGTGAACTTTCCACAGAAATCGCAAGGATGGATCGGACGAAACTTTGGTCTGCCACGAGGAAATGAACGTTCCCCTGACAGCTGCCTTCACAAGAGTTATCCACGTTGACAGTTTTGGGAAGACCCCAATGTCCAGGTAGTCGTTCAAATAGTTCAAAAGATCGTATTTGGCTAATATGGAGAACATTTCCTGTATAAAACCACTGGAGCGACTGTATAGTCTGTACAGGTGTGCTTTCAGGACAAACACTCGTAATGGTAATTGATGGCCGAACGGTAGATGGATAAGACGTCCCATAAAGCAAAGTTTTTTTTATATGCAGTTGATATTCAATTGGTAGAAATCCAAGAAGACCTAGCGATAGCCTAGTTGACGCTCGTTTTGGGAGGGATTGTGCGTATTTGAGACATGTTCTGGCGGCTTTGTTCATAATGGTGATGGCGGAACTTTGATAAAAAGGAACCACCTCGACACCGTAGAGAGCTCTCGGTAGAACAACAGTTTTGAGAACATTTGTCATGGTGATGGGTGTAGTGGATTTCATAAGTTTGTTACCCATGATATTGAAAAAGTTGTTCCTCATCTTTGTCGACACAGAAGAGGCGGAATTGACCTGCTTCGCAAACTTGTCCTGAATTAAACCAAGATGGGCACATTCTGTAACTTCCTGAATAGTTTGATTGCCCAACCTCCATATCCTTCCCGAGCGGTCATATGAGTTTTTATTCTCGTTGAATACAACAATTTTGCTCTTCGTGGAGGAGAATTCGAATCGCCACCGCCTGCTATATTTCACACATATGTTCAACAAGGAGTCGAGACCGGATTTCGATAGCGACATAAGAGCAATGTCGTCGGCAGTAGTAGGAGCGCCACATGGGATATTGCAGATTCTTAGTCCGTATGGAGAAGTTGCTAGTTCGTTAAGTAGGTCGTCTATGAAGACGAGATAGCAGAGAGGTGACAGAACGCCACCTTGTCGAGTAGATTGCAGTATTTTGAAACTTTGCGACATGCGGCCGTCATATAGTACTTTGCTAGTCACATCCGAATGGATGTTCTCCAACAAACTGACAAAGTGTGGCGAAAATCCGAGTGAATTTGTACTGGAATGAATGAATTTGTACAGGAGGCCAGTGTGCCATACTTTATCAAAGGCTTTCTTGGAGTCAAGGAAGGCAACATATAAATTGGAGTTATTGTCTTTTGCATATGATACAGATTCCGTGAGAATGAATGACGTCATCGAACAGCTGATACCTTTCTGAAAACCCATTTGTTGTGCATTCGGAAATCGTTTCATTTGGTGGCTTTGAAGAAGACGGCTCAACAGAATGGACTCGAATAGTTTGTATAGGACCGATAGAAGTGTTATAGCACGGTAACTATCAGGAGATGTCGGTGGTTTAGGCGGTCCTTTGTATAACGGAATGACTATTCCTTCTTTCATCGTTGGTGGAATCCACCCCATGCGGAATATACCGTCATATAGTCTTTTGATGCATTCTATGAAGGAAATCGACTTTATGAAGTCAATGCGACTTTATCACGGACATGTTATGGCCACTAATGTACGTCAACAGGACATTAGGAATTAATGTTAGGCTTCCGACTCCATAATTACACAGACGATATTCGATCTGACTGCATGATACGACGTGTATCGTGCGTACCATCTAAATGAAGATCAGTGATAACATACTATGTACGGTGACACCTCACTCCTGGGGTTTTCCCAATGTGGTTGTTGTCACGTTCCATCTGACAAGGGACAGGGAAGGTCAGTTCACCGACATGTGTATATCACGGGTATAAATGAACCTTTCGGTCTATATCATGCCATGAATCTCTACTCTGGCTAACGCCCGTAGAGATCATATTCAACTAGTACAAAACCTGGGAACTTTTTGATGTTCTGACCCCTTCTGACAGGAAACTTTATAATATTGAACTAATAAGGCAGGGAATATACTTCTTTGTTTATATTTGTTCCTCGATAATTTACTTCAAAGTATGGGGTGGTGCCAGCTCAAAATTTCCTTTATTTTAGTGACTTTAGCGAGTCGATATCGCAAAAAACACTGAATTAATTACCCTGGAGAAACTCCATAATTGTAAGTGGCGTAAAGCAAAATCGCCCACAAAATCCCTTAAATAATGTAATCTCGAGCTGGGACCTTCGCCTACTGATGAATACACTATTAAGTAACAGGAATTAACACAGAAATATATTCCCCGCGTTATTTTTTTGACTGTATAAGGTTCCCTGTCAAAACTTCAAAAAATTCCAAGCTCTTGTACTGGTGGAATATGATCTCTACGGGCGTTAGACAGAGTAGATATTCATGGCATGATCTACTTTCGTTCTGGAACAACACAAAGTTGTAGTCCGAGCCAGCCGCCGGTTCAGAACTTAGATTTCAGAATGAAAAATGTCGATAAAAGTTGAAAGTTTAGACTTCTTAATAATTTAATTTATTTGTAATTGGCATCGCAAACAAAATAATCAACATTTTGGGGTATCTATTAACGCTTTACCCAACAAAACGGCCAAAACCGGGCAAATAAAGCTTCAACAGCCTAAAATATCTTCGGTCTGTCTCAATAGAACCATACAAATATGGATATCATTGGAACCGGCTCATTGACCACATTGTGAAGGTTACAGTTATGACCTGTGCCAATGCATTCTCTTATATATGCGAGTCGACCATAGGTCGCCTCGCATATATAAGAGAATGCATTGGCCTAAAAAAAATCTTTTTTTAACACTTTTTACCATTTTTTCTTCCATTCTTTAACAATTTTTTAATTTTTAATGTGTTTAGCCAATGCATTCTCTTATATATGCGAGGCGACCTATGGTCGACTCGCATATTTAAGAGAATTCATTGGCACAGGGCCGTTTTGTTGGGTAAAGGGTTAACGACAATAAACGATATTGAAATACCAAACTACAAGTTTTCCCCGACACGGACTCGGACCACAGGTTTTAGTGTGTCCCACTGAATATGTCGTGCAGTCAAAGAGGAAAACCGATATCGTGTTAGTATTCATCAACATAAAATTTAATTTCAATAAATTAAAAAATGGTGACATTTAAAGGGATCGACCCAATCACTCGCGGTGAGTAAATGTGCAAACAATACGTAAGTATTTAAAACATCATCACTAAGAAGTGGTGGAGAAATAGATAAACTTTGTTCTTATATTCCTTATATGATCATTCTCCAATAAATTCAGAGAATTGAAACCATTGAATTGGTTTGAAGGCAACCATGGTATACAGTGCTTTATCAACAAATATCGCTAATCTTCGTGGGGGGGGGGGGTGGGGGGGGGGGGGGGTCTGCAGAAAAATTCCAGATACATAGAGGGGGTATGGGTAGTTGGTTCAGAATATTTGTCAATGCTTTGACCTTTTTCAATGTTTACTGTCAATTTTTTATTGAACTTTGGTATCGTATTGGACTAATATGACTTGTATTGGTAATTCCACTGTGACAGTAATGTTTACATAACAATACGTTTAACAAGCGACCTGTTTTACAGATTTTTATAAAATTTAAGTTATTTCCTATGATCCCATGTACTTCGAAAGCCTCGAATCTCTGTAAAACGTTGTCTCAAAGTATAGAAACCCCACACACGACCCAAGATGGTCATCGGCTGGCGCAGACCAAAGACACGAATACGGTAGGAGAAATTAAGGGGAGGTCAAGTGATCAATTTGGATGGGGATTTCCATGCAAATCTCAGGAGCAAAAGTTATGTATGCGGCAGTTTGCCGGAAACCAAAGCAGGCATTGATCAGTCATAACATTTAACTGGCAGAAGCGCTAATAACATTTTGCAAAAAATAATTTTTGAGAATTTTTTTCTGGAATTACATCACATGACCTACATTTTAAAAATCAATATAAAGTTCAAAATTAAACACACCAACATTAATATTCAAGCGGACCCCGCCAGATAGATGGTAACTTTTGCTCCGCAGATTTGCATGGAATTCCCATTCAAAATTGGTCACTTGACATCCCACTCAAACGCTGAATCCAGGAATCGCCGATGGTAAATTCAAAAGCTCACCTGATTGGATCCAAAGAAGAACGCGAACATGCACGATTTGTATGACCACATATTATATACACATATATAGCCGCCCCATGCTATCTCGTGCGTTATATACTCGTAAATACGCTATAACATGTGCAATAATCCAATCGTCACTGACTCAACAGCCACATTTTAATCCAGGTTAAGCACCGCGCCCGAAGGTCCCGTCGGATATATTAGAAATGTAGGGAGTACTATATATGTTGGATTATTTGACATAGACCTTCACAATAAATATATTTGGGTTGGTAGAAACACAGACCAACTGTGCATGCATGCAAATAAATTATGACGAGTAGTAGAGAAAAAAAATTTACCCAGCGGCAATTTGAACCAAACAACCGTGAACCAGAGGAATGTGATGTTGACATCTTCATAAGTATGTATAACACGTCAGTTCCTTTAACTGAATCCATCAGTCACTGACAACTCATGTTAAACAACCCTCATAAGTTAGCGACCGTCATTATGAGATATTATAGTGTTCATATATTAGCGTTAATATATAGAACAGTTAATGAAAGTATGGCTGTCAATTGACGATGAAGACATCTAAGGTACGATAGGATAAACAAAAGTCACCTTTCAGAGCAGAACAATTAAAGATGCATAATCCGATTAAACGGCGCTAAATTACTATTTCTTTAGCTTCGGGTGTAAACAGTATTTTATTCGAGTCGCGGAACCCACCCATCAAGCTCAGAGTTATTATATATAATCTGTTAGTTTTCACCACCGGGAATATTTGGCGGCCTGGCAAAAACATTCTTCCAGAACTAGTATAGACATGCGCGCGGACGCCGTTACGAGAGGTCACACAAGGTCTCGACTCGTTGTGCTATCAGTCGCGATCGTAAATTACATAAATAATTTCGGAATCTGAGACGATGAAAAGTATCGCTATCAACAAGAATACGGTATGTTGTGATAGTTGACGTGTGTATACATATATTCATTTAAGAATTGGTAATCAGGTTTTATTTATGTAAATATACATATTATATGGCACCACGCGGGTTACACGTGGGAATAATATGTGTTTACATTCGTGATAACATGTGTTTACATTCGTGATAACATGTGTTTACATTCGTGATAACATGTGTTTACATTCGTGATAATATGTGTTTACATTCGTGATAACATGTGTTTACATTCGTGATAACATGTGTTTACATTCGTGATAACATGTGTTTACATTCGTGATAACATGTGTTTACATTCGTGATAACATGTGTTTACATTCGTGATAACATGTGTTTACATTCGTGATAACATGCGTTTACATTCGTGATAACATGTGTTTACATTCGTGATAACATGCGTTTACATTCGTGATAACATGTGTTTACATTCGTGATAACATGCGTTGGGGAATCACCATAAATGTATTGGATATTGATCCACGATTGAAGAGTTATGTAAACCAAGTTCCATCTGAATATACAAAATGAGAGTAAGCCGCACATTCAAATAATTCAAAACTTTAATTTAATATCATAGACCGTATTTTTGACAGAAATTAGTATTTGATCATGTTTATGGTACCGGCCATCGGTTCCGTAAATACACTTCTTTGTTTGGTTTAGTTTAAACATATTGTATTGTATCGTTTATGTACAATTGGGATTGGGGCACAAGTTATACAACTTAGAAAGCCCCTCTCCCCATACAATTACACACGTTATTATAATAACAAGATGGTATATATATGTTTAAATATGTTTTTTTTGTGTTACCAGATCAGGGTTCGATATGTGAGTTCATTTAGTTTGATTACTGGTTGTTGGCGTAGAGAAGATGCGTTTGTCAGTTTAGTATTAGCTTTTAGCTTTGGGGTACTAAAAAGATGGCGGTCGTGCGTGACGTTGACCCAGATGTGGTGAATGTGTTAATTGGTAAAGCGGTTAGTAGAGACTATATATTTTTGAACTTCTGCAAATATTATTTAGTTTTTGTTATTACTAATGTTACATTTAAGGAGGTCGGCGATATTGTATACAGTGGTACCCTTTGTTCTAAGCCTGTTAAAAAGCCGTACGCGTTGTGTCTGGTATAGGGTAAATAAGAAAAAGTACTCTTTTCTTTGTTTGGTGCTTTAATTGTTTATAAGCTTACGCACTGATTTCTGCTATTTTGATGACATGACCTCTGTAAGGTCAGCGAGATCTATGGCGCTTCAACGTCCAAATCCGCCAAAATTACCTTCATGTTTGCCTATGAATCCAGAATTCCCATGAAATTAATTGAGGATTTTGTGAGTAGTATAACGCCCCACTTGATTATCGAATTATATAAGAAAATATCGATATAAAATCAATAATATATTTAATAATTGATAGAAGCGTTTCCGGACAAATGTCTTTGACTCACATTTATTATTTTATACCCGGAAACTATATAAAACGTATTCAGGAAAAGATAATCCATCTTTAAGTTCTGCAGTTATCGCGACCACAAAACCACTGTCAGTATACTTTCGCGGAGATATGCCTGTGATTTTCTAGTTAAAATATATATTTATGTAAAGTGTTGTGTAAAATTGTAGTTCGCTGACAATGATGTTTTTTTTAAATTAATGTGGTTTCATTCTATTTGTTCCAACCAGACTATCAAATGTGTTGCTGGTGTAGATAGCCCGGATGTACACAGTCTGCATGCACGTGATTAGAGTTTGTGGTGTCCACCTTGACATTTTCAACTATACCGCCCCTTACCAGACCAGACTCCCATGTTCACACCCCTTTGGTTGGAGCGTTCCACATGATACCTCAAACTTTTCTGTCCAACAGCTCCAACCCAACTGACAACTGCTGGACATTTCCAACCTAACACCCCCTAAGTTTTTAAAGTTCCAATTGATGCCATTTGAGACCAAGATTTTTTACCAAAACAATGTCCCCAGAGGGTGAATGTAGTGATACTATTCCGCGCGACGGGCTAGCGTCACCGAATTCAGACATGAGAACCTCGTTCTGCTTAGGCCTCAACTGCTATGACAGTTCTATAGGACCAGATATAATTTCCCTAGTTAGTTGGTGATGTTCACCCATTTATTGGTTTTTAGTCACATCGATTATGCATTTTATCTTCTGCACATTAGGGAATATAGAAACTGAACAGGATTTTAATTTGAGACTATAGATGTAGATACCTAAGCATAATGAGTTCCCCAGAGGTTGAATTTGGGGATGCTAGCCCTCTGTGCGGGTAGCATCACTAAATTCACATTCTGCAAAGGTCAGTCTTGGCTTACTATATAGGCTATGGCAATGTAATGCCCAATGATTATACCATGTCAGTTCTAAGTCGGCATGGTATGGGACATCACGATGCCAGCGCATTCACACCATGTCAGCTCTAATTCGGCACGTTATGGGACACCACGATGCCAGCGCAATCACACCATGTCAGCTCTAAGTCGGCACGGTATGGGAAATCACGATGTCAGCGTAATCACACCATGTCAGCTCTACGTCGGCACGGTATGGGACATCACGATGCCAGCGTAATCACACCATGTCAGCTCTAAGTCGGCACGGTATGGGACATCAAGATGCCAGCGCAATCAACACGGTATTTAACCTCCTCCTGTTTTCGATATTACCAACCCCAGCTGCACGATTTTATTAAGAATGAACCTGCCATGTGAATCCGCGATTTGCCACTTGAGCAGACGACGAGACAATTTACTTAATTGATTTCTTCACCTTTAAAAAAAATTAAGCATCTGTCGCAAAACACTCAACTCGTTTTGCTTTTCACAAGTTTGTATAGCCACTTCATAATTGCTGAATATGGGAAAATTCAAGTATACATCCGACGAAATCGATGAACATAATAAAGAATATACACACATTGACTGCCTTGTGGAGGAATAGCGAGAAATGTTCCCGAGGTGGTGTTCTTGTGAGCAGCATGCATGACTATTGACCTCGGCTTGCTTACTATTCATAAGACACCATCGAGGGAATATAGTGCTCACTATTCCACCCAAGGCAAACCATAGGTGTCTTGTTACATACTATAGATGAATCATGATCCCTACGGGAGCCTTTATTCAGCGTTTAATCTTTTGTGCTTCAGAAGCCTATGGCCCCTGTGTGCGATTTGCACACATGCCCCTGGGGAAAATACCAGCAGATGGACCAATATATATTATAACAGTATATTGGTATATCTGCTATTTTCCCCCAGGCGCCCGTGGCTTTGCGCACATGACAGACTTATCATAGCGATAACTTTATTATGCTACTTCAATATATCCTCGTGCAGATAGGTTCATATTGGACCTAAATATTGACATTGGTTCATTATGGACTTAATTGTTTCTGGAATAAGCCCATAGTTATAACCTCCGCCAGTGTAACCCGAGTTACCACACCAACTTTGCTTGAAATCGAACCAGCATTAAGGGAGACAAATTCGGACAGACAGACAGACGGACGGACAGAAATATCCTACTCTACGATAGTTCACTCGACGGACAATGGTTAACATTTGTGGCCAGAATCCCAAAAGAGATTTTCGGCAAAATTCCATACTGCGACTTTAAAATGAGTTTGTCATACCCCATAAGGAACTGGGATAACCAGATATAATATATAGTTGTCATTTGATTACCTAACATGCATAATAACCAAGTGAGTCAAAATTTGCTAACGTTTCGGAACAGCAGAGAATAATGTTCTGGATATATTTAAAAATTTAGCTTTTTACCCTAGTTGGTTGCCATTTTGGAAGCCATCTTGAGTAATTTAGTCTATGAACACCTTAGTGTGACACATTTACAATATATCAAAACAATAAACACCTTTCATACCAATTTAGTTACAGTTTAATATTTTTTTAAATAGTCCAAATCTAATAAGTTATTTTTTGCCGATATTTATGTAAAGTTTGTGAGAGTAAAATCAAATATTTCTGGCAATGTTAGTGGTTACAATACTAAACATTCACAAAGGTGAATCAGACATGTTAGTTTACAATGGATATAAGGCAGAATAGCCAATTTTATTCATCAACCACAACTTGTAAGCGATTGTATGGCACGCTGGGGCAATATTTACAATTTTTCCATATTTCGACGGCCATTTTGGCGGCCATTTTGAGCCAAAGTAACAATTTTGGCTCCAATGACTTGGAATAATCACGGGTAATGGTATGCATCACTTACATAACACAGTCGTGCTCAATCGTTGTTTAAATGTGACTAGAATCCCAATTGTGATTTTTTGTGAACATTTTATATCGCGTTCTGTAAAATCACATTTTTTAGGGATCGGAACAGGCTACAACCCAAAGAATGTCTTATTGTATTGCCCCAATGATCAGTTAATATACAAAATACAAAATAAAGTCCACAATTCTCAACCAGTTCCAAACAGCGGCAATCAATATAGAATATATTAGTGAAAAAGCGTCACATTTTCCACTTCCGGTGGCCATTTTGTCGGCCATTTTAATATTCGAAATTTATTCATACATATAAATAAGAAGTACTCAATTATCAATAGAATGACATATAGCACGATGTAATACCTCATAAACTTCCTGAGTAATTGCGAATTGAAATTTACCTGGTCAGATATTCAATGTTGGCGGCCATCTTAGATTCAAAGACCGATAACTCTATAAAGCCCCCATAGCCAGATGGCAAACAACCGGCAAATTGAAGGACTGATATAGTTCTACAAAGATATCATAACCGCCAAAAATCCGCATATTGGGTGAGGGGGTCTACATGCACCTCAAGATATAATAGCCGTCACAATCTGGCGCAAAGTCAGAATTTGGCGCGATGCCAGAATTGTCACGATCCTGGCGCGAGGCCAGAATTTTGCGAACTATTTCCCGGGTTATACAGGGTTATAGTCTTCGAACTAACGCATGACTGCTGACGTCACAATTTGACACGAGGCACGAATTTTGGCTCTATTTATTTGTAACGCCGCGCTTGTGTGTTCTGAACAGCAAGCAGCCTCGTTCAATAGTCCTGTATGCTTTTCAAAAGACACGACCTCCGGAAAATAGTGCTCGCCTTTCCACCCCAATGCACACGATATATGTATACTATAATACATGGTTCACTCTGTGCGATCAAACGGCTGGTCCATCAACGCTGAAAATTAACCCGGGAGAGAGTCAAGGGTTAGGTGCTGTTGACGTCATATGTCCAAAAAGTCACTACAAAAATTAGTTTAGCTAAATAATTAATTATATATCCAAAATGGTTGGAATATGGTCGTTGAAAATTGTTTCACATGGGCAAATGGACCGGAGGAGTGTCATGGGATGTGTGCCGTTATAATAATGGCAATGATGATGACGAGAGAGGCAGGAGGGAGAGGGTTTTGATGGGTGTGGAATTTGACTGCGTCGTGTACAAATGGCTGTGGTCGGTGTGTAGGTTGGCTGGTGAAGTGCGATGTGGGAATGAGCTACTTAACTTTTATGACATGCCGTACAGATGGGGAAACACATGTCAACTGCCATTTATGGGTGCTAAGGTAATATAATTAGCCATAAAATCCTCTCATTTCTCCCACCTTCGACATACAACAAAAATAAATTTATTGCGCATGTCATTGGACAACGCTCATCTTGACCCTGGGTGTGTGTGTGTTAACCCTTTACCCAACAGAACGGCCCTGTGCCAATGCATTCTCTTATATATGCGAGTCGACCATAGGTCGCCTCGCATATATAAGAGAATGCATTGACTTAACACATATTAAAAATGATAAAATTGTTCAAAGATTGTAGAACAAAATTATAAAAATTGTTAAAAAATGTAAGAAAAAATTATAAAATTGTTAAAGAATGTAAGAAAAATGGTAAAAAGTGTTAAAAAAAGATATTTTTTATGCCAATGCATTCTCTTATATATGCGAGGCGACCTATGGTCGACTCGCATATATAAGAAAATGCATGGGCACAGGGCATAACTGTAACCATCACAATGTGGTCAATGAACCGGTTCCAATGATATCCATATTTGTATGGTGTTATTGAGACAGACCGAAGATATTTTAGGCTGTTGAAGCTTTATTTGGGCGTTTTTGGCCGGTTTGTTGGGTAAAGGGTTAAATTTGCTCTGTCCGATTTGACACCTTTAATTTATAAAACCAGCATATGTACGTTTTCTATACCAGAAAATAATTAGAGCAGACTCATGGGCCTAGTATGAGGTTGTGATGACCAACTATCGAATTTCAAAAGAGGGAATTTTAACACGATTTGAATTTTTATCATCCAAAAACTCCAATGATAATCTCTTATAAAAATGCTTTCTTTTCCCCCAAAACGGTAGCCGTTAAAGAGCGTTCACAATTATGAGCTTTTGAGAGAGTATTCGACGTATCACTTACGCTGAAGGGGTCACTATCATCACTATATATAGCTTATATTTCGTGCGGATGAGTACCCAGCTTAACGAAATCTCACAACTAAACGAGATTCCCGATATCGTCTGCTAGATTTCTTTTATTTTTGGAGAATTTCAATGTCCAACAAAAATATGAACATGCAAGCTGGGGTGACATAAAGACTAAAGACGCACTATAGCATTACCCGGTACAATTAAATCATTCGATGGTATATAACATATCCATCATTAAGTATATTTGCATTGAGTTTGCCATTCAGGAAATGTGACCCAAGTCCGATATTTCGTTAAGTGACTACAATGTGCAATTCTGTATAAACCCCTCACGTACCAAACTTTTTTGGTAGCCATTTTCAGAACTATTTTTGTTTTGAAGGTCCAAACAATATAAAACAACATAAATATTATTCAACCACGTTTGCAATAATATGACAGACATAAAACGCTCGATAGTGATTCAATTTCAGACATTATATTGTTTTATGGTGATCCAAAATATAGTTATATATACAAATGACTGCCCAAAAAAAAAAAATAATAAAAAAAAAATATCATTACATGGAAATATGTTTTATTTATTTTCTCACAGACAGCCATAATTTCAGAGAGTAAACAGAGTATAGACTATAGATGGATTCCTATGCTAGAGATAATGCAATGCGTTTTTAGCAAATATTTCCTGTCAAACTCTCAAATGGCAGCCTAAAAAAATTGTTTGTTTTTTTCTTTAAAACCATTTTTTTTTTAGTGTGCATAATTATTGTGAGGGTAAACCGGTGTTGTGAAAGTACGATAACATACATAGGTTATTAGGATACCAGATTTCAATCAAAACATGACGGTACACATGGGTAAGGTCTCAGCAATGAACAATATTCTGAAAATAATATATTTGAACTTACTACACGATTAGCGATATTTGTGACAAATCAATGTAACTGTTTTGTTTAGATAACAATGGCTCCAACACAAAATGTTTCGTTATAGTAGAACTATAAATAATGAATATAAGAACAAAGTTTATCTATTTCACCATGTTCTTCTTAGTAGTGATGTTTTTACAGACTTATATATTTTTTGCACATTTACTCACTGCGGTTGCTTTGGGTAGGTATGACTATAGAGAGATGTGGAGAGAGAGTGTGAGAGATATATAGAGAGAGAGAAAGAGACAGACAGGCAGACAGTCATACAGACAGACAGACAGACATACAAACAGGGATGGCGAGGAGACAGAGACAACGATAGTGAGAGATCTAGAAATATTGACTGATTGACAGATAAACCAAATGCAATAATTATTGGCGCACGATCAGAATACGATAATTATAAATGTCTTACCATATGATTGTGTTAACATCAACATCAGAGTGCTATTCCCTCGCCAAACATGCTCTTATCTAGTAGAAATGACCTTTATTTATGGTGCTAATTCAGCAATCAGTTATCGGTAGACGCTGGTAGCCAGCCGTCAAAACGAATGCGACTGCCTCCATCCAATTATCAATACACACTTAAAATCATTATTTCAGATGAAAACAGATTTAATCGCACTTTTAGAATATTTCGGTTGTGTGAACACGGGTATGTCATGGGGATTCTTGTTTTACAAGATATACGTAATTCGCTGGAAGCTATTCACATGTTTAATGGCAATCGCTCTATTGAGTTCGCTGTATCCTGTTGGGATATATTCATGTTTAACCCTTTTTATACTGACTACTCATTGACGAGTAGTTATCTCATAGTAAATGTTCAGATAATAAGTTTAATCCTTTCTATACTAAAACATCATCGGTGAGTAGCTATCCCATAGTAAATGTTCAGATAATAAGTTTAACCCGTTCTATACTGACTACTCATTGGTGAGTAGTTATTCCTTAGGAAATGTTCAGATAATAAGTTTAACCCGTTCTATACTGACTACTCATTGACGAGTAGTTATCCCTTAGGCAATGTTCAGATAATAAGTTTAACCCTTTTTATACTGACTACTCATTGACGAGTAGTAATCCCTTAGGAAATGTTCAGATAATAAGTTTAATCCTTTCTATACTAAAGCATCATTGGCGAGTAGTAATCCCTTAGGAAATATACAGATAATAAGTTAAACCCTTTATATACTAAAGCATCATTGGCGAGTAGTAATCCCTTAGGAAATGTTCAGATAATAAGTTTAACCCTTTTTATACTGACTACTCATTGACGAGTAGTAATCCCTTAGGAAATGTTCAGATAATAAGTTAAACCCTTTCTATACTAAAGCATCGTTGGCGAGTAGTAATCCCTTAGGAAATGTTCATATAATAAGTTAAACCCTTTCTATACTAAAGCATCATTGGCGAGTAGTAATCCCTTAGGAAATGTACAGATAATAAGTTAAACCCTTGCTATACTAAAGCATCATTGGCGAGTAGTAATCCCTTAGGAAATGTTCAGATAATAAGTTAAAACCTTTCTATACTAAAGCATCATTGGCGAGTAGTAATCCCTCAGGAAATGTTCACATAATAAGTTAAACCCTTTCTATAATAAATCATAATTGGCGAGTAGTAATCCCTTAGGCAATGTACAGATAATAAGTTAAACCCTTTCTATACTAAAGCATCATTGGCGAGTAGTAATCCCTTAGGAAATGTTCAGATAATAAGTTAAAACCTTTCTATACTAAAGCATCATTGGCGAGTAGTAATCCCTTAGGAAATGTTCAGATAATAAGTTAAAACCTTTCTATACTAAAGCATCATTGGCGAGTAGTAATCCCTCAGGAAATGTTCATATAATAAGTTAAACCCTTTCTATAATAAAGCATCATTGGCGAGTAGTAATCCCTTAGGAAATGTTCAGATAATAAGTTCAATAATATGCCTGAAGGGCTCACTATCATCACGCGACATGCGGTTGAGCAACCATCTTAATATTTCGCGCGGTTGAGTACCTGGCTTAACGAATCAGTGCGGTTGAGTACACAGCTTAACAATGTGTGGTTGAGTACCCAGTTTAATATTTCGCGCGGTTGAGTACCTGGCTTAACGAATCAGTGCGGTTGAGTACACAGCTTAACGATGTGTGGTTGAGTACCCAGTATAATAGTTCGTGCGGTCGAGTACCCCGCTTAACGAGTCTGTGCGGTTGAGTACCCAACTTAACGAAATCTCGGACTGGGATCACATTATATGAATGGCAAACTCAATGCAAATATACTTAATGAGGGATATTTTATATACCATCGAATGATATAAGTGTAAGGTGCGTCTTTAGATTTACGTCACACCAGCTTGCATTTTCATTTTGTTCTAGACAGTGGAATTCTTAAAAAATAAAAGCAATTTATTTAGACGATATCAGGAATCTCGTTTAGCTGTGAGATTTTGTTAAGCTGGGTACTCAACCGCACTGATTCGTTAAGCGAGGTACTCAACCGCACTGATTCGTTAAGCGAGGTACCCGAACGCACGAACTATTAAGCTGAGTACTCAACCGCACGCACTTCGTGACCCCTTCAGAAATAATAAATTATTATATATTATATGAGTCCCAGTCTCTAGTAAGCTATTATATGTTTTGGGTTGGGAGGTACCACCCGGGGGTGATGGGTGGGGGTCGGGGTGTTTCTAGGTGGTATTTGGGGCGGGCCACCCACCCATGCCGTCAAATCGGTCGAAATCCTCAACGTTCTCGAAAATGGTCCATTACCCATTTTCACCCCTCGTAGTCCAGGAGATATTGGTCGACCTCTGCACCCCCCCCCCAGGACTCAACTTCACCCCACTAATTTTCTTCCTTAAGGTCTCCTCTAATTTTGTTCACTTGTTAACAAGAAAAAACAAGTGGCCGCAGAGACTCCAGACAAGATGGCGTCCATCATGGCGGCCTTTTTTTTTGTAATGCACCAGGTCTCTTTGATCGCCATTATAGTAAAGATGATAGCACATGTGGTCTTTTTTTCCGCTCGATTCGTTATGCTAATATACAACCCTTACAAATTAGCCAAAAATCCGACACCAGAATCCAATATGGCGGCCGAAATGGCCGCCGAAATGTGAAAATATGCTATTTTTATGACATGTTACCACCTTTCGTTTGACTCTGTGGGAAAATGTTAGAATTTTTGCGTCATGTTATACATTTATCATATAGAGGAGTCATTGGCGAACACACGGGGATCATAATATGCATTCATTGCGGGATATTTTTGCCCGATATCACGTTTTCCCAAATGCCGGTATCATAGGTCAAAGCCGAATCTCCGTTAATAACCCGACGTTATGTTTCGAATCAATGAATGTTATTGCTATTATAACAACACTCATGCATATATATTTGCAGGAGATACTCGAGCTAAGATTTCTCTTATACCTGAGTTGAGGAATATTTACCCAAATCCAAGATGGCGGCCAAAATGGCCACCAGAAATAAAAAATCGCCGAAAATCGCTGATTTTAACATCAGTGAGCATTATTGTCATGACAACTCCACACCTGCTTACTATTGTAAGTTGGGAACACTTAGGCGAAGAACTTTCCTTGTACCATATTCAAATAAAAGTCCCCCAAATCCAAAATGGCGCACACAATGGCGGACAGATTTTGAAAAATCACCGAAATTTCCTCATATTCACATCATTGGGCATTATTGTGGAGACAACTCCATCCATGCGTACAGTTGAGTTGGAAATACTGAGGTGAAGTAATTACCTTACATCTCATGCAAGAAATGGTTTTCCAAATCGAAGATGGCGGCCAAAATGGCGACCGAAATTTGAAAACACGCCTACATTCCTTTACGTTCTTACGATGGGCGTTATTGTTTCGCGATTTCTACCCACCATTACATGTTGATATGTATGAATTATTCATTAGGGTTTGGCAAGTGATACTCACAGTCAATATGGCGGCCAAACTGACAGGCAGAAATTGAAAAGAAGCCGATATTATCACATACTAATTTCAACTTTTTGTCATAATATTGATTTGTATAAACGAAACGGTACATAATATGAGCCATCTATTAGTTCCAATGTAAGTCGTAGCCTTTTGGAAGGATGAAAACCCACAATCGCAATGTGGCATTTCAAAATCCATTCTCCACTAAGGGCTCATACTGGCCGTAACCGTATATAGGTGCGCCGAATAGTCATATTATGACTTCCAAGAATCAAAACAACAGTACCTGAGCTTATTCTGAATTGCCACATTCAGTATTATCTAGACTCGTTTCCATCTCTTCGTCAGATTAATCTATCTCACTCACAATAACAGTTCACTACTCTTCTTTGTAGGAGTGTGCCACTAATCGGAATGTTTCAAACAATACATATGCAGGTGTCCAGCTCACGTGTTTGTTTCGAAAACTTGGAATTCTTAGCGAGCTTCATTCGTGGTATAGCTTATGGTATAATTCAGATGCTACATATGGGGTATATGCGTCATCTTGTGCGATACACTATAAAGGTATTCGGTCGATGCGTATACTAGCTTTCAGAAGGACCTATCTATCTGCGTGTATTGTCAGCTTTGGTGACCTAATGGGGATAACAACGTGTACACCTGGTGATCTTCCCAAACAGCCACTTCTCAATATATGGTTTATCAATTCACATACTCATCTAATGCACTGACGTACCCGGACAACTTCTGTATATGGCTTCGAATGTTGAAAGCCCGACATTTGACGGATGTATTTCTGCTTAGGCGTAGCCGTAGAAGACCATAATGCATAATATACCCAAACTCCTTGAACATGATCATAAGAACAAGCTTGTTGGCGTCCAGCAATCGTTTCACCGAACAGATCCAAGCAGATGATAACAATACACACGGTGCTAGTTTGTGGGTATGTGTCATGACAGTGGAAATGAAATTGGACCATGACTGCACCGCCCCTCATTTTGTTATGATTTAGATTCCGACAGGATCTCATGTGTGGCTTTGCCTTCCTTGTATGCTAAGAGTGTATGTTCCCATCCGTTTGGAAGCCGTTCTTAAACAACTGGACCAGGAGTATGCCATTGGCTACTGCTGTATAAGCCCCACCAAGACTGGGGTGTAGTCTTAAAGGCGATACCTTTGATAGTTGGTTGATATGTCATGCTCACGCTGGGTGGTATGGTTCAAGAATGTACAAATGCCACCAACAAAAGGGTTAAATGTTCAACGCGAAGAACATCCAGAGGAATGTTACATTGATGAGCTCTTGCATTCAGTTCAACAAACGTTGGTACACCAAGTGATTTCTTGGTAACATCACCAATGCGACCATTTTCCTGCATGAGACATTAACTACTATATTCTAAAGTTATATATATAAAGCTATATGATCATAAAGGCCCCTTTCCCAACGTCCACAGCCATTGCCATCGAGACTGCATATTGCTCTTTAAATACATAGTGAAATAAATGCACCACAGTTCCTGACATTTTCTTGAATAATATCGCCCACATACTGACCCTAACCCCGAGAGAGGATAACAAAACACGCATACATTCATGCTTTTAAGACATTATCCTTTAGTCCATCCGACTGTTTTGAGGGAGGCTAGCATAGTATTACCCAGGCAAAAGTGTACGTAGTTGAATCAGAAAGGCTTCGAAACGGATGTGGAAATACAATCTTACCACACCAAATAAAACCGACACGCATGCCATTCGATATCTTAAACATGCACCAGGTGTAGGGGTGGTGTATACAGTGGCCCATTTCATTCCCAGTATCATGGCGCATGTCCACAAACTAGCACCGCGAGCATTGTTCTTCTCTGCTGGGAGATATTCGACGAGACAACTGCGGGGCGTCCCACAGTTTGCTTCGGATAATGGTCAAGAAGTGTGGGTAGTCTGTACACTAGGGTCTTCTCCTTAGCAGATAGACATCTGTCCAAGGGAATGAGACAGCTAGCAACCTTCGAAACACTGTCGAAGTTGTCCACATATGCCAATGCGTTCGCTGAGTTTGTGAGTTGATAAACCATCTATTGAGAAGTGACTAGCTAACTGGTTCGCCAGGTGTACATGTCGTTATCCCATGGGGTATGAGACACATACATAGAGATGACCTTCTATAAGCTTGTATACTCATCGGCCATGTACCTTCCTAGTTCAAGATGACGCACAAATATCATATTTAGCAAATATTTAAAATCGTAAGCTAGACACCGGAAAATGAATTGTTTGAAACGTTATGATTAGAGGGACCCTACTCCCAGGAAGTGGTGAATAATTTGTCGGTGTGAGCGACCTATATTTATCAGACAAAGAAATGGAAGCTGGTCCTGATAATTATGGACGTGACGTGGCAAATCAGAATCTGTTATCAGGTAATTGTTCTGATATAACTATTCGGCGCACCTCGCTTACGGCCATTATCTGTGCTAAGTGGAGACTGGATTTCGAAATGCCACATCGCGATATTAATGGTGGTTTTTCATCTTTCCAGAAGGATACGAGCTATGTTATGCGTTTTTATACCTTTAAGTTGAACTAGCAGATGGTTTATGTACAGTTTCGTCCATACATACCGATATTATGACAAAAATTTGAAATTAATATGTGAAAATATCGATTTCTTTTCAATTTCTAGCCGCCAATTTAGCAGCGATCTTGGCTGTGAGTATCAATTGCCAAACCATAATGAAAACTTCATATCACTATTCCATATCAACATGTAATGCTGGATAGAAATCGCGAAACAATAACGCCCATCGTAAGAAAGTAAAGGCATGTAGACTTGTTTTCAAATTTAGGTCGCCATTTTGGCCGCCATCTTCAATTTGGAAAACCATTTCTTGCATGAGATGTAAGGTAATTACTTCACCTCAGTATTTCCAACTCAACTGTACGCACGGATGGAGTTGTCTCGACAATAATGCCCAATGATGTGAATATGAGGGAATTTCGGTGATTTTTCAAAATCTGTCCGCCATTGTGGGCGCCATTTTGAATTTGGGGGACTTTTGTTTGGATATGGTACAAGGAAAGTTCTTCGCCTAAGTGTTCCCAACTTACAATAGTAAGCAGGTGTGGAGTTGTCATGACAATAATGCTCATTGATGTTAAAATCAGCGATTTTCGGCCATTTTTTATTTCTGGTGGCCATTTTGGCCGCCATCTTGGATTTGGGTAAATATTCCTCAACTCAGGTATAAGAGGAATCCTATCTCGAGTATCTCCTGCAAATATATATGCATGTGTGTTGCTATAATAGCAATAACATTCATTGATTCGAAACATAACATCGCGTTATTAACGGAGATTCGGCTTTGACCTATGATACCGGCATTTGGGGAAACGTGATATCGGGCAAAAATATCCCGCAATGAATGCATATTATGGTCCCCGTGTGTTCGCCAATGACTCCTCTATATGATAAATGTATAACATGACGCAAAAGTTCTAACATTTTCCCACAGAGACAAACGAAAGGTGGTAACATGTCATAAAAATAGCATATTTTCACATTTCGGCGGCCATTTTGGCCGCCATATTGGATTCTGGTGTCGGATTTTTGGCTAATTTGTAAGGGTTGTATATTAGCATAACGAATCGAGCGGAAAACAAGACCACATGTGCTATCATCTTTACTATAATGGCGATCAAAAAGACCTGGTGCATTAACAAAAATGGCCGCCATGATGGACGCCATCTTGTCTGGAGTCTCTGCGGCCACTTTTTGTTCTTGTTAACAAGTGAAAAAAATTTGAGGAGACCTTAAGGAAGAAAATTAGTGGGGTGAAGTTGAGTCCTGGGGGGGGGGGGTGCAGAGGTCGACCAATATCTCCTGGACTATCGGGGTGGTACCACCCGGGGTGATGGTGGGGATCGGGGTGTTTCTAGGTGGTATTTGGGGCGGGCCACCCACCCATGCCGTCAAGTCGGCCGAAAGCGACATTTTTGAAAATAAGGAATAGGGAATAAGTTCCATATGTCATGTCCGTTGTGATAGCGCCATATACGAGGGTATCACACCCCCGAATTAACTGGTATTCAGGTTGAAGCAAAATATCTTGGACGCAGATTTTGATGACGCAAAATAATATTGTTGTGTTAGTTATCTGTATGAATGAGTGGGTAGAATAGCTTCTTGGGCATATTCGACCACCATAAAGTATTATTAATCGTATCATAACGTATAACGGCCTCATAACGCGACCGGCGCCAATTTGTATGTCATTTATCGCATATTATTTCTTAACATGTATTCAGGATTCACCCCCCAAAATTAACTGGTATTCAGGATTCACCCCCAAAATTAACTGGTATTCAGGATTCAGGGGGGAGGGGGGTGATACACTCTCATAGGACCCTTGTTGAACTTATTTTATCTCAACATTTCCCACCATTATGATCGTCTGTTGTGATTATCTGAACATTTCCCACCATTAATGTCGTTTGTTGAGATTATTATCTGAACATTTCCCACCATTATGGTCGTCTGTTGTGCTTATTATCTGAACATTTCCCACCATTATGGTCGTCTGTTGTGCTTATTACCTGAACATTTCCCACCATTATGGTCGTCTGTTGTGCTTATTATCTGAACATTTCCCACCATTATGGTCGTCTGTTGTGCTTATTATCTGAACATTTCCCACCATTATGGTCGTTTGTTGAGATTATTATCTGAACATTTCACACCATTATGGTCGTCTGTTGTGCTTATTATCTGAACATTTCCCACCATTAATGTCGTTTGTTGAGATTATTATCTGAACATTTCCCACCATTATGGTCGTTTGCTGTGCTTATTACCTGAACATTTCACACCATTATGGTCGTCTGTTGTGCTTATTATCTGAACATTTCCCACCATTATGGTCGTCTGTTGTGCTTATTATCTGAACATTTCCCACCATTATGGTCGTTTTATGTGCTTATTACCTGAACATTTCCCACCATTATGGTCGTCTGTTGTGCTTATTATCTGAACATTTCCCACCATTATGGTCGTCTGTTGTGCTTATTATCTGAACATTTCCCACCATTATGGTCGTCTGTTGTGCTTATTATCTGAACATTTCCCACCATTATGGTCGTCTGTTGTGCTTATTACCTGAACATTTCCCACCATTATGGTCGTTTGTTGAGATTATTATCTGAACATTTCCCACCATTATGGTCGTTTGTTGAGATTATTATCTGAACATTTCCCACCATTATGGTCGTTTGTTGTGCTTATTATCTGAACATTTCCCACCATTATGGTCGTCTGTTGTGCTTATTATCTGAACATTTCCCACCATTATGGTGGTTTTTGGTGCTTATTATCTGAACATTTCCCACCATTATGGTCGTTTGTTGTGCTTATTATCTGAACATTTCCCACCATTATGGTCGTCTGTTGTGCTTATTATCTGAACATTTCCCACCATTATGGTCGTCTGTTGTGCTTATTACCTGAACATTTCCCACCATAATGGTCGTTTGTTGAGATTATTATCTGAACATTTCCCACCATTATGGTCGTTTGTTGAGATTATTATCTGAACATTTCCCACCATTATGGTCGTTTGTTGTGCTTATTATCTGAACATTTCCCACCATTATGGTCGTCTGTTGTGCTTATTATCTGAACATTTCCCACCATTATGGTCGTCTGTTGTGCTTATTATCTGAACATTTCCCACCATTATGGTTGTCTGTTGTGCTTATTATCTGAACATTTACCACCATTATGGTCGTCTATTGTGCTTATTATATGAACATTTCCCACCATTATGGTCGTCTGTTGTGCTTATTATCTGAACATTTCCCACCATTATGGCGGTTTTTTGTGCTTATTATCTGAACATTTCCCACCATTATGGTCGTTTTTTGTGCTTATTATCTGAACATTTCCCACCATTATGGTCGTTTGTTGTGCTTATTATCTGAACATTTCCCACCATTATGGTCGTTTGTTGAGATTATTATCTGAACATTTCCCACCATTATGGTCGTTTGTTGTGCTTATTACCTGAACATTTCCCACCATTATGGTCGTTTGTTGTGCTTATTATCTGAACATTTCCAACCATTATGGTCGTTTGTTGAGATTATTACCTGAACATTTCCCACCATTATGGTCGTTTGTTGTGCTTATTACCTGAACATTTCCCACCATTATGGTCGTCTGTTGTGCTTATTATCTGAACATTTCCCACCATTATGGTCGTCTGTTGTGCTTATTACCTGAACATTTCCCACCATTATGGTCGTTTGTTGAGATTATTATCTGAACATTTCCCACCATTATGGTCGTTTGTTGTGCTTATTACCTGAACATTTCCCACCATTATGGTCGTCTGTTGTGCTTATTATCTGAACATTTGCCACCAATGACTAGAACTCCTTCTGCACTTTATATTATCTGTAATCTGCTCAATTTCCTGAACATCCCTCAGGACGCATAATAGACCCTTCCAGTGTATATTATTATGACTGAATGGGGGAATCCATTTTGAATTGAACGGGTTAATGATAATCGTGTCATTGAGTTTGTCATGTCATGTTGGCATGCATTCGTGTGTTTAACCATTTCTTTGTACACATAAATGATAAATATATATTGAATATTTAACATAGTCTAGTGGCCACTTACCGAATATGCTATAAATTGCCACACAATTACCAGAGTTCAAAGATGCAAAGCCTGTAAATCTCGTCCAATGTCTGGCTGAGAATAATGACGGAATTTGACTGCGTCAATTATTAAACATACATGTACACTACAGTTAGTATAATTATTAGCGGGTTAGGGTTTGTTCACACATTGGCGAATTTACCTGACAATAGTTGGAATAACACGACTATGTTATTGAAACACCTTCAAAGATTAAAGGTACTCAATCCGAACAGAGGGTCCACATCTCAACATATTCCAACAACAGCAATCCGATCAGAGGGTCCTATATTACTATTTCTTTGGCTTTGTGGGTTACAAATATTTGATTCGAGTCGAGGAACCCATCAAACAAAGCTCAGAGTTATTAGATATTGATTTTTGAAATTTGTTATTTTCTCGAGATGAGTACTAATAATTGCCGTCAATTTCGTAACCTGCTCGAGATATGTGCACAAAACACTATTCAAACAGACAAGGATGGATAACTCTAAAATCAAGTGGTAATAATAACGCAATTTTGACTGTGTTCTGGGCCAGAAAGTATTCCCGATAATGAAAAATAATAGATTTCTAAAATCGATATCTAACAAATCTGAGCCTTGATGGGTGACTTCCTCGTCTCGAATCAAATATTTTTGACCCCCGAAGCCATTGAAATAGTAATTGAGAGGAGTTTTATCGGATGGATTGAGTACCTTTAAGCATCTCATTATTAAAGTACCTCAATTACATTGTTACATGTTATATCCCTCTGTGGCGAATTACCTGAAGGTCAGCTGAGCGGATTTCCTCCAGTGTGTGAGCAAAGTCTTATTAATTCCCCTTAATATATTCAGCCACAACATACTCCAAAACTTGATATTGAGAAAACTAACCGTTGCATATCAATTTGTATCCATGCATTTTATATATATTTGTTTATTCACTGGAATCTTATCTAAATTCAAATTTAAATATATAAAATTGAATCTGAAAATAAAGTGAAATAGTTATATTAATCAACAGCCATTATTGATGAAATTCTGCTACATTCAGGATGCCGGGTGCCGTCATTGGCCACGGCACTCCACAAAATCATGTATGAATCCCATTTATATTATCATGTTTTATCATGTACATATTGTGTTGTGAAATAAATATTATCCTATCCTATCCTATACTGAATGGATTATCCCTCAGTTATAAAAGTATACATTGGAATAGTATATTATTCAGTTGGAGGGGTGTCCAGAAATAATGAGCAGTCGACAGACATGCTAAAATGTAATACAATTGCAGGAGGATGATATTCACTGGGAGATGTTCAGATAAGACGCCCATATGGACGATTGTTAGTTGAACCCTTTGGGTGCCAGGTCCGATTTTTGTATCAAACCATATACCCTGTGCCAATGCATTCTCTTATATATGCGAGTCGACCATAGATCGCCTCGCATATATAAGAGAATGCATTGGTCTAACAATTTTTCATCATTTGTTATTATTTTTTACAATTTTTTATAATTTTAAATTTTTTTCTTATATTCTTTAACATACTTATTTTGTAGGTTTAGTGCCAGGGCATCTTACGTTTTTCATGGGCATCAAAATTATTACTATGAATACTTGGTGATAGTTTTGAGTTATAACATGCCCCTAAGGTTTTATCCAGTTTGTTTTTAAATTCGCTATAGCTTGCTTAAGCATACCCAAAAAAAATTCAACCCCAAAAAAAAATAAATATAAAAATATTTTTTTTAGGGCCACTCTACAGACCGTAAATTAGGGCCGATGAGATCGGCCCCTGGCACTGAAAGAGTTAAACAATATTTTATTTGAATTAAACAGAACAAAATAATACATAGACATGACATATAATTATAAAATGTTCAGAAGAGGATTGGACATAAAGCTTTGGAGCTTTTGTTAAGTCCTATCCTCTGAAAATTATTGTTAACCCATTATTATTGTAAATAATGTTCATATATTATAATGTATATCATTTGAATATTTATTATGTAAGTCATGTACAATTATTTATTATCTTAATACCAATGTATTATGGGTGGACAAGATTAAACGAGTTGGTGTCTTGGAGTAGATACCATTGGGGTATAGCAGACGGGTTTAGTTATGTATTGTCAGAATAATAAAGTTTATATTAACCCTTTACCCAACATAAAGGCCCTGTGCCAATGCATTCTCTTATATATGCGAGTCGACCATAGGTCGCCTCGCATATATAAGAGAATGCATTGGCCTAACAATTTTTTACAATTTTAATATTTTTTTCTTGTATTCTTTAACAATTTTATAATTTCACACATAAAGAGCCCCAGACAAACATGAGCCGACGACACTCTTCTATATGCTTCTATATATGTGTGGGGCTCCCTGCAGGGTAATGGATGTTTTTTTATTTTATGTCCTAAAAATTGTAAGAAACATTTATTTTAAAAAAATGATAAAAAATTGTTAGGCCAATGCATTCTCTTATATATGCGAGGCGACCTATGGTCGACTCGCATATATAAGAGAATGCATTGGCACAGGGTATTTTAGGCTGTTGAAGCTTTATTTGGGCGTTTTTGGCCGTTTTGTTGGGTAAAGGGTTAAGGGAAAGGAAAAGGAAAGGCAGTGATTGAAAAGGGGTAATTGAACTTACCATTAACAGTAGGATCAGATATATCACAGAGAGATAAGAGAGGATTACACCATGTTAAATTTCTCACCATTTATCGTCACAAACCAAAGAAAATCTAAATTCAAAACAAATTTGATCACGCTATACGACCCAATTGGAGGGAATATCGAAAAGGGCGTGTTCTCAGGATTATTTACATTACATTAAGGAGCTGTTAAAATAATGTATTTAATTAGTATTTTAAAAAAATAATACAATTGCAGGAGGATTCATATTCACTGGGGGGGGGGGGGGTGATTCATATTCATTGGGGGAGGGGGTGGCAGGAGGATGCATATTCATTGGGGAGGAGAATTCATATTCATTGGGGAGGAGAATTCATATTCATTGGGGAGGAGAATTCATATTCACTGGGGGAGGAAGATTCATATTCATTGGTGGGAATGTTCAGATAATACGTTCATATGGTCGTTTGTTGAACTTAATATCTAAACATTTCCAAAGCTTGGGAACTACTCGTGAGTATTTAGTATAGAAGAGGTTAATTTATATAACACTCCCGTATGGAGCCTCACGTGGACCCAAGCAGACCATGATCATCAGTGCATCGTTCTCTCACTCTGGGGCCCCATTGAGGTGTCGTCAATGAGTATATATGGAACGGGTTAATGGCTCTCGCTTCATCGACTGTATTGTATCCTGTTAGCATGCATTGCCAATGGCATGATGTACGTAAACTCATTCGAAATACACTAATAAACACAATTAAATTACAACCGTAGTTATGCTCCAATAAAGTCCCAAACAATATTCATCTTTGATCTATATATTAAAGGATGCTAAATGTAGGGTAACGGGGTATATGGGCTATTAGGGCAGCACAGTCATGCATCGTAACTACACAAAGCATTTCGTGACAACAACATTAATTTTTGTGTATTAAATTCCATGAAAACGCACGATGATGCTGCTCTGTTTGTCTGCACATAAGTGCATTGATGTCATTTTGTTTCTGAATTAGGTTCTACAAACAAAGGGAAATCTGCATTAAATTTTGGCAGAGTGTCACCGCGAGTTATTTTGTGCACAACTGTGATTGGTAAATATGCTTCAGTTTGTTACATCCTGGTCTAGATCGTGTCTTGAATCTCTATACTTTAGCTATAAACACGTATATATCATATTCCACCAGTACAAAACCTGAGAACTCTCTGATGTTCTGACCCGGAATATATTTCGTTCCTCAATAGCCTACTTCACATTATGGGGTGTTCACAGCTCAAGATTGCATGCTTTTTGTGACTTTTGTGAGTTGATATCGCAATAAACAGTGAATTAATTATCCGGGACAGGTTCAACAATTGCAGCTCACAAAGTCACTTATACATCGTGCAATTTCGAGTTGGGACCTTCACCAATAGTGTAATACATTATTAACCCTTTACCCAACAGAACGGCCCTGTGCCAATGCATTCTCTTATATATGCGAGTCGACCATAGGTCGCCCCTTATATATAAGAGAATGCATTGGCTTAACACATTAAAAATTATAAAATTGTTAAAGAATGTAAGAAAAAATGGTAAAAAGTGTTAAAAAAAGATTTATTTTAGGCCAATGCATTCTCTTATATATGCGAGGCGACCTATGGTCGACTCGCATATATAAGAGAATGCATTGGCACAGGGCATAACTGTAACTATCACAATGTGGTCAAGGAACCGGTTCCAATGATATCCATATTTGTATGGTTCTATTGAGACAGACCGAAGATATTTTAGGCTGTTGAAGCTTTATTTGACCGGTTTTGGCCGGTTTGTTGGGTAAAGGGTTAATAAACAGGTGATAACTAAGAAATATGTGACTCGCCATATCAAATCCAGTCGTAAGTCGGGATTTTACCCTGTGCCAATGCATTCTCTTATATATGCGAGTCGACCATAGGTCACCTCGCATATATAAGAGAATGCATTGGCCTAACAATTTGTTATCATTTTTAAAAAATAAATGTTTCTTAAATGTTTTAGGACATATAATAAAAAACATTCATTACCCTGCAGGGAGCCCCACACATATATAGAAGCATATAAAAGAGTGTCGTCTGCTCATGTTTGTCTGGGGCTCTGTATGGGTGAAATTATAAAATTGTTAAAGAATACAAGAAAAAATTATTAATAGTGTAAAAAATTGTTAGGCCAATGCATTCTCTTATATATGCGAGGCGACCTATGGTCGACTCGCATATATAAGAGAATGCATTGGCACAGGGTAAACAAATCCCGACTTACGACTGGATTTGATATGGCGGGTCACATATAATTATATATTACTGCACTGCTTTAACAATGTTATAATCTTCCCTGTCACAACATCCAAAAGTTCACATGGTTTGAACCTATGGAGTATGATCTCTATACGGGCGTAAAGCTGGAGTATGATCTCTATACGGGCGTAAAGCTGGAGTATGATCTCTATACGGGCGTAAAGCTGGAGTATGATCTCTATACGGGCGTAAAGCTGGAGTATGATCTCTATACGGGCGTAAAGCTGGAGTATGATCTCTATACGGGCGTAAAGCTGGAGTATGATCTCTATACGGGCGTAAAGCTGGAGTATGATCTCTATACGGGCGTAAAGCTGGAATATAGAGATTAAAGATGGTTTGAACCTGTGGAGTATGATCTCTATACGGGCGTAAAGCTGGAGTATGATCTCTATACGGGCGTAAAGCTGGAGTATGATCTCTATACGGGCGTAAAGCTGGAGTATGATCTCTATACGGGCGTAAAGCTGGAGTATGATCTCTATACGGGCGTAAAGCTGGAATATAGAGATTAAAGATGCATAATCCGAAATAACGCTCCCAAATTACTATTTCTTTGGCTTCGGGGGTACAAAATATTTTATTCGAGTCGAGGAACCCACACATCAAAGCTCAGAGTGATCAGATATCGATTTTTGAAACTTGTTATTTCCCGAAATGTGTACTTGTTTGTGGCCCAGAAAAAAAGTCGTCAAACCGACGTTCTCAGACAAAATTGCGGATGAAGATGGATAACTCTAAAATCTATTGGCAATACGGCCAAATTTCGTGATACTCAAGTGATAATACGGCCATATTTTCGTTGAACAACATGGATAACATGTTTTGGGAATTTTTATACCATAGTTGACAGCGGTTAGCGTTATTTTGTTTTAATTAATCGATTCTGATATAAACTAAAGCGTATTTTGAAGAAATGTTGTTGTTGTTGTAACTTGCTGATATATGATCGGATTGAGTACCATTATTGTCGTGATTTAATCCTGGTCCGGCGTTATATAAAAGAAGTCTGTAAATGCACTCTTAGAACAAATGTGTATAAATACTACACAAAATGTGTTACATTTGATCTTAAACAAAATTGTGTAGAAATGACACATGACATATAATTATTAAATGTGTCGGCGGAATATCATCAACGTTGAATATGATTGAATATGTAAGTGTATCATAGTTATTAGATGAAATGTGTTCTATTGGAGCCACAAAACTCGTAAAGGCTACCACACAACAAACAATTGGCAGCAGCTTTAAACTTTGTTATACACTATGTTTGTGTAAAAACTGAACAACACATAATTGTGTAGCACAAAGTTTTAAAGCAGCTGCCAAATTTGTATTATGGCAGCTTTTATGAGGTTTATGTCTCAACTAGAACATATCTCATCTACTAAATATAATATACTCACATATTCAATCATATTCAATGCTGATAAATTCCACCGACACATTTATGTCATGTTGCATTTCTACACAATTTTGTTTAAGATAAAATGAAACACATACTGTGTAGAATTTATACACATTTGTTCTAAGAGTGTGCGTTAAATACGTTTATACCACCTAAAACGTCACGATTAGATTGCGAAATTTTCACGACATATAGTGATTTACATTGAAACGGAGTGACACGCGATGTTAGGTTTAAAGTGATGTGAAACACTCAGCTAGTGTGATCAAATAGAAATGGAGAATAATCTTGTTCAAAGTAGTTATTTTTACAAATAGTATATCTAAATTGACAACATACACCGTCATTCTTATATGTTAATTAAATGCAGTGACAGCCGATGGTGAAATCGTTTTCGTTAGTTTATCGCCGATAGAAGCGTCCCGATTCAAGTAGTAAATACATGTATTTACAATTTAGCGTAGTTCAGACAATGTTTTCTATGGAGTGGTACGGTCGATTTGCTTCAGATTTTCGGTGATGTTAGTAGAATGTTACATTCATCCAGTTGGCATTGCACCTGGATACTAACTTATTCAGTTTCACGCACATGTACATAATATGTCTTTAAAATGCCCACTTAATTTTCGAATCCCCAGATCATCACATTATATACAACATATTCCATATTATATACAACATATTCCACATTATTTACCATTTGAAAGACGGAGGAAGCTCCAAAACATTATATTATCAACTTATCCGGTCGTATAATCTGTGAACATATTATTTTTGTCAAGGTACCGACATGTGTTAGGTGCTTAATTTCGATATGGTCTGTAAACTGACTATTTCGGCCGGCAAAATCCGATTTCACGTTTCTAACATTATTTTCGTATGCCACAAATGTTGATTTCGACATTCCATTTAAATATTCTACTAACCTCACCTAAAATGAGCGATATCCGTGAAAAGCATCCTTCTCTACATTTATATCAAAATCCTTCACTGAGTTCACAATTTATCTTGAGTTAACATGATACATGTTCGTGCTTAAAAGTCGCCTCATCGGTAGGATCGACCCAATTGCGGAGATGAATAGGCCGTTATGATCGGCAGCCACACAATGGGATAAAATGACTTTTAATTGATATAACATAATGTGACCGGTTCCTCAAGGTCCTCGTGGTTCATCCCTCACTTAATTATGTTGTTATCAGGTCATAGTTCATCCCTTTGTGTTGCACAGGACTCTCGTGTTTCACGTCGACGAATGAAGTGATTGAAACAAATTGATAAAACAGTAAGGCCACATAGGGAACACAATTTAAGGACATATATAATCGTAGTCATCTACCGCATTGGGGAGTTGACAAACGATCGCGAACTTGTTACTATATGAGTTATTTATGAGTTTTGTTGAAAATCCGAAACCGTAATGGAAAAACGACAACGGATGGAAAGAAATGAAATTCTAGCGTAACATCTCTCCCTCATGAATGGCGCGGGCCGCAGTAAAACCACAGTACCACCCCTGTGTACGGGGTACGGCCAAAGCCGAGGGTACGACCAAAGCCGAGGAAATGTGAAAGTCATTTTCACGTATATGATATGGGGATATGTTTGTTTGTTTCTCATCGTAAAACAGGCATCGAGCATTGTATGTGTATGACCACACGAGGCAGGAGTATTTATCCACCAGTGTCAATCAGTTTTCCCAGATCAGACCATTAATTTGTTTTTTGGCGAATTTTTTCAATGGTGTTTTTGCTTTTTGCTCACTCAAATTTTCGAGAACATCCATTCACTAGTATAGTTCCTGGACTTCCACGCTTCCATAACAAATGCCGGTATATAGTTGAATCTGTCAATGAAGCATAGGATTTGACAGAATTTAAAAAATCCGTGTCGTTCTCAATATCCGCGCGATATGAAGGGACCACTGTCGGTCCAGAAAGATCCGAACGGCACAGATGAAGATGCGACCAAACGCCGAGTTTCTCTGCAGTAAATATGCGTATTACTTAAGGAGTTCTGATGAGTTTTCGAGTGTTTATGTGTATCTGAGACTGATCAATTGGACTGCGAATGACATCGGAAATGTGCATATATATTCTGAATGTGTTTCAATTGAAATTAATTGAACATCCATCTCAGCATTCAGATTTGCGATCTCAAGTGATTATATAAAGAGCGTGAATCTGGTAAGTTGTGTCGATTAACAAAGTTAGATTAAATAATGCCAATATGGGGGGGGGGGGGGGGGGGTGTCAAATACGCCCGATTCGGATATGAATAAGGCTATTTTGAGCCCCATTTACGTTCATATAGAACGTGATTCATATTCAAATAACGCCGATACGGGCGTATTTGGGTTTTTGTCGTTGCAGTTCTAATAACTTTGGAGGTACCTATTTCATTCTCTATATCAGTCATAGGCCGGAATTGAATGATTATTAAAACATTTTAAGAATATATACGTTCTTCATTGTGTATACATATGATGACTTTTCTTCGCATAGTTCGTATAAATGATAAATTAAAAAAATAACTGTACTTCTCTTAGCAACATCATTTTGTCCATATAACATAGAAAGAATAGCAGGAGCAACCAATATCATATACTTTTCAGCAGGACCACTTAAAAGCCCACACAATTTTCGAGTCACTGATTATTTTGTAGATAGTGTATTGATATACTGTTTTAATAACAATCTATGCCATAACATATGATTAAAATACCATAATTCATCACCATTTGAAACGTCTGTGTCTCAGAAGATGCCCATAGACTAATAGAAAATAGCTGAAATCATAAATTCATTTCCCCCGTCATGGCTCCCAGAATGCAACATAATTCAAACAATAGTTTATGTTCAATGGAAGAGGAATAACTCTATATCTAAATATATAGAGTTATTCTCATTCATTTGAAAATAATAGACTTTGTGTAGAAACTTCAGCTTAACAAAAACAACATAATCACAGTTTGTTACATCGAATAAGTTGAAAATACAATGTTTTGGAGCTTGCTCTTTCAAATTGTATATATCTGGGGGTTCGAAAATTAAGTGGGCCTTTAAACAGGTGCAGTCGGTTCCGTTTCAACAGTTATTCAGTTTTTTAGCGGACTAATATTAAAACCCAGTAGCGGCCCTTTACCCAACAAAACGGCAAAAAACGCCCAAATAAAGCTTCAACAGCCTAATATATCTTCGGTCTGTCTCACTAACACCATACAAATATGGATATCATTGGAACTGGTTCATTGACCACATTGTGATGGTTACAGTTATGCCCTGTGCCAATGCATTCTCTTATATATGCGAGTCGACCATAGGTCGCCTCGCATATATAAGAGAATGCATTGGCCTAAAAAAAAAAATTCTTACATTCTTTAACAATTTAAAAAAAAATTCTTACATTTTTTAACAATTTTTATAATATTTTTCTACATTCTTTGACAATTTTATCATTTTTAATATGTGTTACGCCAATGCATTCTCTTATATATGCGAGGCGACCTATGGTCGACTCGCATATATAAGAGAATGCATTGGCACAGGGCCGTTCTGTTGGGTAAAGGGTTAAAGTATAGATTTCTTGATTTATATCTTGAGATCAAAGTGGGAAGAATATCTATTTCACCCACATCCGGAGTTGTGTTGACCGATATATAATTTTGTTTACAGCCAATTCACATTGCATTTTTTTCAATGCGAAAATATTAAGTCTCACTTCTTGGATGTTGTGCAGTTAACCATGGGGGCTCATGACGGGAGCTGCGATGGTGCAACATTAAATATCCTGTGCCAGTGCATGTTTTATATATGCAAGTCTGCAATAGTGAGCCTCGCATATATATGAGAATGCACTGGCTTACAAAGTAAAGGTAAATAGTGTTAGGTCAATGCATTCTCTTGTATATGCGAGGCTTCCTATGGGAAACTCGCATATATAAGAGAATGCATTGACACAGGGTTTCGAAAAAATAATCAGGAAGCTCCAGTCATGGAAGGGTTAATATTAACTTAATTTTAGAATAATTGACAGTTTTAACGGATATTATACAGCTTGGGTTCTGTGCGAGCTTATTGTCACATGTCATCGATCTCTTGTGTTAGTCCAAGTTTCCGTCGATGTAAACCAGCTAGTGAAATCAGTAGAGATAATACTGGTTTACGTCGAAGTACGGTTCCCTTACTATTCTATAGCGTACTTTACATTCATATCCAGTGGGGGATTTTTCGTCAATTTTGATTGACTTTATCATACAAATAAATACAAAATACTACATTTATCAGAGTGATATCTTGCATGTGATATGCACATACTATGTCGTGTAATTAGGAGTAACCTAACATTTTACCCGTCTGTTTATGTCTTTAACCCTTTACCCAACAGAAGGGCCCTGTGCCAATGCATTCTCTTATATATGCGAGTCGACCATAGGTCGCCTCGCATATATAAGAGAATGCATTGGCTTAACACATTAAAAATTATAAAATTGTTAAAGAATGTAAGAAAAAATGGTAAAAAGTGTTAAAAAAAGATTTTTTTTAGGCCAATGCATTCTCTTATATATGCGAGGCGACCTATGGTCGACTCGCATATATAAGAGAATGCATTGGCACAGGGCTAACTGTAACTATCACAATGTGGTCAAGGAGCCGGTTCCAATGATATCCATATTTGTATGGTTCTATTGAGACAGACCGAAGATATTTTAGGCTGTTGAAGCTTTATTTGGCCGGTTTTGGCCGGTTTGTTGGGTAAAGGGTTAAAGGGATACTCTACCCACATGTTGTTGTTGGGTTCTTTAGTCTCTGAGATGGAGGATAAGGTAACCAGATTTCCATTATTTGAAAGTCTGTTGAGTACGAAGTAATGTTACGGATGGCAGATTAGCCGGAATGCGAAAATATCAATTGTCGTTGTCGAGTAATTTTTGGACAGTTTCAACATAATTTTGTACACGATCATGTGTGCCACGCTTTGCCCAATCCGTGGATTATTTTGATTACGTCTTGTACACGGAAATTCGTAATTTAATTTTTGACTCCAGCCATAAATTAAATATATATCAAATTATTAACTTTGATTTTAATATAACCTATTAACCTGAACGTTTACAAAATACATCTTCGACTCAAATTACTTAGTTTTCTATATATTATCGATATTAGCTCGTTGTTGTCACCGGAATTGTTTTTGAAAATGGCGTACAGTACCCATTTAAGTTCATGAAGTCAAATGAGTTCGAATTCTTTTGAAATTATGTAAACATTGTAAACATTGTGATAAAATGTATAGACGCGGGTAAATAATAATATTTCAGTCAGACTCATTGGACTGCGAGTCGATTGAACTGCATTTACTCCGATAGGCATCTTCAGCATATAAAAACATTCACGACACAGATGTATCCAGGGCTCGATTTAACTGGATTCGTATCGCAATTTACGATGCAATTTTTAATGTCTGCTAACCAATTTAAAATAAAAAACATGTATTGGTAGGGAATGCTATACAAAAACTACCCAGTGCTGCAAAATTCTATAACACATTAAAAAATTAAATCGAATCGACCGTTGGATGTATCCGCCCAATGTATATCCCGACTGAGAATGTGTTCGAGCCACGCGCATGCGCGCACGGGATATAATATAGGCCTATTGCCCCACTGCGATGGGTAAGGATCCCCTAATGGGGCACCCCGTGACACGTGATGTGTGGTGTATGAGTCCTGCATGGTCGTATTACACGAGGCATCGACCTGATGATACGGCTCAGCTCATGGTCAACTTTGGTCCTAAATATATTCAGGACGAATTTTTGGGTTGACGCAGTTAATCAAACTGATCATAAAGATTATATTTGCATGATACCGTACATAGCAATCGGATCCATTTCTTGAGAGCTGGTGATATGGCTCAATGTGTTAGGGGGAATTAACTTTTTTGAGTTATTTGGGCTGAAGGGGTCACTCTCACCAATAAAAGTGCTGAAGGGTACACAGGTTTTGAAAATGTGCTGAAGGGTACACAGGTTTTAAATCTCGTTCTAAATTACTTTTAGTTTTCATGTCTGCCATGATTTCTGTTAGAGAATAAGGAAAATTAATATGAACTGAAAACGAAATGCTGATGGGTGCCAGATTTCCAGGAACACAGTTAAAGTAACTGCATTAGTGCTGATTACAAACCATGTGTACCCTTCAGCACTTTTCTTTTGGTGAGAGCGACCCCTTCAGCGTAACACACATTTGTGGAATCAAAATTGGTAAGTATAATGCTGATAATACCTTAACACCTAACTGACAGACAGAACCACACATCGAATGGGGTGAACGTTATCGCACGACAATTGTGGTGTAATGTTACGAGACCCATCAGACATAACAAACGAATGCGCCAAAAATGCACCTCCTTCACACGTCTATGTGGTTCTGTATTAATACGCAGTACAGCGTTTAAGCTGTCGAGTCTGTATTTTAACCAGAACTGTTTCTGTATTTACACACCGTCGGCCAATATTCTAGTAGTATCAAACAATTGTTTGTGTTTGGTTTCCATGCTAGTTAGTCATATACTCAACATAATACGAGATTGGATCGTTAAAGGTACGGTTGGCCTTGGCGGTGGGTATCCTGTGAAAATATTTCCACCCGTCAAAAACCGCCACAAACAGAAAGAACAACAAAATGTAGACATACTTTGTCCGTATACAAATAAGAAATATCGCATAAACAGTATGTTATTGTCATGTTTTTGACCATTGTTATGTAAACAAAAGCATAAAAAGTTACATTTCTGGTGTTTGTTTATATTATGATGGTAAACATAAAGAGCGTTCTTTGTGGGTGAATTCCTGATATGTAACGAATAAAGAGCGTTTATGCCATTTGTGTGTGATTAACCAGCAGCATTGTGTTGTCTTCTGTAACACAATCAGGCTATTGCTTAGGTAAAATATAGTAAATCTTTATGATAACATGCTGTTTACGCGATGGTCATGGTATATATGAACGAAACTGTATGCGTTTTAATGTTTTTCTGTTTACGGTGATTGGAACAAATATGAATATTTTCGACAACTAAGGCCTCACGTGCCTTTAATGTAGAAATCACGTTATGCAAGCTATCGCGATCGCTCTGGTGCAATTACAGTAATGCCCTAAATAATCGACTCCTTAACCACAGCAGAATTATGGGTAATTTTTCAGGATTTAGTCGGAAATATGGCTTGTTGTCATTCATCGGAAAGCTATCAATGAGAGCTTTCCGATGAATGGCAACAAGCCATATTTCCGACTAAATCCTGAAAAGTTACCCATAACTCAGCTGTGGTTAAGGAATCGGTTATTATTTGGGGCATTACTGTAGTTGAAATTACCACGCAGTCTGAAATAACGTAATCAACCGATAGCAAGATAGCAACAGGTGCAGACAGGTGTGTACGGAATTTAGTATAGCTCTTCAGATATATGTATAATGTTTCTGCCTCCGACTTTTATAAAACATTAATATTTCTTGTCTTTTCTTTGAGTACACACATAGTAGCCGATACTACCAAATTGGAATTGGGGTTTTAACAACGAGAATTGTTCCGCGAATTCAACTACTCCGCTGTTTACGTTGAATATGTATCCACACCGAGACACACCAACACGACGCTATAAGGAATGTGCGTCACGCGTAGTGATGCATACATTTACGTCCGCCGATTAGTCACTTGAAATTACCATTCATATGTTTCCTATAGTTTATATAACACTAGCAAGCTACAATGCTACATTTGATTGAAATGCAGGCAATTTTCCTCATATCTAATTTATATCATGACAACTTCCAATTTTAAATGAATGTGACATATTTATTGCTAACTACGATGTAGTTCTATTATGGGTATAAACGTTTAACAAATGAAATTACGTTTGAACATTTACACCCGCGGTAGAAATTTATACCCAGTAGGAGGCTATATATCCACAGTAGGGTGTATAGTTGAAGGTTACAACATAGGTGTTATCACACAATAGAATGTGCCATTAATGTATAAATAACATTTATCTTATCTTATCTTAACAAAAGTCAGAACTAGTTTACAATACGTCCGAAGCTGTAATTCGCAAGACTATGGTGTGAAATTAGCGTCACCTAAAATGTGCTCTTTCGTTAACATTCCACTGGACTCTGTCTGTTCGTGAGATTCCGAGTTAGACTTGAGCCGTAGATTCCTCAGTTATATTTGAGGTGTGTATCACATCAGAACCCCCACTTGAATATTGTGCCGACGTTCTGACTTTTAAATCAGAGCGCGCTTTTTTCGTTCGATATTTCGTTTGCCTTTGTTTAGAGTGAAACAAACAGTCGCAAATCTCCTGAAGTTTTCTCTTCAGATGTGTCCTGAATCTGGCACTTGCGAGGAAATAAAGATAGAAATTTATCGCGAAATTCATGTCGAACAAAATGGAGACGAACGCGTCGAGAAGAAGGAATTGCGCCGTAGATAATTCAGTCGATTTATAATCCCAATATGGCACGGTGATCTCAGTCACAACAACCGGTAAGGTGAGCACGACAAGAGTAACAGACACAGATAACAACATTATGGTGATCGACCGTTGTTGTTTAGAGTTATCGATCGTGGACGTCGCAATTTGTTTCTTTAAAATTTGTGAGCGCCGCAGACAATAAATGATGATGCTGTTGAGAACTATTAATGCAATACATGGGATTATCGAGTTGAAGGCAGCGTCAATCCAAGACCATTGTCGCGTGAACCAGTAAAGATGATGCGGATTTTCTCCACAGCCGATAACAGGGGCCGCCTCCCACGTCCAGAACACATGCACATTAATGGCGACGAGGACGACAAAGCAGACGATTTTTGCCATGACAACAGTTTTCTTCGTCATGAGCGTTCTGACCTTCAAAGGGAAGACGACCGCGATGAAGCGTTCTACTGTCATCATAACGACGATCCAAACCGAAAACATGGCCAACGTTGACTCGAAAAAATAGAACAATTGACAGGCGGCGTCTTGGAGAATAATGTTATGCAATAAGGTTTCCCTGTCGCACATTTTAATAATTAGAACACAACTGTCAACGACGGCTAATACTCCAACGAACATCGATGACGTCGTTATTGGTCGAATGGTCGCTATGGCAACGAATGCGACCAGGTTACCAGGGATACCTATTGCGAAGAGAACTCGGAGGTAGTATCGGTATAGATAATCATACGCAGTATATTGCCAATAGGAGGTTTCAGATCCTTTATTGTCGTAATACTTGTCGCCAGCGTCGTGTGCATTATGGTCTCGGAAAGGGCCGTAACTATTGTGGTCCGTATTGGTAGGATAATCGTCGTCGTAATATTCATCGTTGAGATCAAAATCGAGAAAATCTGAATCGAGAAGTATATCCATGCAAACGGTAACGAGTTCTGTTACTGTTACTTCTATATCAGCGTTAGGCCCGGTTTCGATTGACGTGTTAACTGTGCTAGAATTGGACGTCCGACTGCAAACATCAAGAAGGGCGACTAACTTGGGTAGTTCAAATGTTTTGCTCCCGATGCTTCCTTCAATACCACGGTCGCACGCCTCTGACAGCATCAACAATGACGAATTTAGCGCCACTGCAATGACGGGATCTGTTTTCGGGATCAACCGAGTATCGCCTTCGGCAAAGTTAGTGCCCATTAAGTCGCCAACGTTATCCGAAACCAATGTGCAATTCGGATCAATTGGCATAACAGCAGCAGCCAGGAACGAACACCAGTGTATATATATCAACCACCTCTGACACGGAAATGTCATCCTGATACCAAAGCGTGTCAAATATCCTGGAAAGAGACAGGGAACCTTGATCGATTGTAATATTATCAACGAGACAGCTGATGCATGCTTCTCCTCCTCAGTTATTGTAGATGCCATGATATACAGTTATTGCAGCCGATAGGGTCACTGTCACAAGGCACCGATCACATTCGTAGCCAACCTTTTAAATTTATCACCAATGTAGCCAGCTTTTGACCGGCGATCACATTCGTAGCAAACTTTCTTCATTTATCACCAATGTTGCCAGCTTTTGACTGGCGATCACATTCGTAGCAAACTTTTTCGATTTATCACCAATGTAGTCCGCTTTTGATCGGCGATCACATTCGTAGCAAACTTTTTTAATTTATCACAAATGTAGCCAGCTTTTGACCGGCGATCACATTCGTAGCAAACTTTCTTAATTTATCACCAATGTAGCCAGCTTTTGACCGGCGATCACATTCGTAGCAAACTTTTTTAATTTATCATCAATGTAGCCAGCTTTGACTGGCGATCACATTCGTAGCAAACTTTCTTCATTTATCACCAATGTAGCCAGCTTTGGACCCGCGATCACATTCGTAGCTAGATTTTCTAATTCCATCGTGTTATGACGCGAAGTATTACGTCATCGCGTTCGTGACTAAAATGTCGAGGCCATTCTCAAAAATTTAGTTAATTTATTAAGTTATATTGGAATAGAACTCGAGCATATTCACGACATTGATCGAAAACCTTAGATTATTAGATAAACTAATGTTACATTTAAATTTATGTTTTCCTTCATCAACTCAAGAATATGATTAGCCTAACTATAGTCTCGTTTATTAGGCTCGCATGAATGTGAAAAGCTGGCTACAAACGTGATCGATTTAAATAGCTGGCTACGAATGTGATCGATACTTTGTGACAATGATCATATCAGCGTTGTTGGACACCTTTCGAAGAACGAACTGCTACTACTAAGAATTACGAATAGGGTACAAATACTACGTAACTAGTATCGCTACGTGCGCTCGCGCAACAGTATGGCGATCAGACAGATTCGTAGGTTGGTGTCACCTACTCCGTTTCACTCCATGACGTCACAAAAACGACGTAAAACCTCGTGGCGTTCTGACATTTTTACTGTGCCGCGTTTTTGCTATGTTTATTTTATGTGTTGTTTTCGATTATTTGTTTGTCGCCGATATCGCCATTTGTCGCTATTCCCTGTTTCTATATTTAAAACTGGCATGCTCGTAGTGAGCCTCGATTTCGATTTTTTCTCCCAGGTCAAAATACGTCAGAGTTATGACAAAAATAGATCGACCTACATTTTCTCCATCAGAACTCTACATCAAAGAGTCTATAGACTCCTTCGGGACCTACATAGACTCCTCCATTTGGGTATTTTTACTTATAATTGGGAAGTTTTATCATTTTTGGTTCGTGCGAAGACCTCTTTGTATCGTGCGGGAAAAGAGAGACATTCAAAACGCGATTTCGTAATTCTACACAATAGGCTAAATAGCCTAACCTTCAGCCGAGTTCCGGGTCAAATACAACGAATAACGTAACACAAAACAAAACGCATTTGTTGACACAAACACCATTTGAAGAGTTTATTATTACATAAAATGATCGTTATTGATTAATTATTGATTAATTATTGATATTTATTGTTGCATATTGGCTGATATCAATATTTACACAAATAGTATTAATTATTTCTTATAATTGCTCCTTTGGTCAACTTTGACTATCGGAAAATGAAAATGAAAATATGCCGCTGAAAAAAATGTAATCGATATTAAAGTCTCATCCTTTCGGCAACATGGAATTGGTTTTAATTACTTAAATGATTAATATAGTAATTTGCCTTTTATCTGTGATGAAATGAGAAATGGTAATTGTCTTTTTTTGCTAACATTAAATAAAATAAATTAAGTAAAATTCAGCGAAATTATTTGTTAAATTATTGTTTATTACATTTTTGCGCACGCTGGCATCTCTCTGAGTGCATTCTAGTTGTTCTTTCTATCAGTTGTTTTTCTTCTTCTTCCGTTTACACACCACCATCAACAGGCTGATGATTATCCATAGTTTAATAATACAATTCAGGTTTCCAGAGGCCAAGCATGGGCGCGTGACCGTTCTATGCAAGCATCGAACCTACCACTGTCTAACATCGAACCCACCACTGTCTATGGTCCGATAACAACATAATTAGCTGCAAAACAATCACGCAGAACATAAAATTAAAAATAACAGAACCTACCACATTACTGCGAGTCGCATAATTAAAGATGGATTATCTCTTTTTATTACACACTTAGTCGTGATTTATATACACAGAACGACACGATGTGTAAATGGGTTTGTCGATACGGCACTTGTGCTGTCGCGGAAGGATAGAACGAGAGGCGCTTGCGTATCGACAAACCCATTTACACATCGTGTCGTTCTGTGTTTATTACACGCTTCGCGTCCTAGAATCCGTGCACTAAAAATACAGGATTAGAAGGTTTATTTAGGCTCACACAGGGCGTGTTTGTCATGTGTGATGATTCTTTTATTTAAATAGTTCCAGTTTCATGGTTGAGGCGAACGTCATGTACGTCATTTTACGTCAACGAGATGCGTATGGAACGTACGTTCCATACGGATTTGTAAATATGGAACAGCAATAACACTGTACTTCTAGGAACAAGCGTGTAATAAAAGGATTTCTTGGTGAATTAAAAGTGATAATGTCACACATGTGAATTACGTAACCGGTGAGAGCACGCGATTTTTGACAGTCCCGCCCTACGTCGGAACTATTTTCACTTTCTACGGCTCAAACATGGTTGAAGTTGAACAGAAACGAACTGCCAACGATGATGTAGAAGCAGTTAATAAACCGGTGAAATGAAGAAGAATCTTACCTAATCGACTCCGATGATCCGGACGATGTCATATTCCAGTCAAATGAACTATAAAAAATTCCATGTGAACAATAAATTGATCTAGTTCCGAGCTGAATTTCCACGTGTTACTCTTCGGGTGTTTGTTTACGTCGATGATTAAAATATCGTCACTTCGAAACTTAGTTTTCTACTTTTAGCACGATTTCCTAACATTTCCTGTATGAACCAACATTATTTACACACACCATCAGAATCTTCACAATATACCGTTCCAAGTGCCATGCTTGTTCGGTCAGAATAAACACAATTTTGACAGAAAATATCCTGTAATTTCCGAAACTTTAAAAATGAATCGCACCAACGTGAATCAAAATAATGAGGTCAATCGGTATCGTCATGTCACAATTAATTAAAGTATATGCACGCGCAACTGTACGTTGGGGTTCAAAATGGAAGAGTAAGCTAATCTGGGCTTATTTTGTCACACCTTCTCTTTAGAATTAGCAACTTTTAGTGGTTGAAAGTGTGTAATAAACAGAATAATCAATTGGTTTCGATGATTACGTAACATAATTCACTCGGGTAGCCGGTCCTATTGGTAAAACCCTCGTTCGCTCAGCTCACTCGGATTTTACCAGGCCCGGCTCCCCTCGTGAATTATGTCACGTAATCATCGAAACCAATTGATTACTCTCTATAAATCTATTTTTTTTAGATAGTTTCCTGGGTATGAAATAATACTTATGAGTTGGAAATCCCTGCAGTTAAAGAGTCGAAACATATATGTGACATGCGATTAGCATGGCACAAGTCAGCAAGCTGCAACTGATGATGACCCTACCAAAAACTTTGGCACCTTTTCCAAAACATCAACCTATTTATATAAATCTAAAATTCCAAATTACACCTTTGGCATAAATAAATTAACTTTAGGGGGTACGTTCCAAAACCTTTTCAAAATTACATTAAACCGCTCCAGAATCCTACTCTCCACTGCAAAAGTTATGTCAAGAGAACGAGGAACAATTTGTCTGCACAAAATTGGGACACTGACCATAAAACACCAGCCTTTTCTTTAATATGCTCAGCAGACATCCTCCCCATTCTCTTGCCACATTATTCGTGTTTATAAAAACCCCTTCTTGATACTGCATGCTAGAATACTAATGAGTAAGTTATAACATGTTTATGTCTGTCTGTTTGTCTGGTTGTCTGCTGTATCATCTTCGAATATACATATATAATTTTTGGGGCGTCTGTCTGTATATATGTTTGTTTGTTAACAATATCCGGGATAGCTGATGTACAAGTTTATAAAATTATACCTAAGGGTAAATTACCCGTGAAGTGTTTATGACGGGTCATAACGTGACCCCGAACATACCCTGACCTTCAAAATAGTCATTTCGAGGTCATATTACGCCTTTCGACGAGTCGCTACGAAACTTGATACCTGGGGGTATTTTTGTTTAGGGAACGTTTTTCGACCAATCCAATCATGACCCCGACATTACCTTGACCACACAATGGTCATATAAAGTCCATATCGCGCCCTTCGACGAAATATCGGCATAAATTTATACCTAGGTCCTAGGGGTATTTATGTCCGGGTAATGTTTGTACGAGACGGGTCGTGACCATGACCTTACTTTGACCTACAAAATGGTCAATGCGGGGATATCACGCTAAACATAAGGGGAACAGCTCGGATATGTCGTGTCACCCTGCTAACACCTTATATATCCATAAGCCTATTTTTCAAACACCCCAATCTCATACTGACATGATACTTTGAGTTTATGCAAACAGCTATAAACCGCTACGTTAACATGGGGAATGTAACATTCAACTAACATCGCCGAAAATTTCAAAGAAATCGACCACACCACTCCATGGAAAGCATCGTCTGAAATACTCACAATTGTAAATATTGGCATCTCGATTCGGGACGCAAATATCGGCGATAAAATAACACAAATGATTTCGCCATCAAGAGTCATTACATTTAATTAATATATAAGTATAGCTGTCAATTATGTTGTCAATTGTGATTAATATTCATGATAAATAACTAATTTGGACCAAGATTCTCAATTTATGTTTATCGCCCTGCCGGGGTGTTTCACACCACTTTAACTACAAATACGCGTACCTATAATTCAGTATTATTGTATGTGACATTTTATATTCTCCCACGTATCAGTGTCGCAATAACAACGACACCTCCCAAATTCGCACCAACAATATAACCTTTTATGATAGTGTGTGAATCCTTACATAATAAATCCCATATTAAAATATCAGAGACACATAAATAAATAATCCTGGCATAATAAATCCCATATTAAAATAAACATAAACGTATAATTTGAACGGTTGCATTCAATCCGCTTGGAATTTGGTATCCAGAGCTAATGCGCTGATCTATCATGCAAATTTACACATATCCTATCTGCGCGAATTTACACATATCCTATCTGCGCAAAATAACTTGATTTAGACTTTACCTACGGGACAGCAACAATAACATTAGGGGGATTGGATAACATATCTATAAACGCGTGTATAACTTTAATTTAGATACGATATATATTAGGTGCTCGGTACCTGATATACCAGATAATATGTATGGGGCTTTCGCACTTACCTTATATTACGCATGTGGGTCATACAAAGCCTTAATCAATTGTTATCATGAAACATAAATCATAACACAGAATTTGTGTGTGTTCTATGGGTTTCTGCTATCTTTTCTGTTCCAAATCTTTGAGACTGTATATAAGAAACTGCCGTTACCGCAGGGTGCTCAGGCTATGGTCTTACAATCTCGTCCAAATACGGATACGATAGGCGAGAATCGCATGCGTTTTGATATGTCGATGCCGTCTGGAGAGTTTGGCGGGACCAGCATCCCGTCTCGATTTGCTCAGTCTACCCTTGATGCTATAAAGTGGTAGCCGCGGGCGCTTCTATCAATTAATATTGATTTTATTTCGAATATTTTATTATAAAATGAGATGATAAAGTGGGACACTTTATTTATCTATATTTAGGACAGACAATTCAGGCGATACCATATAGCGATAGAGAGCATTAGGTTGTTCCTATATTTATGGCCCGAATGTCAAATGTCCCAGCTTGATTGCTTGTATTATTTTATTACATAGTTATAAGCGATAATGAGTCTAGTTAACGTTTATTTGTGACAACATTACACAATAACATTTCTGGTCTCTATTAACAGTATACAGTTGTCGCCCGCTGTCGAGGGAGACATTGAGATTTGTCACCCGCTCGAGAACGGAATGTCTCCCGAGGAGCGCAGCTCCGAGGGAGACATTCCGTTCTCGAGCGGGTGACAAATCTCAATGTCTCCCGAGAAAAAGGGTAACAACTGTTTTGTTATCCGATTATACCACAGAAAAAAATCATTGACATCCAAACGCACGATGTTGCACAGAGTCACGAGTGCTTTCTTTCCCGATTATGTATATTTTCAGTAACTACTTATCGTCCTATAGAATTTCTGTTCCATAAACGATAGTCAAGTCGTTAAGCGTTTGATAATCAGCGTTTATTTACGATCATTTTTGTGGTTAAATCGTCAATATCGGTCCATGCAATGTAAACCAATAAGCCATATAGGTATGTTATCGCCTTCTGCAATGTGGCATATTCAATGTCATCTTGTGCGCGGAATTTACTCGCGATGTTCATTTCATAACGGTCTTCCCCGAAAGCTATAATTGGGAAGTTGTCGATTTCATTAATGTACATTCATATATATTTACATACCCCTAATATCTCTTCCGATTTCCCCATAGCGTTACGGTAGACACGCCCCCTTATTCAATGCGTTCATAAACCTATGAACGTAACGTGACGTCACTTCCAATGTCGTTCATAGGTTTATGAACACATTGGTCCCGGAAATCACCGGGGATTGTCGGACATTACCGACTGCTTGAGTATATAGTACGTCCGGATTTGGCAAGAAATTTGTTTCGGTCTATAATCAGTGTCGTTGCTCTGTGTTACTTCTCAATATCCATTCATGTTATTTAATTGGATCAGAGAATAAAGCAATTCAGCGTTGATGTTAAAAAAAACCGCGCTACTCAATAGGGTTTTATCATCTTCCTTGCCGCTACAAATATTCCCCCGAACCTCACAAATATATCATTATGGTAGAACGGCGTGTTGTCGATTTCTTATCCGCAGCCGAAACTTAATTGTTAGTTTCAGATATTAATCATTCTTGAAATCGACACGTCTACATTAGTTACTATCTAAACAAGACATCTTGTCATATGTGTATACTTTACTGTTAAATTGCGTTTTTTCCGTTCTCCATCAATGGATTCTCAAAATGTTTGGTTTTCCAAAAAACAAGGATTCGAACTGTCTGAACTGAACTCCATGCGTTCGTTTAAATAGATGAATAAATAGTGGGAAAGACATACAATCCTAGTTCATAATGAATTTAAGTATATAAACATAAATAATAAACGGCGGATTCAACGTGGTCATGGGTTTTGACCGCGTTAAAAAATCAGCAAACTTCGCATGAACCCCTTCGGGGTTCATGCAGTTTGCTGATTTTTTCTCGCGGTCAAAATCCCATGACCACATTGAAACCGCCGTTCATTTCTTATGTGTCACTGCTCCCAAGTACATGGCGATCCTCACACAAAATACTTCTATGATCACATTGCAGACATCGAGGAGCGGTCTGATATCATAGATAAGCGTACAGTACCATTTATTCGCGACAAACGTATGCATTACGTTGTCCTCCAGCAAACATTTATAACCAACCAACCTCAAGGGATCCACTCTTTCAATCTTTCACGATAATGTCGACATGAACATATTGAATCACCGAGATGGTTCGATGTAAAAAAAAGTACTTAACAACGCTTGTCGGATAAAAGTATCTAACTTAACAGTTGGAATATTAGTGTTCAATAAATATATGCAAATTAGCAAACACCACAACTGGTGTGTTTTGCGAATCCGTTGGGTATATAAGATCTATGATTTTAGTACATCGTAGTGATGTGAAATAGATGAGTTACTGTAGTATGTGTTTGGAGGATATTCTTGCAATATAACATCAGGCGGGCGACAAAAACAATGTCTCCCGGCTCAGCGGGCGACAGTGTGATTTGTCGCCCGGCACGTGACATGACATGAGCCAATCAGAAGGGTGGAAAATAGGGAGGAGGGTAACAATAACCAATATTTTTCGTTAGCTAAACAACCACACGGTTTTAGACCAGAACATATTCGAAATATTATCAATATTAGTCGATAGAAGCATATCCGGACAGGGGTCTTCGATTCATATCTAATATTTTATACCCCGGTAAATATAACATAAAAATTAAAATAACATAACCATACCACATTACTGCGTGTCGCAATAAGTTCGAACCATCACTATTTTCTCATAAAACGAAAATGTTTTGGACCGTCTGCAAAATTTACGACTACCAGCTATTTGTAATTCTTATCAATAACAGCAAGAGGTATTCAATATTGCATTTTATCAATCTCTGGTCGGAGTTTTATGCTTGAATCTCATATATATTTTCAAGACCTCTGTCTGTTTGTCTGTTTGTCTGTATGTATGTTTGTCTGTCATTAATACAAATCTACGATTCTCGACCGATCGGGACGAAACTTGGTACGTGTGTGTAATTTGACCAGGCGGTCGACGTTGTCGTATCGGCGAGCCCGTGTGGCACCCGTGCAGCGTATGCGCAGACGAGATCTCGGAAACGGGTGGAGCTATCGACTTGAAATTTGCTATGTGAATGTATCTTGCTCCGGATACGAATTTTATCTGGTCACCGAGCGCGTGCGACTCCAGCTTCGCGCATGCGCAGACGAGATCTCGGAAACGGGTTGAGCTATCGACTTGAAATTTGGTATGTGAATGTATCTTGCCCCGGATACGAATTTTATCGGATCGCCGAGCCCTTGCGACGCCATCTTCGCGCATGCGCAGATGAGATCTCGGAAACGGGTGGAGCTATCGACTTGAAAATTGGTATGTGAATGTATCTTGCCCCGGATACGAATTTTATTGGGTCACCGAGCCCGTGCGACGCCAGCTTCGCGCATGCGCAGACCAGATCTCGGAAACGGGTAGGGCTATCGACTTGAAATTTGGTTTTTGAATAGCTCGGACAACGTCGGGCTGGGTAGAGCTATCGACTTGAAATTTGGTTTTTGAATAGCTCGGACAACGTCGGGCTCATCGGCTAGTTATAATATAAACCAAACATGTTACCCGTACTCCCTGCAATGTGTGTTCAATATACTTAGAGGTGCACAATCCGATCCGATGGTCCCCGTATCATCAAAGTCCAACAACAACAACAATAACAACAACATAATCAACAACAACAACAACAACAATATAATCAACAACACCATAATCAACAAGAACATAATCAACAAGTACATAATCAACAACAACATAGTAAACAACAACAACAACACAATTAACAACAACAATAACATAATCAACAACACCAACAACAACATAATCAACAACAACAACACAATCAACAACAAGAACATAACCAACAACAACAACACAATCAACAACAAGAACATAATCAACAAGCACACAATCAACAACAACAATAAGATAAACAACAACATCTACAACAACATAATAAACAACAACAACAACAACACAATCAACAACAATAACAACAACAACATAATCAACAACAACATAATTAACAACAACATAATCAACAACAACACAATTTCTTCAAAAGACGCTTTAGTTATCATAATCGAGTAATTACCAAAATATAATGATAACCGCTGTCAGCTCTAGTATCAAATTTTCTAAAACGTGTTACATATCAACCATTTTGTTAAACGCAATTTGGTATCGATAGCATATGTCGGTAGGCCGCCAAATATTCCAGGTGGTGAAAAATATCATATTTCGAAAATCGATATCTGATAACTCTGAATATTTTTACCCCCCCCCCAAGCCAAATAAATAGTAATTTACGAGCGTTAATTCGGATTATGTATCTACAACAAACTAATTCCACAACTTTTCGGGACCCGTGTAGCCTCATCTCTTTGGTTAATAGTTCGTGTTTCGTTTCATTGCTACTTACAGTTGTATAGATATTATAATCCTTACTAACATATATATCACGATTTGATCAAAGTCTATAACTCTCTATACTCCAGAGAATATGAGAATCACACACTGTACCGAACATACTATATTGTCTATTTTCATCATGAGCGCTCGTGGAAGTCTTGTCGACATGGCATCACCAGTGCGTAAATGTTGTTATATGCCGGTCGATATGAACGAAATTAGAAGTGGAGAGTTCAGATGTACTGCCAATATTAAGAATACTTATTGGAGACACAATTCAAACTCTGATCGCCACTGTCATCTTAACCGGCATATTTATTTATCGGAATTCTTCAATTTAAAGGGGTATTGTGCAGCGGCCAAATATAAAGAGCTCTAGTTTTCGAGATATCTCCACCCACGGTCGAACAAGTTGAAGCCAACTTTTTTGGAAGAAAAGATATATACTGTTCACGATAATTATAATGAAAACTAACGGAATCGGGGGTGGCTATTGTAAAATCGACGATGAACGATACCCACCAGTCCTAACTTAATTGCCAACTTTGTTGGTGTTAAAATTACTACATCATACATTCTCTCTATTTGATATGAAATATAGAAATCCAGATATCGCATGCATGTGGCGTGTTTGTAAATATTATCTCAAAGAGAAAGAATGCTTCCACATTGCATTGCAGTTACTGTGTGCTCCGACATCTGCAGACGAACCCAAATGTACTGCATGCCAGATGACATATACTGACATGGTTCAACATTTCTTAATATTCTGCCCAGCAATAAATACCCGTAATACATTCTGGTATTTGTTCATCGACCGCTTAGCATATCAGTTTGTTGACAATCTCCAGATAGAACAACAAACTGCACTTTTCTTAGGTCATTTACCACCGGGTTCTGTCGATATTAGTCAGATAACTGGTACTAATTTACTGCGATTATTCATCCAAGCAACAACAAACTTCTGGTACGAATGGAGTTCGTTTCTGGAAACTCCTTCAAAGATGATATTTTATCGAAGTTAATTATCCCGCTTGTATTTGTTAACGCACTGTTACTTCAAATTTTGTGCAGAATAATGCACCATGTGCTCGATGGCGCTTTACTCTGCTTTCTTGGATTACATCCTTTAGTTTAAATATGTTCTTTATTTAATATAAGAACTGAATGGTGTTGTCTTAGCTCTCTTGTGGAGCTTTCTAACAAGATCATGCAAAGAGGAGCCTATACAGCTGATTCAGTCCGTGTGGGTTAGGGGTTGGTGGCCGCCACTTGATGAGTGGGTTTCAACTTTGTTCGTATTTGTGAGTCATGTGGATATATGTGTGTATATATGTGAGAGTTTGTACATTGCGTGCGTGCGTGTGTATATGTATGTGATAGCGTGTGGTTTTCCGTAGTCTTGTACATAATGTTCATTCATCTGTGAGCGAATTGGTGTGACTGTGCTCGAGTGTGGTTTTGTGTTGGTATGGCGCGAATGTATACATGTGCGGTGATGAATGACTGCGTTAGTATATATGCGATTGTGTGATGTTGTCTATATTTCTATATATTTGTTCTCCAACATTTTTTTGGGGTTATGGTATGTTCATGTTTTGCTTATGTTTCCTTAATTTGTTTCAATGTATTCTTGTAATGGTCTTCTATCAAGGAGGAATTAAAGATATATATATATTTCGAATACTTATTGGAGACACAATTCAAACTCTGATCGCCACTGTCATCTTAACCGGCACATTTATTAATCGGAATTCTTCAATTTAAAGGGGTATTGTGCAGCGGCCAAATATAAAGAGCTCTAGTTTTCGAGATACCTCCACCCACGGTCGAACAAGTTGAAGCCAACTTTTTTGGAAGAAAAGATATATACTGTTCACGATAATGATAATGATAACTAACGGAATCGGGTGTGGCTATTGTAAAATCGACGACGAACGATACCCACCAGTCCTAACTTAATTGCCAACTTTTTGTTGGTGTTAAAATTACTACATCATACATTCTCTCTATTTGATATGAAAAACACGTTGGTTAGTATGGATGTTTGCTGCCACATGGAGCCGAAACATTTATTTTTTTAGTACTGTACACTAAATCCGGCCATTTATGTGACCATCTCCTTTTATACCTAACAGAATATGTACTCCAGTCATAAAATAATTTTCATTATAATTAGCATGTCCCATAAATTGCCGGATTTAGGGTACAGTCCCCCTTTAAGCATTGAGCGGCCACACATACTAATTTCACACGGTTCTCCCCTCACACTTTCCTACCGAGGGGTATTAGGCCCTTCCATTCAGTAGGAGAGGACAGGTCTGTATAACAACACACGGTCATCCCCTCACTTGCACTGGCACACCGAAGCGCGGCGGGGGGGGGGGGGGGGGGGGTGTGTGCAGATTTTCTCTTCAGTAGGGGAGGCAGATTTATGTGTACGAGTTGTAAACGAAACGTTTGAAGAACATCCAAATGGTTACGAATGTTAAGAACTCGTAACCACATTGGGGGGGGGGGGGCATATTAAAGCCACTTGCGCTCAAAAATACACCTAATAATAAGAATAATATTCGCTATATTGAATTTCTCCCGATATCTAAATAGGTTGATAAATACTTGGACTACCTTTCTACGGGCATTGTGTGCACAAAATAATACAACTTTGAACACGATGTTTGGGTCCCAAAAGAAAAACAACAGTCATTTGCACAGCATGCATGGAACAGAACAGAGCGAAAAATTTAAAACAGTGGGGAAATGGCTGTGGCTATGCATGCACACACAGCCGGTATATCAATAGTTCGTGTATATGTCAACCTATCTTATACATCCTTCCAAATTATGTCTACATAATTTGGAAGCTCGAATTAGCCATGCCAGTTTAATATATACGTACCGGTGAAATGTGACCCAAGTTTAAGAATCCAGCTACATTAATAGCGTCAATTGTGGAAAGGGTAGCGTGATCATTATTCGCCCTGGATATAATTAGCAAACTCTATCGGTCATCGTCACATAGTGCACCAAGGTGAACAATGTGTTTACTTTTGATTTACAGTTACACATGTATGTGTGTGCTTCACTGCACAATAAAACACAATAGCATTCGAGATTCATATGCGAAAACTGTCGCTATTTTTCAACAGTACATATCCAACACAACCATCGTGAAAATAAATACACTTGAACGCGTATATACACTCTGTGTTATATATTTCTATGACCTCGACCCAATAGGTTTATTATGATAACATTTTTAGTTTAAAATGTAATTAACGTTTTGAGTCATGATTCTGATGTTATAGCCTCGTTAACTTCAATTAGCCCCAGGCTTATAGGTTATGTTGTATTGTATTGATAGCACGCTTACTAAGCGTGAAACATCGATATTATAATGTTGGTTCAACCCTTTCATGACGGGTGCTGCACTGGTGAAGCGTTAAATATCATGTACCAGTGCATTCTCTTATATATGCGAGTCACCCATAGTGAGCCTCGCATATATACATATCAGGAAGGAAGCTCCAGCCATGGACGGTTTAATGGACTCATTTTATAGATGGTCTTACTATTCCTAACACGTTTTTGTTATTGTTTCCGGGTTATATTATATACTAACTATGAATCTAAGACACCTGACGGACACGCTTTTATCAAATAACGTTGATCTTATTTAGATTTGTTCTCGTATGATATATACAACATTTCGGAACAGTTTCTGGCCTATTTCAGAACATAAACTTGAGGTACATTCGGAGAGTATAGCAAGGGGGAGAACTCTATCTCGTTATCACTCTCCATCAAGGGGGAGAACTCTATCTCGTTATCACTCTCCATCAAGGCTAAATGTCACTTCGATTAAGATACTGTGCAGTAATAAACCACTTTATTATGCCTTTATACCCAGTCTTACAGGCAGTTTGTTTTCAGAGAAAAAGGAATTTGTAGCCTTGAAATCTGGGTTCATTAACAATTTCTGGTTTCATATATAATTCCTTTTAGACATGTTCAGATATAAAGTTCAACAAACGGCCACTTGTTGAATTACATGTAGTATGTAAACATGAATTACATGTAGTATGTAAACATGAATTACATGTAGTATGTAAACATGAATTACATGTAGTATGTAAACATGAATTACATGTAGTATGTAAACATGAATTACATGTAGTATGTAAACATGAATTACATGTAGTATGTAAACATGAATTACATGTAGTATGTAAACATGAATTACATGTAGTATGTAAACATGAATTACATGTAGTATGTAAACATGAATTACATGTAGTATGTAAACATGAATTACATGTAGTATGTAAACATGAATTACATGTAGTATGTAAACATGAATTACATGTAGTATGTAAACATGAATTACATGTAGTATGTAAACATGAATTACATGTAGTATGTAAACATGAATTACATGTTATATGTAAACATGAATTACATGTGGTATGTAAACATGAATTACATGTAGTATGTAAACATGAATTACATGTGGTATGTAAACATGAATTACATGTAGTATGTAAACATGAATTACATGTAGTATGTAAACATGAATTACATGTAGTATGTAAACATGAATTACATGTAGTATGTAAACATGAATTGCATGTAGTATGTAAACATGAATTGCATGTAGTATGTAAACATGAATTACATGTAGTATGTAAACATGAATTGCATGTAGTATGTAAACATGAATTACATGTAGTATGTAAACATGAATTACATGTAGTATGTAAACATGAATTACATGTAGTATGTAAACATGAATTGCATGTAGTATGTAAACATGAATTACATGTAGTATGTAAACATGAATTACATGTAGTATGTAAACATGAATTACATGTAGTATGTAAACATGAATTACATGTAGTATGTAAACATGAATTACATGTAGTATGTAAACATGAATTGCATGTAGTATGTAAACATGAATTGCATGTAGTATGTAAACATGAATTACATGTAGTATGTAAACATGAATTACATGTAGTATGTAAACATGAATTACATGTAGTATGTAAACATGAATTACATGTAGTATGTAAACATGAATTACATGTAGTATGTAAACATGAATTACATGTAGTATGTAAACATGAATTACATGTAGTATGTAAACATGAATTACATGTAGTATGTAAACATGAATTACATGTAGTATGTAAACATGAATTACATGTAGTATGTAAACATGAATTACATGTAGTATGTAAACATGAATTACATGTAGTATGTAAACATGAATTACATGTAGTATGTAAACATGAATTACATGTAGTATGTAAACATGAATTACATGTAGTATGTAAACATGAATTACATGTAGTATGTAAATCTAACTACCGATACCAGGGCCTAACTACCGATACCAGGGCTTAACTACCACTACCAGGGCCTAACTACAACTACCAGGGCCAACCTACCGCTACCAGGGGCTAACTACCGCTACCAGGGCCTAACTACCGATACCAGGGCCTAACTACCGCCTACCATGGCTTCACTACCACTACCAGGGCCTAACTACCGATACCAGGGCTTAACTACCACTACCATGGCCTAACTACCGATATCAGGACCTAACTACCGCTACCAGGGCCTAACTACCGCTACCAGGGCCTAACTACCACTACAAGGGCCTAACTACCGATACCAGGGCTTAACTACCGATACCAGGGCTTAACTACCACTACCAGGGCCTAACTACCGCTACCATGGCCTAACTACCGCTACCAGGGCCTAACTACCACTACCAGGGCCTAACTACCGATACCAGGGGTTAACTACCGATACCAGGGCTTAACTACCACTACCAGGGCCTAACTACAACTACCAGGGCCAACCTACCGCTACCAGGGCCTAACTACCGCTACCAGGGGCTAACTACCTATACCAGGGCCTAACTACCGCTACCATGGCTTCACTACCACTACCAGGGCCTAACTACCGCTACCAGGGCCTAACTACCGCTACCAGAGCATAACTACTGCTACCAGGGCCTAAGTACCGCTACCAGGGCCTAACTACTGCTACCAGTGCCTAACTTTTAAAACAGATTTCCCGTGGCAGCGTATGTAGAGGATATATAACGAGTCCCCAGTTTATAGCGGAAATTACAAAACGAGTTCAGTAAATTAAGTCTGGACCAAGCCTTTGGCGAGGTGCAGACCTAATTTACTGGACGAGTAAACAGTACATATTAGTGTAATCTATTCAATATATCCTTAGCACGAGGCAACACAGCTATACAGTATATAGTTGTGCGTTCAGCCGCGCTACGAAATAAACTACCCGGTTTGCAGAATGAGGTCCCCAGATGGTGAATTTAGTGACGCTATCCCGCATAGCGGACTAGCATAACTAAATTCACCTTCTGGGGACCTCATTCTGCTGCTAAGGCCCTCAACTGCTATATGGCAGACCTAGGATCAGATTAAAGTTCCCCAGTTGAAGTTGATGTTCACCCATTGGCACCTCAATTATGAATTTTATCTTCTGCAATATTAGGGGGATATAGAAACTTCCCAGAAGGGAAATGTAACTGAAAACAATGTTAATTTGATACTATAGATACTTCTCAGAAGATGAGGCCTAAGCAGAATGAGGTCTCCAGAGGGTGGATATGCGGGATAGCATCACTAAATTCACCCTCTGGGGACCTCATTCTGCAGATGACAGACACGCTATTTGCAGGCTTGTGTGCGTTCAGTCGTTACCAAATAGACTACCCGGTAAATACGAGCCTTGGTGTGTAGCAATTATTTTTCTGATGCCTGAGATATCACGCGACATCACTGTAGCACATAGTTTCTTCGTGATATGTACACGGGAGTACATACAAATAAGAGCCTCTAGAAGTGAAACATACTATAAGAATAATTAACTGAAAGGTAAAAGAAACAGTTGAGTAAAAAAGGTCCATGACATGCTACATACCTGGAATAAGATGTGTTGTAAAGATAACGAACAATTTAGTGATATCGTTTGTCTCATATATCCAATTCTTGAATAATGCATCGCGATCTATTTCGATAATATTCTAGAGGGAGCACTTAGTTCCTGGAACAGTAGAACTGTAATAATTTGTGACTGGACACTAGAAAGTTGGAATGACGTGTAAAAACAGATCCATAACTGATATGCAAGTCATCGCATATTACTGGCTCTTCACTAACTGGATTCACCCACCGTTCATAAATGTGTAAATCGGAATAGTCTATTATTGATATGTATGGTGTTCGGGAAATATAAGCAGGTGACAGACAGACATAAAAATACCATTACAGAAGAATTTCTATATTACTGGCTCTTCACTAACTGGATTCACCCACCGTTCATAAATGTGTACACCGGAATAGTCTATTATTGATATGTATGGTGTTCAGGAAATATAAGCAGATAGCAGACAGAAATAAAAATACCATTACAGAAGAATTTCTATATTACTGGCTCTTCACTAACTGGATTCACCCACCGTTCATAAATGTGTACACCGGAATAGTCTATTATTGATATGTATGGTGTTCAGGAAATATAAGCAGCTGACAGACAGACATAAAAATACCATTACAGAAGAATTTCTATATTACTGGCTCTTCACTAACTGGATTCACCCACCGTTCATAAATGTGTACACCGGAATAGTCTATTATTGATATGTATGGTGTTCAGGAAATATAAGCAGCTGACAGACAGACATAAAAATACCATTACAGAAGAATTTCTATTAATTGGTGGGATGCGTCTCCTATGGGAACTACTCACGTAAGATAACGGACCCGACCATATACCCTATACTTGATTGAGACCCTATAAAAGCCCAGCTGGGCTGCCCAGCTGGGCGGTATAAGAGTAAACTCCAAATTAAAGGATATTTTGGACGCAATAGTGATTGATTATTACTTGTGGGCAACTAATATTTATATTTCTTTGCGAATATCCAGAAAACTGGCCATCAGAAAGCTTTCGGAGCGAATATTGCAGACCGAAGCATCGACGGATGACCGAGGTAAATTTTCGTTAATTTTCACTCAGTTTTCGCTCATTTTTGGCTATTTTATAATTTTATACATCGATACAAGGATGTTTACATGTTGTAACACAACAAGTGACCATTTTTTTAAATAGATACTAAAGGGTTTTTCTAAGTACATCTTTTAAAACGAGTTTTGAGACGATATCTATCGAATAACATGGAACCGCCCAGCTGGGCACTTTCGATAAATATTGTCTTACCATTTTTGCATATTTCTAAACTTTTACACAAATTCTGGTGCGCCCTGGAGTACAAACATCATTTGAAACGAGTATTTACATGATTTTAATGAGTGTTCGTCGAACTTCGCTTACGAAGTATTATTATCAACGTTTTTTTTAACGATTTCTTCGTTTTCACACCAACTCGAGTGCATCCGTGTGTTAAAAAAAACAAACAAATAAACACATATTATTTGTAAACGCCGAGATTTTGTTCATTTGGATCATTTAGAACCAGTATTTAAACTGAACCTCCCAGCTGGGCGGTTACGAACCTCCTGGTTGGGCGGTTACGAACGTGACTGGGCGGGTTGTCAACTTGGCTGGGCGGTTACGAACTATCATGCTAACTGATGCTTAAAAGATAATGTTACTTGTGTGTATGAACCGGTCATACGCGGGGGAGGTTCTCATATTATCCGCCGGTCATATGGGGGAGGTTCTCATATGAACATATTATCCGCCGGTCATATGCGGTGGAGGTTCATATTATTCGCCGGTCATAAGCGAGGGAGAACCTCCCTCGCGTATGACCAGCAGATAATATGAGAACTTCCACCGCGTATGACTGGCGGACACATAAGTTTTTAAGTCTATAAGCACTAGTTGATTTGAATATTCTTTCGAGCAGTCTGACCATTGACATATTCATGCATTCAAACCAGTTAATTTATTTTGTAACTTGGCTTGTAATCGCCGGACACCGGCTTCCGGCCTGGGCTTTTAATCACAACTAAAATAAAAAATAAGTGTGAATTATAACAAATGAAAAGCGCAAATACATTTTAAAGATTACATTTGATATGTCTTCTGATACATGGTGTATATTCGTATTTTGTGGATGAAGTGCTGCTAAGAACGGCTTAGTTAGAACGATACAACGGCTTCATTCGGCCATTCTATTTTTTACGAGAAAAGTAGCGCTCTTTCTTGGAGCGAATTTCTGCAACACTTTCACCGCGTAGTGGACCCATTTGGAAAAAAATACATTCACTGTGTCTAATCCTACATTTTGATATACTATACGCCCCATTATATTGAATATACCAGCTGAAATCGATCCTGCAATTGTAAACATCGAGTCTATTTTTAGCGGCGCGCGTTTATCGGCGCGTGTTTGCGTGTTCGCCATTACAATATTCGCACTAAAACAGCCATATTGTAGCTAAAAACGAGTGTGCAGTATTCCACTGCGTTATTTGATACCTAAAACTTGTTGTTTGCTAGCGTATTCATCGAGAAATCTAAATTCTAAACATTAATGTCGAACGCAGTTTTTTTCGTGTTTGTGGCATTTTATGTTAGGTCAGTTGTCGACCGAATAATGTAACTTCCGGTGTCCGGTCAGTGGCGGTGTTAATGTGTGTGAATAGGGCGAATGTGGAGCTTTCGTTAGACACCAAAAGGAGCCCTCTACGCGCTGTATTCCTCGAGATATCGGCCGTCCACGCAATTTGAAAATCCTGTCCCGCAGATTGTCATTCTATCCCAAATTTCACCCCATGTTAGGTCAGTTGTCGATCAAATAATGCAACTTCTGGTGTCCGGTCAGTGGCGGGGTTAATATGTGTGGATAGGGCGAATGTGGGCCTTTCGTTAGATACCAAAATGGGCCCCTACGCCCTGTATTCCTCGAGATATCGGCCGTCCCACGCAATTTGAAATTCTGTCCCGCAGATTGTCGTTTTGTCCCATATCCCATCCCATCCCGCAGATTGTCATGTCCCGAAAATTTACCTCGGTCACCCGTCGATGCTTCGGTCTGCAATATTCGTTCCGAAAGCTTTCTGATGGCCGGTTTTCTGGATATCCGCAAAGAAATATATATATTAGTTGCCCACAAGTAATAATCAATCACTATTGCGTCCAAAATATCCTTTAATTTGGAGTTTACTCTAATACCGCCCAGCTGGGCAGCCCAGCTGGGCTTTTACACTATTTTTCAGAATCGCCCAGTTGGCCACCCAGCTGGGCTTTTATAGGGTCTCTACTTGATTCAGGGGAGCTGTATACGTGTATTGTGAATCGACACCATCAGAGTACGATGGAGACTCGACTGGAATGCCAAGACCTTTAGATAACCCCCGATACATTTTTCAAGAATATACAGCTGCCAAGAATGGTAGAGTAGAATTCAAAACTTAATGACTAAATCACGTGACCACCTAGGAATTCCTACCACATATGAAGGGAACGTGCAATTATGTAATATACACTCTTTACGTTATTGAGTCCTAACTGATTGTGATCAAAATGCATTGAATTTGATCAAAACCCAATGATGTTTAGTCAATTATTCTGGTTTTGATGAATACCAATTGGTTTTTGCCAATCATTCTGGTTTTTGTCAAACTCATCTTGGTAATCGGCATTATTTGCGTTTGAACATAACCTTCTTGTTTTGATGAACTCATTTGGGACTTAAACAAACGTTCATATAGTATCAGAATCTGTTATTCAATTAATTATATTTACACACTAAGTGTTGTCATCACTAAATCCAGCATTCTGATTGGTCGGCGCCCACGTGGCTAGTTGTAGTTATTTCTCGGTGAATGCGTAACGCATCATAACACCAAGCTAATAACACCATCGATACGTCATTAGGTTTGGAAAGACGAACGCGTAATGCTTTGGGCGCATTTTGACTCGCGCAGGATTGACTTAATACATCATCGGGTTTCAACATGAAGAGAAATTGTTCCTATTAACTTTTGCCAAGGGTGCTATTGGGTATTATGGGCTGATCTCGTCACGATACACTTTTCGATTTAAATATATTTACAAAAGCGGCTTTTTCGCTAAATGTATATAAATATAAGGATTAACTGTCATGTGGACTATTTTTATGGAGATGTAACGGTGAGGTAAGTGGACATAACTTGTATGTAAAACCCTTCGGGTTTTACACAAGTTATGTCCACTTACCTCACCGTTACATCTCCATAAAAACAGTCCACATGACAGTTAATCCATATGTATAGAGTCAGAGCCTGGCAATCTGTTCCGTTAGGTAACTAACTGCCCACACTCTCATTCTTAATTGGGCACCCTGCTGCGTTATCGCTAAGGTTTCTTTGCGATGGTCAGATAACCAACAGTAGGCTCATCTCAAGTTTGGCATAATATCGGACTGTCAGACGGAGGTGGTTGGAAGATAAATGTCATAACTTTGTCTTATATTCGTAGTCTTCACGCAGACTTAAAGCATCATATAATTTGCCAATTTCAAATTTATTTTGTTAATTCAACCTTTATTCAACGCCATGGCCATTTCCGATTTACATCATGTGAGTACACAACACTGCACGTAAAAATACGATCATTTTACACTGAAAGTCATGTAGGAATTTTATTTCGGAAATGTTCTTTGAAAAGAAGTCAAAACAACAAGGCAAGTTCAAACAATTACTTCTAAAATTCATGATATATACAGATATTACGAACCTGAAGTATTACATGTATATTAATTGTATGAATTAAATTTTTTATCAGAACTTATATTATCACCCTTTTCAGATGCGTGCATGGTTCAGAGATGCCATCAGCTACATCTACGAATTTGAAAACCTGACGAGTGTGCAAATATTTCCATCGTGTGTATAACATAATCATAAGATACACGGAGCCGTTCGTCTGGAAATAGGAACGTTTAAACGAAGACAAAGCGGCGCTCAAAGTTCATATTGGATACAGGTGTATTTTAGTGCGCTTATTCTTCGAATTACATGATTGTGCATTAAAATCAATGATCGATGGTGTCATAACTGCAAGGATGACGCTGAGATCACACAGGAGATGTTATAAGAAGCAAACAGACCACATTGTCTAACTAGGATGATCGATGTTCAATAAGGACAATTGTTCCCGGTTGGATAATTCTACATGTATATAGAGGAAATAGCACGATATTCACCATTGATGCAAAATAAAAAAAACGGGGCTTCTTGTTACTGCTCTACACAGTTAGATGCCGACTATCACAGGCCATCTATATATTGGCGCTCGAATTGCATGCACTGAGATTTATACTGTTAGCACACGTCTATTGTTTTCCTTTCCTTGTTGGCATTTTCTTGTATCAAAACAAAATCACCAAAACCAGTTTAGGTTTTGAGTATTTTGTCACAGATATGGAAACCATTTGGTTTTGATCAAAACCAAAGTTTTGATTTTGACGATTCGGTTTTGATCAAAACCACATTTGGTTGGTTTTCATCAGAATCAACATGGGTTCCATATCTGGGACAAGGTTCAAAATCAAACTTATTTTCGTATGAAATCAAGTGTTTTAAGAGTGTAGACCAAGTCAGCTGCGGGTCAAATATATATCTCTTTCAGTGGAATGTTAGGATTTAAGAATCAATCATTAGTGGGAAATCCACACTAATGAGATGCATAGTGACTATCATATAAGCTGGGCAAAAATATAAATACTTCACTTTTCGGCTCGTTATCTAAATTCGATACATTGATATTAGACGTTCAATAAAGAGTAATACCGAGATCCTAGTCCATTATCCCACACTCATCAATGCGTATGTAGGAAAGAAAGTTTAATACGGATGCTAACAAATGTTTATTAAAATGGTCAAATGTCACAGTCAAGATCTGAGATGCATTAGATTATCCTACAAATAGTCCTGTGACTGTCCAATGTTTGAGATTTTCCCTTGTTTGTCATCTTAACTAGCACTTTAACTAGCATGTGTAACACCCACTCGCTTTTGTCAATGGTAGTCTTTTATATTTTAAAACTATAGATTAACTATAGATATGTGCTAGAATTTGTCCAAAATACGACAAATTGTATCTTGTTTTAGTGGAAATAAGTCACATGATAGCATGTTCTAGAAAGTAACACAATATAACACAGTTTAAACTATATACTAGTATTTTTATAAATGTAAAATATTACCTTCGACCAAAGATTGTGGGTTTCCAAGGTTACACTCGAGAAAGCGAAACCGTTTATTTGCACATGGTGGTTGGTATACAATAATATCGACACATAATACGGGGCATCCTAAGTCCCAATGCGATGTACCACATACGGGAGTATATTTAAAGAGCGTTTTATGATTACAAAAGTTCCATATACTAGTAACATAAAAATACAGGGTTTTGATTGAACCTAATTGGGGAATCTCATTCTCGATTTAACCACGCCTCCGTAATTACTTCCTAGATACTGTCGCTAACTCTTACAAGCGCTGGCGGCTGGGCGGCTTATGAGGCTGTGAGCTAGAGCGAGTTCATGATGCTAATTTCCAGAATTGTTTGGGCATAAAATAAAAAACGGTATACAATTGAGGGAAACAATATAATGTTTTGATATGATTTAAGACTGAATCAATTCATGTTCCAAGACACGTCTGCACCCAATAAAAATTAATAATGTGCCAGACAAAAATTATGCGAAATAATTTCGTCTTAAGTTATTTCTTTTTCTTCGGTGTGAATGAAATTCGCACGGTAACGCTCGTCGGTCCTAGCAATGATTATGAAGTGAGAAAAACTATTTGTAAAGGATAACACGTAGGGGCCAATGTATATACGTAGTGAAAGTAGCCTCCCTTTCCCTGATGGAATTCAAACAAACAGGCCAATCACATTTAAAATAGCCATACATTATGCCGATCTATATTTCACGTGTTCCCTGGCGAAATTCCGCGTTATCACTATCATACTATAGTGGAAAAGTGAATCGAAACATATGCTCAATTTAAATTATGACTATCCGGGCAATGTAGGAACATAGCACACAGACCACTAATATGTTGTTGATTGTTGGGTATATTTCACAATCAAAATATTCAAACTGCTCCTTCAAATCTAACTTCCCCATGTCTGATTTCTTGACACCTTGTACATATGGTAACGGATGAGTAGAATCATTTGAAACAAGAAACTTACCGCATCGAAACGATAATTACTGAATCCGGTATAATATTGTAGAAGGTTGGATTTCTTTGAGGCGTTGTCTACCGAAAAAGAACGGTGGTGATTTGTTTGCACCATTGTTCTGTTTTTTTGTCCCTCTTTGAAACGAAAGTTATTTTAGCAAACTATATCACTTAAAAATCCGAAATATATATATATAAACTATATTAACCTACCTTTGAACAAACATATGTATTCCTTGTAATCCTGTCGATATTGAAGTTTTCGTGACTTTTGTTACACAGTCTGATCCAACGTAAACATCGTTCATTGTTGGTTTTCGGCTTCGGAATTGGCCAACATATCACCGTTGATTTACCGTTAGAATCTGGCTCCAATTTTTTTATATAACGACTGTCACTATTACAAGATGCATACGCACACCTAGACATCTTTAAAATCTCGGAAAGAAGTTATATAATCGTGTTAAACAACGTTTTAAAACGAGTATAAATGCATCATCGAGAGGTTCTTTTGTTCTGGAATGCATCGTCCTTGAACTTCGTTAGCTGTAACGCGATTGGTCAGTGACCACTGTCAGTCAATAATCTGAGATTCGTCAATTGTCATGACAGCGCACGAAAATATATAATTTCAACGAGTGGCTCACTATAATTGTCCTTACCACGCACAGTTTGACACGTGTGGTAATTATTTAGCAAACAGTACGATACATAAACTGGAGTCTGCCCGGACTATTTTATGGGACAATATTTTGAATCTTCCGCTGACATAAATCAGCCCATTATATTGTATAGGAAGAAGGAACTATATAGAACCACACTTATGTTGATATTAGATAGTAATTACCCAGCTAAATCAGGTTGCGAAATGTTACCACTCAACCCCATTGATCGACTATCGTTGTTTTCTTGCAACATCCGTATCTCGTGTGGTAATTTCTAACTAATGTTATTATGCATAGGCCTATCATACACACTGACAGCTAACCTGAAAAATCAGATGTCAGATATCTCAAACATAAGTTATGATTAGTTGAAGTTGCCGGGGTCAGTTATTCATGTCAATCGACAATATGTTCTCTTGATATAGATGCATGGTTTATGTATACCCGTTAGTATTTTATACATTTATATGGCGCGATACGTTTGCCTCTGAATCGTCAACAAATAATTCCCTACCTCGGCTACATACCTAAAAATAATTTTAGGAGTTAAACTGACCATCAATAATGTCTCCGTTGTCAGATTTCGGACTTGTATTTCTGTTTACCCGTCAGAATTTCACTTCTTATGGCTACATATATACAAACCCTGAACAAAGCAATCCTTTAGTCATTATTTACTCTATATATTCCAGACATGGATCCGGCTGATATGCAGACATATGATTGCACGACGTGCTATCAATTTGGCAACACAATTGGTCAAGCAATCTAGCATGCTATAAGAAGCCACGTAGGAGAAGAATTGGCAATACAAATTACCCATAAAAATCAGGACTCCACAAATCGGTAGTTCGGCAGTATGGTGTAACACCCGAAACGATTTTTTCTTTTATTTTATAAGAGACAAGGAGATTGTGCCAAATCAAAATACGAATTCCGTGTGGATCGCCAACCGATTACAAAACGATAACACATCAGTTCAGGGAAGTGCAGAATCTCTATTCAACCATGCAAACGACTGCAGTTTCGGTCAACACCGAAGACTATATGTTCCACGAGTGATGTTTGTGACCAGATCGCCACATATATACATGACTGGGCAGGTGAATGTGTAACTGGTGTTACCACACCATCTTCATGTTGATCCACACTGGTACGTTCGTGTATCTTTAAATATATGCTCAAGCTCGTTTTGTGTTTGGTGGTGAATGTACATTCGGGCTTCCGACACCAGAACGTCGGTGTTGCAGGGGCATCCGACCCAAGAATACCAAAGGATTCGTCCATCTGAAATATAGAAATGGGGCTTATATATAGATTGAGCGACACGTCGAAATGGGGTCCACCAGAAGCATCGGGAAGCAAGGGGAAGGGCTACATAAAAAGGCATTCTTTATATATATGTTATGGACTATAAGTTTTATAGTTTAATATGTAAGTGTATAATTTAACAACTCCCTGCATATTCTTTAAATTTTACATGGATTGCATGCAGTATGATGACAAAAAGGCAATCCGTGGCACCTCTCGCCCCATAGACCGAGGTCACATGTTTCCTCGGCATAAACGCATCCGGTGCCCCTGGTCCTGTTTGATGACATGACCCTCCGCGTGAAATTAGGGAATATTCTATTTTGATGTATGTATTTGCACCCTTTGGGTTCCATTTTCTCGACTATACTCAATTCAACCACAAAACAAACGACTACCGTTTCGAATTTGATTGTCACCATTGAGTTGGAATTTTTCAACTAGGCTAAATAAAACAATGCAAATTTAGACTAAAAATCCAGTGGGAAAGATCAAGATTCTACTTGTCTAAAGTCTGAATTTTCCAACTGCATGCTGTTAAATTGGAGGCATAAAATTTCCAACTATTTCGTATTTGATAAATTTGGGGTGGGGTACAACCACACCTAAGTTCATGCATGGAGATTATATCTATTTCGGTGTTCAGAACACCATGCCACTCTATATAAAACCCTATTTTAGCACATTTTTGGCACCAGCTGGAGGTCAACATCAAAAGTTTTATTTGTTGAAACAAAGATTGTATATTACGACCGCAATATGAGTTCAATTATGCTCACATGTGTTTGTCATTGGTGGCCTATAATCTGTTTTAACTCCAATATACATACATAATTAAGTCTATGTCATTTTATATGGTGTAATAGAAAGTTTACCAGCCGTTCAATACAAATAAGAACACAATACGACTTGTTTGTCAGATTTTACCGAGAGTTCAATTCTGTTGGAGCACCACGCTTTGAAATCGGGTTCGTATATCGGGAAAACACAGGAAACCGGGTCCAAACGGTAAGCGTGGCTTTCAATGGGATATTAAGGCATCCAAAACATGTCTTTGTTATTAAATACGGCATCATATAGTATAAAAATGTGCTTTTGATCGCAAACGTGACGTGTTTTTAGCCCGAAAATAAGAGGTTTAACATACCCCTCATCTAGGCAGATTGGCAACAGTGTTTGGATTTTTTACAGAATTGGAGGAAAAGACGTACCGTAGTCAGTCCGAGGTGAGCGACTTTTGTTTATGGCTGTTGATCGCAAACACCGTCCACACACCGTGGGGACGCAAATTGTTTGATGTGTTGCAAATTGTCTGTTATATATTTCAGTTCAAGTCGTATATTTGTCGCTAAAACACGCATTCGATTTGGCCTAAAAGCTTCTAACATTAGTTAATCAATTCGCCATCACAATGAAACACGTTGTGATAGACAACGAGCGTCAAAAAGTCATAGCCAGCTAGGAGTAGCGTAATCGAGTAATGCAGTAGTCGTCGAGTAACAAAGCTGTTCGGGCTCTGTAACCCATGGATGGAACGTACCCAGAGATTCGATCAAACGATTAGTGGTAACTCACATCGTAGCATGTAATGTTGATAAAAAAGCGCCTTTCGTTCAGTTTCTTTTAATTGAACTGGAGTTAAACACGCCCCAGAGCTACTTCTTAGTTATTGTTGCTTGCTCTTACAAACAGTGGTGATTTTACTCTCCACAGAGCGTAATTTTAACCTTGGTTAAAGTCAAACTCAATGTCACAAATGTTATTTAAAGTCGATAAAAATTATGGGCTAAAATTATTTAGACGGTACAAAAGGTAGGCAATCAATGATGTGTTATGAATAGTAATTTCGCTGCAATAATTTGTTTATGTGACGTGTTTTTCGTTATACATGAAGCTGTTATAACACCGTACCAATCTTGATTTCGAATGAAAGCAGAAAAAAACTGAAACTTCAGTTAAGTCTGCTATTCACACATTGATCAGATTTAGAGTGTCCGATAGTACATACGATAGGTATGTGTTGTTATATGTGTTCCTGGAATCTAGGATAAACTTCCTTTCCCCAGTGATTGTAACTGCTAGTGTTAATTGTATAGATAAGCACAATACATAGAAGACAGATTATATAGAAACACACACGCATAATTAACAAGATCACATTCTTAAGTGGTTATGACTGGTAGCAACCATTGTATAAGTTAGGGTGGATAAAGCCAGTATCATTCTATAAGACAGTATATAGTGATACACGTCATATCCAAGTGTATCATGTGTCTCGGACCTTATTTAAGAGGCATGATACACCAGAGGTTGGAATAACTACCCGTGCTCTGACGCGGGAGCTGACTTGCCCGACAACCTTGCTACTATACCAATACCTCTGTTCTTCCGCCTATGTACTGTGCTTATCGAGAAAGACTTATACATATATAAAGTATGAAGATCTATGAACTAGTTATTGTTATCAATGTTCCCGACACGGCCAATTCAACATCTAAACCCTAGACACCGGGACAAGAGTCTTATATAAGTAGTTCCGAAATGATATCCCATAGAGACAGGAATGATGCCCTGTTGGCCGAAATGATCCTCTGCGAACATTTCACTGAATCCGTTAAATCTAGAGCTTCCTCTACACCGAACGCTCTACACCGAACGCTCTACACCGAACGGAATGTCACTTAGCACACATTTATAGTATTAGTATGCAGCACAATGTTACGATAAGGTAAGTCGGAATCGACATTATGTTTTCCAAGAGAATGGCACATATTGCACCTGCTTCACGGAGTACATGCGAACTCCACCGAATCAGTTCACTTTGTTTCATTGGTACTACTAGTCTATACGAATACAAGTTACTGACTGCATAATCGGCGGTTTCTTTCATGTACGTTATTGACGACCAAGTAAATATGTGTTATTTCAAATACCACTATTTGATAATCATTTGCATCGTAAATCCTTTGGGTGGTAAAGTCATCGACACCATTGATGTTTCTCAGTCGAGTTATGGGAAACGGATAATGTATTATGTTATATCTATTTTCTCTTCTTTTTATCCGAAGGCCAGAGGGTCATACTATTCGGCAAAATATCGGTTTTTGATTATTTACCATGTACAACTCCACTTGGCTTATTTCATCAAGGTGTGAGCTATAACATATTGCTTCGATATTGAAGTTTATAATGGCTTCTGTTAGACAGTTTGATTCAAAGTAAACATCGTTATTTGTTAGCTATCGGCTTCGGAAATGGACACATATTGGGACAAAATGAACTGCAGGATGGGACAAAGTTGCAAACTACGCGACATAATTTTAATTTCGTGGGACGGCCGAAACGCGAAGAATATAATTATTAAGGGCGCTCGTTATTGGTGACTAACGAAAGCTGGATATTCGCCCCAACGAAATATGTTAACCACAGCCACTGGATGTTTCATTATGCGACCAACAACTGACATACACTAATATTGTCGAAATCAAGGCTGCGGGAGAGCTTTATATTTGTGTTTTAATGGATAAATATGCCGTGCATAAGCAATGATAAAGCAAAGAAGCTTGGTATTGAACAACATAAATGTATTCATTCAAACGAAGTTACTGTTTTTGTACATCTAGAGACTGATTCTTATTGTAAACACCGAATTTTTTATATTTTTTTATATTTTTTCATCGGTGTCTTGGTGGATTTAATTACATTGGAGATAAGAGTACTTACTTTTATATAGATTACAGCTGAAACAATTCCGTTGGATTGCGCGGGCAGCAGTGAAAACACATATATAAAGAGCGTACAGCTGGTGCTGCAACATTTCCTCGTACATATAGTTTCATATTGGACCTCATATTCACGTAGGTTCATATTGGACTTATTTGATTATAGTGAGCTTATTTAAAATCAATATATATATATATATATTTTATTTATTTAATTATTTTTTTTATATAAAATTTTGAAGAACTAAGACCGTTATAACCTCCGCCAGGGTACAGCGTCACCACACCAAAATTGGTTGATATCGGACCAGCAGTCTGGGAGAAAAATCTGGACAGACAGACGGATATACAGACAGACATATCCCACTCTTATATATATATAGATTCGGAGATATATACGGGATGGACAGAAAGCAGTTTTTGAACGAGCCGGCTTGCCCGATCCACACCGGTCCCCTGAATATACAAAGAAAAGGGGTACGTTTGTTTCTTAAGTAGATCGCAGATTATCAATTAAAGATGGTCTATCTCCTCGGACCACAATTACAACAACAACAACAATAACAACAACATCATCATTTTTATAAAACCCGACTTCAAGTCTACAAATACCTTTTTTTGTGAATAAAACACAGACAATACTGCATATTGGTATATTATCTGTCTACGAAAGCATAACAAAGTGGTTTATACCTACCAAATATCTTAAACTAAATGGCATTTTGCCTTGACGATATAGTGTTCTCCCTCTTACTACGATCCGAATGCGTCTGAAGTATTTATTCTAAAAATAGCCCGTAAAACTGTCCCGAATATAAAAATCACATAAAATCAATATAAATTGAAACAAAATTCTCCGGACAGATGTCCTCGATTTATATCTATTATTTTGAACCCCGGAATCTATATAAAACTTTTTGGGAAGAGATACATGTAGACTATTATAATGGCTGCTGTTATAGTTAACCCAGTATCTCAAGCAAACCGTAGTCCTGTCGATAAAATGTTGCTTGGTCGTTTATTTGAGCGACATTCGATTTGATAACATAACATTCAAAAGAACATTTGTTTTTATAAAGAGCACCCGACCCTCTGGGCATATATACACCGTGATCCCAGAGGGTAGTGGCCTGCGAATCGGCATATATAGACCGAGATCACAGAGGGTAGTGGCCTGCGAATCGGCATATATAGACCGAGACCCCAAAGGGTAGTGGCCTGCGAATCAGCATATACAGACCGAGATCACAGAGGGTAGTGGCCTGCGAATCGGCGACCTCCTGGGCAATATAGACCGAGATCCCAGAGGGTAGTGGCCTGCGAATCGGCGACCTCCTGGGTATATACAGACGGAGATCACAGAGGGTAGTGGTCTGCGAATCGGCGACCTCCTGGGTATATATAGACCGAGATTCCAGAGGGTAGTGGCCTACGAATCGGCGACCTCCTGGGCATATATAGACCGAGACCCCAGAGGGTAGTAGTGGCCCGCGAATCGGCGACCTCCTGGGCATATATAGACCGAGATCCCATAGGGTAGTGGCCTGCGAATCGGCGACCGCCTGGGCATATATAGACCGAGATCCCAGAGGGTAGTGGCCTGCGAATCTGCGACCTCCTGGGCATATATAGACCGATATCCCAAAGGGTAGTGGCCTGCGAATCGGCGACCTCCTGTGCATATATAGACCGAGATCCCAGATGGTAGTGGCCTGCGAATCGGCGACCTCCTGGCAATATATAGACCGAGATCCCAGAAGGTAGTGGCCTGCGAATCGGCATATATAGACCGAGATCCCAGATGGTAGTGGCCTGCGAATCGGTGACCTACTGAGCATATATAGACCGAGATACCAGAGGGTAGTTGCCTGCGAATCGGCGACCTCCTGGGCAGATATAGACCGAGATCCCAGTGGGTAATGGCCTGCGAATCGGATCCTCCAGGGCATATATAGACCGAGATCCCAGAGGGTAGTGGTCTGCGAATCGGCGACCTCCTGGGAATATACAGACCGAGATCCCAGAGGGTAGTGGCCTGCGAATCGGCGATCTCCTGGGCATATATTGACCGCGATCCCAGAGGGTAGTGGCCTGCGAATCGGCGACCTCCTGGGCATATATAGACAGAGATCCCAGAGGGTAGTGGCCTGCGAATCGGCGACCTCCTGGGCATATATAGACAGAGATCCCACAGGGTAATGACCTGCGAATCGGCGACCTCCTGGGCATATATACACCGAAATCCCAGAGGGTAGTGGCCTGCGAATCGGCGACCTCCTGGGCATATATAGACCGAGATTCCAGAGGGTAGTGGCCTGCGAATCGGCATATATAGACCGAGATCCCAGCGGGTAGTGGCCTGCGAATCGGCGACCTCCTGGGCATATATAGACCGAGATCCCAGAGGGTAGTGGCCTGCGAATCGGCATATTTCCCCCGATTCGAAATCCAATATCGAATCAGGTCGCTAATATCGATATCGAATCGTATTTCGAATCGAATCGGCAACAATGGTGCGTAGCGTATAGGTCATCAAATTCGGTAGCGAGTTTGTTCCTATACGGCAAGTTTCAGTTAACCTGTATGTATTTTGAAATAAAATGCAAATTGTACGTGGATACAAGTGTACAGAATCTGATTATAATAATAATTAACCTAAATTGGTTCAGTGCGTGCTTGTGAGCAAAATAATTATTCAGTTTGCTGTTAGTCGTTATATTAATCATCTCAAGTATCATTGTGTGCACACTATGGCCGTTATAGGCGTCCGTTCGCTACCATACAACCATGGGATCGGGCCATATTGCGACAAAATCAATTAGCAGTCGGCGTAAAACGTGACCATGCTCCTACTACCCCGATGACTTATACTACAAGAAAACTAAGATGCATGCATCAGGTCGGCCGTGAACTATCTACCATAGAATTGTTGTAGCTATCGATTATACATTTTGGAACACCTGTCTGTATGTATGTGTGTATGTATGAATGCATATGTGTATGTGTTATAGACTCTAACACTGCTCGACTGATCCGACTCGGATTTGGTATTTAACGTGTCAACTTGAACTCGCTCATAGGCATGTTTCTGGACCTTGACCGATCCGACTAAAAATTTGTGTGTAGGACTACTTCGATCCCGGGAGCAATATGGACGGGTCCAATTTCACGTGGGACCATGTTCTCGAACGTGTTGATATAGGCATGTTTCTGGACCAATTGAACAATAGTTTGGCCAGACGCTGTATATACTGTCCAGATGGAGGCGATCACATAAAAATCCCTAAATAGTCCGAACGAAGTCGAGTACATCAGCTAGTTTAATATATATTTTGGACATTTGTCTGTCTGTTTGTCTGTTAGCTATGGCCGGGAAAACTGCCGGACAGATTTGACGAAATTTGATACCTAGGGGAAATTATTTCCAGGGAGTATTTTGGACGGGTCAAATCTTGATCCCGACCTGACTTTGACATTCAAAAAGATCAATTCAAGGTCAAATCTGGTAAAACGGAAGTATTTCAACGAAATTTAATACCTACTGTTACTTTTGTCCCAGGAGTGTTTCGGGTGGGTCAAATCATGACCCTGACCTGATCTTGACATTCAAAATTGTCAATTCAAGGTCAAATCGGGTAAAGCCGGGCGGATTTCGACGGGTACTTTTGTCGTGACTTTTGTCCGGGGAGTGTTTTGGACGGGTCAAATCGTAACCCGACATGACTTTCACATTTGAAATGGTCAATTCAAGGTTAAATCGCGCAATTCTCCGAAAATCAGAGGGGAACATCCCGGACGATGTCGGGTCCACCAGCTACTATTATATATTTCTAGATTTAGTTACAAACTAAATACCTGTATATTGTACAAGAAATGTTTGACAAATATATCTGTATCAATATTACCATACGGGTCATTAAAACAAATTTTGAAGGGTGCATGTATCAGGTAAATTTTTATATTTCAAATGATGACAGGAATGCGGAAAGTTGAAGTACCTACGTAATACTGGCTATCCGAATGAAGAGATATACATGTATATAAAAACCAAAATAGAAGATGACTGCTGGCGACAATGTTTTCCAAAAAAATTCAAAGCATTCGATAGCTCCCATCTAGTTGTCAGCCCGAAGATTAATATGAAGTTTGGTGACTATCAGATGAGGGATATGTCTGTACAGTTGCTAAACAATTCAGTCATGCAAAAGAGGATCAAACAGTAAGATACCAAATTGCTGCCTGTGGTAATGTTTTTTAACGAAATTCGGGGAAATTAGATTACTCTCACCCTGGTTATCCAGAAGATCATTGTGGAATCTGGTGACGATCGGACAAGGGGTGTCGTCTGTAGGATCAAACAAATTATTTAGCCATAAAAATAGTAAAATTCAAGATGCAGTGATGTCTTCACAAGGACAGTTTGAGAACAAAATATGGCTCACATCTAGCGGTGATCCAAAATATCCACATGAGAAAAAGTTCTCCAATAAAAGCTGGCTGCAGGGTGCGCCAATTGATTAAAATTCGAAATTTAGCAGGGTGTACTGCCTGAGGCCATGTTTTTTCCCGCAAATTTGATAGACTGATGGACAAAACCACTGAATCCGTTGAATCAATATACATATATACATGGGTTAATTTATATGCATTGTTATACACAGTACTGGTATATAAAGGTAGTGAAAATAACAATATTACTAGTATACACAAAATAAACCATATATCATGGCTATGGGTTCTAATATCCGAATATGACAGCTGAGAACTTGGTGTGAATTGAAGAGTGGTGGTGTCTCAAGTATATCTAACCCTCCACGTTAGAAACATGCCATTAAATGTCATAAGTATAATCTAGCTTGAGGACAGAAGTTATCCATAAAACCCCCCTTAATTCAACCAGGTCCTCGCGCGATGTATGGTCGATCACATGATGATCTAGGGGGGATTATAATTGTTGTATAAAAACAGCACTGCATGTAAATATAAAATAAAATAGTGTTACATCTTATTACAGATTATTGCCATATATAATCAGTGACTATACAGACAGTCTGACAAAATAAAGTTTCAGTGACTCTCTATCTGAAGAGGGGAATAATTCCATATGTTACAGTGAATGGAGCAATTATGAATCTGGAAAGGTGAAATTTCTAAGTAATACTAGATATCGGCATGACGCGATAACATATAACGTAAATGCAATATGGCCGCTGGCGACCATTTTTTCCTATAAAATTAAAAAAATATTTGATAGCTCTCATCTGATAGATCAATATCAAGATAAATATGAAGTTTGGTGATGATCGGATGAGTGAAGTGGACTGTGCTAAACGGTTTAGTAATGCTTAAAAAGATTCTTACCTTAATATTTTTATGTTCACTTTATAAACTTCACTGAGTCATCTTTGTCATGTATTGAGTTTGATATCGTTTGTTAACAGTTTATAAATCATGTATGTCTCATGTTTGTTATTTTAATTTATGTGTTTATTATCATTAAATAAAGTTGCATTCCTTAAAAAGATTCTTACCTAAATGTTTTATGTTCACTTTATAAACTCCACTGAGTCATCTTTGTCATGTATTGAATTTGATATCTTTTGTTAACAGTTTATAAATTATGTATGTCTCGTGTTCATTATTATATTATATTATATACACGTTATAGTGTGTTTCAGCTGGTTTCAGAACGAAAAAAAAAAATGAATAAAATCAACAAATTTGTAAATTTAAAAACAATTCAAACGTTGTTGTATTCCATGTCGCAGCCCGGACATATGCACCAAATTTCAATAATATTCATTGAGAAACAACGGACCAAACGCCATATAGCACCCCGTGTACATCTTTTATTCCGAGCTGGCCTTTTATTCCGAGTTGGCACACGTCGATTGGGCGAGTTAGCCATGGGGCGAGTACGCCGATTCCGACACCTTCTCTATTTGCAGCAGGTATACGTTTACGCTGATTTACGCGTAATTTTATTTACAAAGTTCCCCAATTGGTATCGTAAATAGAGCGACCTTATTTGACAGAGAATGCCTCTGTTATTGATTATCAAGTTGCTATACATTAAAAACGACAAATTCACATGCTCGTTCAAGCGCAGTAGTCTATTTCCCCCATGTTAAAGGACATCCACAAATACTAAATAACGCTAACCTACTGTGAATGTTTGACACGTCAACTGTTAACATATTTGGGCTGAATTCATCTGACGCGGTATTATTCCTCAAAATAAACAACAAAACCATCGTTACTTGGAAATGTGGTTTGGGCTAACATTTACATAAATCCTCCACCTCATTTATCCCGCTCCACATCATTTATCCCGACACACATGAAAAACAGCCATGAAGTAAACGGCCAAATTGGCCGAAATAACCAGGATAATGCAAATCGCGAGAAAATCGCACTCCGATAATGCAATTAATATAAGCAGTTACCAGTCATACAAATGTTAGGTCATTTGTGGCAGATTGTTTCTTATGTGCGTTTTCTGGCGTTACCAAAATGACCGACCCTTTACTAATTTAACACACCGCATGCGTGTCGTATATTTATGGCACATAAATACCATTCCTAAATGTAGTTAACCACCCCAGCGCACAATCCGCAACCAATTAGTTCAGTGATGGAGACATGTTGGATAATCCCAACTTTTTCGAATCAGGGGTTCCGCTTCGGTATCGACACCGAATCACACCCGTGATTTCGACATCGAATCCAATCTCGAATATTCGCAGGACCCTACCAGAGGGTTTCTATTACAATATGGCACTCGAAAGGTTTTATGCCCTGGATTTGAACAATCCCAGAAAACCCATTTCAGAGCTCTTGAGACGTCAATACGAGCGTCACGAACGATGCGACTTCAGTGTCGACACTCACTTAGGACAAACACTTAAGCTATGCACACACACCTGCGTAAGCCGCATCCATTTTCGTCGACTACCAACATATAGGATTTTCAATTGACCACGACACATACCTGCGACAATGATTATTTGATACGACATTGGATGCGAATAACGCATACTAACAACATGTTGGTAGTATGCATTTTTAAATTATTGTTTTTTACAAATAATATATCCAAATTGACAAATACACAGGTAATATTGAGCTAGCGACACATATATACTTGCCTGAATATCGTATCGTTTTCGTGCGTAAATTATACTTTTACGCATACGTATAAAACCATACGATAATACGCAGGTTTGTGTATACCTGGCTTTAAATATCACTGAGGTATTCACACGGCTTCGCGAGCGATGGGATAGGATAGGATTTTTTCTAATTGAGCGACGTCATCAGAGAATTTACTAGAGTGTTTCCGGCCTTTTCAATGACATAGATAGACGAAATCACCGGACGTGGAATCCATCAACATTGCCAAGTTCATTTGAGGTAAACAGAATGGCTACTTCAAATTCAACATATATAGCGGAAATATAAAGTATGAAGTACCATATGACATAAGACAGCGTCATACAAAACACACACACAGAACGTATAGAATATGGATGGACATGGCACTCAAAAGACTATTTCAGTTATAATGACTCGATTTGCGTTGGACCAATGAACCCACAGGCCCTTGTGGAAAACGACCACACATATAATATATGTGACGACTTGCTGCCAAGTTTCTATTTGAGAACGAAAAACAATCTAGGATCGACCTCCAACGTCGGATGACGGAATTTCCACGAGAATATTTTGGCGCCTTTGACGCATCGCTCGCGTCGTCGTCTGTTAGGGCCCTATAGGTTTCGCAGTCTTGGCGCGTAAGGGACGCAAAAAAGCCGCACAACCAATTTCAATTACACTATCAGTACATCCACACGTTTTGGGTTACCGACGTTTATTCGTCATAGAAACATAACTTAAGAAAGGAAATTTCCTGGCGATTATATATAAGAAATTAAGGAGCGTTTATTTTGTAACCACCCCTTTTGCCCGGTGTTTAACTTTTAATTATAGCTCCGGCGATATTGACGAAACCACAAGCCAAATGACTTAATTGGACCGAACCAGTTTTCTTCCTTGTTATGTGTTCTAACCATTTCGCATACGAACCAGCACAAAAGATGGACGTCTATATACCAAAACATGATCGCGTCCAATGTGGCGGTTGTGAAAAAAACTGGCAACTTCCCAGATATCTCTAACAAATTGTTCCCTGTTGGGTAGAACTGACGTTGCATCACTCATCACTCAGATTATAAATGGGCACACACTTGATCCCACGCACGTGAATGCTCTAGGAAATTCGGAATAAAATTGTGAAAACCATACCAAAGAGGAATATCATTTTGTCAAACGATATAAACATGTGGTAGTACATGAGGTGGAAACAAAATATACATAATATCCATGCCATTGATAAAAAAAATTGCCTACAAAATTCAAGACGACTGTCAATAAGGTGGCCAGGATAGATATATACTGAATATATACATGTCTTGCTTTAAATTCATCATCCCCACCAACAGTGACAATTAAGTTAGATCTCCACGTTCAATAGGACTGCCACAGATGAGTGGGAGCGTTAACAGAGGAGTGGGTGCGTTAACAGGTGAGTGGGTGCGTTAACAGATGAGTGGGTGCGTTAACAGATGAGTGGTGCGTTAATAGATGAGTGGGTGCGTTAACAGATGAGTGGGTGCGTTAACAGATGAGAGGGTGCGTTAACAGATTAGTGGGTGCGTTAACAGATGAGTGGGTGCGTTAACAGATGACTGGGTGCGTTAACAGATGAGTGGGTGCGCTAACAGATGAGTGGGTGCGTTAACAGATGAGTGGGTGCGTTAACAGATGAGTGGGTGCGTTAACAGATGAGTGGGTGCGTTAACAGATGAGTGGGTGCGTTAACAGATGAGTGGGTGCGTTAACAGATGAGTGGGAGCGTTAACAGTTGAGTGGGTGCGTTAACAGATGAGTGGGTGCATTAACATATGAGTGGGTGCGTTAACAGATGAGTGTGGTGTGTTAACAGTTGAGTGGATGCGTTAACAGATGAGTGGTGCGTTAACAGATGAGTGGGTGCGTTAACAGATGAGTGGTTGCGTTAACAGATGAGTGGGTGCGTTAACAGATGAGTGGGTGCGTTAGCATATGAGTGGTTGCGTTAACAGATGAGTGGGTGCGTTAGCATATGAGTGGGTGCGTTAACAGTTGAGTGGGTGCGTTAGCATATGAGTGGGTGCGTTAACAGTTGAGTGTGAGCGTTAACAGAGGAGTGGTGCGTTACCAGATGAGTGGGTACGTTAACAGATGAGTGGGTGCGTTAACATATGAGTGGGTGCGGTAACAGATGAGTGGGGTGTGTTAACATTTGAGTGGGTGCGTTAACAGATGAGTGGGTGCGTTAACAGATGAGTGGGTGCGTTAACATATGAGTGGGTGAGTTAACAGATGAGTGGGGTGTGTTAGCAGTTAAGTGGGTGCGTTAACAGATGAGTGGGTGCGTTAACAGATGAGTGGGTGCGTTAGCATATGAAAGGGTGCGTTAACAGTTGAGTGGGTGCGTTAACAGATGAGTGGGTTCGTTAACAGATGAGTGGGTGCGTTAACAGATGAGTGGGTGCGTTAACAGATGAGTGGGTGCGTTAACAGATGAGTGGGTGCGTTAGCATATGAGTGAGTGCGTTAACAGTTGAGTGGGTGCGTTAACAGATGAGTGGGTGCGTTAACAGATGAGTGGGTGCGTTAACATATGAGTGGGTGAGTTAACAGATGAGTGGGGTGTGTTAGCAGTTGAGTGGGTGCGTTAACATATGAGTGGGTGCGTTAACAGATGAGTGGGTGCGTTAGCATATGAAAGGGTGCGTTAACAGTTGAGTGGGTGCGTTAACAGATGAGTGGGTTCGTTAACAGATGAGTGGGTGCGTTAACAGATGAGTGGGTACGTTAACAGATGAGTGGGTGTGTTTAACAGATGAGTGGGTGCGTTAACAGATGAGTGGGTTCGTTAACAGATGAGTGGGTGCGTTAGTATATGAGTGGGTGCGTTAACAGTTGAGCGGGTGCGTTAACAGATGAGTGGGTGCGTTAACAGATGCTGGGTGCGTTAACATATGAGTGGTTGCGTTAACAGATGAGTGGGGTGTGTTAACAGTTGAGTGGGTGCGTTAACAGATGAGTGGTGCGTTAACAGATGAGTGGTGCGTTAACAGATGAGTGGGTGCGTTAACAGATGAGTGGGTGCGTTAACAGACGAGTGGGTGCGTTAACATATGAGTGGGTGCGTTAACAGATGAGTGGGTGCGTTAACAGATGAGTGCGTGCGTTAACAGATGAGTGGGTGCGTTAACAGATGAGTGGGTTCGTTAACAGATGAGTGGGTGCGTTAGTATATGAGTGGGTGCGTTAACATATGAGTGGGTGCGTTAACAGATGAGTGGGGTGTGTTAACAGTTGAGTGGGTGCGTTAACAGATGAGTGGTGCGTTAACAGATGAGAGGGTGGGATAACAGATGAGTGGGTGCGTTAACAGATGAGTGGGTGCGTTAACAGATGAGTGGGTGCGTTAACAGTTGAGTGGGTGCGTTAGCATATGAGTGGGTGCGTTAACAGATGACTGGGTGCGTTAACAGTTGATTGGGTGCGTTAACAGACGAGTGGGTGCGTTAACAGATGAGTGGGTGCGTTAACAGATGAGTGGGGTGTGCGAACAGTTGAGTGGGTGCGTTAACATATGAGTGGGTGCGTTAACAGATGAGTGGGTGCGTTAGCATATGAGTGGGTGCGTTAACAATTGAGTGGGTGCGTTAACAGATGAGTGGGTGCGTTAACAGATGAGTGGGTGCGTTAACATAGGAGTGGGTGAGTTAACAGATGAGTGGGGTGTGTTAACAGTTAAGTGGGTGCGTTAACAGATGAGTGGGTGCGTTAACATATGAGTGGGTGCGTTAACAGTTGAGTGGGTGCGTTAACAGATGAGTGGGTTCGTTAACAGATGAGTGGGTGCGTTAACAGATGAGTGGGTGCGTTAACAGATGAGTGGGTGTGTTTAACAGATGAGTGGGTGCGTTAACAGATGATTGGGTTCGTTAACATATGAGTGGGTGCGTTAACAGATGAGTGGGGTGTGTTAACAGTTGAGTGGGTGCGTTAACAGATGAGTGGGTGCGTTAACAGATGAGTGGGGTGTGCGAACAGTTGAGTGGGTGCGTTAACAGATGAGTGGGTGCGTTAACAGATGAGTGGGTGCGTTAGCATATGAGTGGGTGCGTTAACAGTTGAGTGGGTACGTTAACAGATGAGTGGGTGCGTTAACAGATGAGTGGGTGCGTTAACATATGAGTGGGTGAGTTAACAGATGAGTGGGGTGTGTTAACAGTTGAGTGGGTGCGTTAACAGATGAGTGGGTGCGTTAACAGATGAGTGGGTGCGTTAACATATGAGTGGGTGCGTTAACAGTTGAGTGGGTGCGTTAGTATATGAGTGGGTGCGTTAACAGTTGAGCGGGTGCGTTAACAGATGAGTGGGTGCGTTAACAGATGAGTGGGTGCGTTAACATATGAGTGGGTGCGTTAACAGATGAGTGGGGTGTGTTAACAGTTGAGTGGGTGCGTTAACAGATGAGTGGTGCGTTAACAGATGAGTGGGTGCGTTAACAGATGAGTGGGTGCGTTAACAGATGAATTGGTGCGTTAACAGATGAGTGGGTGCGTTAACAGATGAGTGGGTGCGTTAACAGATGAGTGGGTGCGTTAACAGATGAGTGGGTGCGTTAACAGATGAGTGGGTTCGTTAACAGATGAGTGGGTGCGTTAGTATATGAGTGGGTGCGTTAACAGATGAGCGGGTGCGTTAACAGATGAGTGGGTGCGTTAACAGATGAGTGGGTGCGTTAACATATGAGTGGGTGCGTTAACAGATGAGTGGGGTGTGTTAACAGTTGAGTGGGTGCGTTAACAGATGAGTGGTGCGCTAACAGATGAGTGGGTGCGTTAGCAGATGAGTGGGTGCGTTAACAGATGAGTGGTGCGTTAACAGATGAGTGGGTGCGTTAGCATATGAGTGGGTGCGTTAACAGATGAGTGGGTGCGTTAACAGTTGAGTGGGTGTGGTAACAGATGAGTGGGTGCGTTAGCTTATGAGTGGGTGCGTTAACAGTTGAGTGTGAGAGTTAACAGAGGAGTGGGAGCGTTAACAGATGAGTGGGTGCGTTAACAGATGAGTGGGTTCGTTAACAGATGAGTGGGTGCGGTAACAGATGAGTGGGTGCGTTAACAGTTGAGTGGGTGCGTTAATAGATGAGTGGGTGCATTAACAGATGAGTGGGTGCGTTGACAGATGAGTGGGGTGTGCGAAAAGTTGAGTGGGTGCGTTAACAGATGAGTGGGAGCGTTAACAGATGAGTAGGTGCGTTAGCATATGAGTGGGTGCGTTAACAGTTGAGTGGGTGCGTTAACAGATGAGTGGGTGCGTTAACAGATGAGTGGGTGCGTTAACATATGAGTGGGTGAGTTAACATATGAGTGGGGTGTGTTAATAGTTGAGTGGGTGCGTTAACAGATGAGTGGGTGCGTTAACAGATGAGTGGGTGCGTTAGCATATGAGTTTGTGCGTTAACAGTTGAGTGGGTGCGTTAACAGATGAGTGGGTTCGTTAACAGATGAGTGGGTGCGTTAACAGATGAGTGGGTGCGTTAGCATATGAGTGGGTGTGTTAACAGATGTGTGGGTGTGTTAACAGATGAGTGGGTGCGTTAACAGATGAGTGGGTGCGTTAACAGATGTGTGGGTGCGTTAACAGATGAGTGGGTGCGTTAACAGATGAGTGGGTGCGTTAACTGATGAGTGGGTGTGTTAACAGATGAGTGGGTGTTTTAACAGATGTGTGTGTGCGTTAACATATGAGTGGGTGCGTTAACAGATGAGTGGGTGCGTTAACAGATGAGTGGGTGCGTTAACAGATGAGTGGGCGCGTTAACAGGTGAGTGGGTGCGTTAACAGATGAGTGGGTGCGTTAACAGATGAGTGGGTGTGTTAACATATGTTTGGGTGCGTTAACAGATGAGTGGGTGCGTTAACAGATGAGAGGGTGCGTTAACAGATGAGTGGGTGCGTTAACAGATGAGTGGGTGCGTTAACAGTTGAGTGGGGCGTCAACAGATGAGTGGGTGCGTCAACAGATGAGTGGGTGTGTTAACAGATATGTGGGTGCTTTAACAGATGAATGGGTGCGTTAACAGATGAGTGGGTGCGTTAACAGTTGCCATGCATTTGTGCTAAATTAAAATGATTTCTGTTGGGTGAAATCGGTTATGATTGTTCATTCTTGATATTCACCTTTCAACACGACACCGCTGAGCGAATTAAATAATCATGCTTGCAAACATGATTTAGGCCATTTCATAAGGATTAACGAAGTCGTCCCATCTATATATAAGGATTAACTGTCATGTGGACTGTTTTTATGGAGATGTAACCGTGAGGTAAGTGGACATAACTTGTGTAAAACCCGAAGGGTTTTACATACAAGTTATGACCACGTACCTCACGGTTACATCTCCATAAACATAGTCCACATGACAGTTAATCCTTATATGTATATACATTTAGCGAAAAAGCCACTTTTGTAAATGTATTTAAATCGAAAAGTGTATCGTGACAAAAACAGCCCAAAATACCCAATAGCACCCTTGGCAAAAGTTAATAGGAACAATTTCTCTTCATATTGAAACCCGATGATGTATTAAGTCAATCCTGCGCGAATCAAAATGCGCCCAAAACATTACGCGTTCGTCTTTCCAAACCCAATGACGTATCGATGGAGTTATGAGCTTGGTGTTATGAGGCGTTGCGCATTCACCGAGAAATAACTGCAACTAGCCACGTGGGCGCCGACCAATCAGAATGCTGGATTTAGTGATGACAACACTTAGTATGTAAATATATTCCAATGAGGCTTAACTGGTTATACAAAGTCATTCACATTACACCATACACACACTGGGAAATGTCAGGTATAGGGAACTGATAGTTTATCGGAAATATGTATGTCGGGCAATCTGCTGAATACAGTAGACTCAGATAGTATCAATCATAAATAAAAATGACACAGCATCAATGATCTGATAGAAAATTATCATAGATAATCAAGACAATCCACATGTTCCATCGTAGAGGGAAAGAAAGCCCATTTCTTCGTCTATGTACCGTCGAATAGACAAATAATATCACCAACGGACACACGGCGGAAGTCACGGCAGAATCACCACACCACAATGTCAAGCAGAAGCAAAATTCACAGCATATGGCTGGTTTAATCAAACACAATCGAACTTACCGCTTATTCCACTTTTTCATGAAACTTATAATTCTGATGGCTATAGTATTGTTAAGAACAATATTTTAAGTAGTTTAATATTTGACAGTTCACAAAAGGAAGGCAGTTGCGAGTGAATTAAATTAAATTAAATTCGCACATATGTATAATTATATCACTTATCGGCAAATGTTTGAAAGTGGACAAAACTAAATAACCATTTCCGGGAACGGCAGTATTAACTGATGTAATGAAAGATCCCCTTATGTTGTATGCATATGATGGACAGTTGATCAACATGATCCATCGATGAACATTTCGTGGTCGACGGTGATGACTTCCGCCTGTCATATTTTACCATTGACGAATATGATGATTGCAAACATTGTTCACAAATTCACCTATGTGCCAGAATCGACTGATCTTTGTATTGGCAACATCTGGAAGTTAGTTGTCTATTTAATGGATACACAAGGATACAATTACCACACATGGCCATCACTATTTCACATCAACGGAATGAGGCTGTTTTGTCATTGATGTACTGTTTATGCTCGTTGGCAGAGGAAGAGTATATGTTTAGAAGCAAACCTAGTTTTTCAGTGATGGTGGTGATGAGTTTAAAGCAAGATATAGATATTTTCAGAATCATTGCTATTCCGACCTTATTGCTATAGCAATCTTGAATTAAAAATGATAGTAACTACTTCAGAACTTACGAAGAATTCACGTGTGATTTAGGTCTATCATATCATTTAGACCAATTTCGTTGGTCAGCTTTATGAAAACGAAAAATGAAGAAGTCATGACGAGAATCCAGACAAGACTTTACAATCCACGACACGTCTTGTCAAGTTGGCATGTCGTCTCCGTCATGACCACTGCATGATGTTACATAAATTATTCTTAGCGTTATCTCGCCGAAAAAAGGGAAATTTGAGGCACGTCATGTGTGTTTGCTCCACTACGTGTCACGTGTTATACATATTATGTCACTTTAGCGTATATAAATGTTAGCATACTAGCATGTGACTTCTATTCTTATTTTTCTCTCCCACTCGTTCTTCTCGCTCTCTCACTCACTCATTGTCTCTCACCCTTTCATCGCTCTTGGTTCTCATGTATTAGTCCGGGAGCTAATAGGGGTACCCTTGCACCCCCCTGGGACTTAACTTCACCCCACTCATTTTGTTCCTTATTATGTTCTTCAACTTTTAAGCAATGTTAACAAGAACAAAATATGGCCTTTTTGACTCCAGACAAGATGGCGTCCATCATGGCCGCCGTTTTTCAGACCAGACCCTAAGTCAGTTTTATGCAAATTATAGCGGGAAAATCTAGTAAAATGTATACAAATGTATATGTTTTCGTGAAGCTAAGACATAATGGCACTTTTTTGGCCAAAATTGAAACACACCATCCAAGATGGCCGCCAAAATGGCCGCCGAAAGTTGAAAATAAGACATTTTTTCACAAATATCTTCTAGATCAATTCATTACCTATGAATATTCCAACTGTCTGGAACCAAAAAATCTTACCTTGGCTCAAAATGGCTGCCAAATTGGCCGCCAAAATATGGAAAATGGTAAATATTGCCCCAGGGTGTCCTGCAATCGCTTACAAGTTGTGGTTGATATATACAATTGGCTAATCTGTATTCTATACATTGCATTCTAACATGTCTGATGCACCATGGATCATTTTTACTATTGTAACCACTGACATCACCAGAAATATTGGATTTTTCTCTCACAACTTGATGTAAATATCGGCAAAAATTCACTTTTCAGGGTTCGACCATTTGTTCAAGTAAAATGCAACTATCTTTGTTATCAAAGGTGTTTATTGCTTTGGTCTATCTTAAATGTGTCACACTACGGTGTTTATAGACTAAATTGCTCAAGATGGCTTCCAAAATGGCAACCAAATTTGTAAAAAGTTAAAAGTTAACATATCCCGAACATTATTCTCTGCGTTATCCGAAAAAGGTAGCAAATTGTGACTCACTTGGTTATTGTACGTGTTAGTCAATTAACTGACAACTACGTTCTATTATGTTTGTCCCAGTTCCGTATGGGGCATGACAAATTCATTTTAAAGTTGCAGTATGGAATTTTGAGGAGAACCTCTTTTGTGATTCTGGCCAAATTATTGAAAGGAAATGGGCAGAACTTTGAGACGGAGCTGAGCTGAGCTGAACCATGATATGTGGGTATTCTGGCCCATTATGATAAACATTTATCAACTGGATACAGGGTGGGAGCCAAGATGACAGCCAGGGAGTTACTCTATGATCATAGATTAGGATAATAGGTATACAGGGAGTTATTGTATGGTCATGAATGATGTGTGGGTATATAAGGAGTGCCCTGTTGGTAACGGTCGGATGTATATGTATATATGTTGTGGATGTGTTATCTATGGTGGTGTATGGGGAGTAGATGTATGATCATGGATGGCGTGTATGAGTATGGAACTTATGAGTGGTCGAATGTGCGGGTATTGGTATATCTGGAAGGGCTCACCATTGGTGATGTGCATATGTATACCTGGATTGACTCTATGGTCATGGGTATGGCGAATAGGTGTAAATGTAGTGGCTGTATGGTCCATGGTGAGGTGAATGTGTATACAACGAGTGACTGCATGATCGTGAATGTAGTGAATATGTATACATAGAGTGACCATATGGCCATGTGTCGGGTGTAGGTGTATACATGGTGTTCATGCAAGGTGACTCGTGGCTGTATCGTCATTTGTGGTATGTACGGGTATAACCAAGTATGGCTGTATGATCAGGTGTACGTGTATAAAGTGGGTGACTATGTTGTCATTTGTGTCGTGTTTATGTACATATGGAGTGACTGGGGTAATGGATGGGTTGTTCATGTGTACCTTGGGTGGCTATCGCTTTCCACAATAACTCAATGATATGTTAATCAATAGATAGTTGATGTCAGAGAGTTCTCCATCTTGATGGTTTTTATGAACATGGCGGGGGGGACGTTAAGCGTGGGAAGCGATAGCCACCCATTATCACACAGTCATTACACATATACATAAACACCACATACATAACAATATAGTGACCCACTGTATACACGTAAATCTCACCCATGACCACGGATGACCATACAGCCACGCGTCACAATGCAGGCACACCGGGTATACTCATAATCATGACCCATAACCATATAGTCACTCCGTGTATACCCATTTATCTCATCATTGGCCATAAGGTCATACCCTGTATACCTATTCTCCAAACGCATCGTCAAATAGACAATCAATATATACATCAACACCACAACAATGACCATAAAGTCACTCCGGTATACATATGCACCTCACCAATGGCCATATAGCCAATCGCTTCATACACACACCCTCACCCATGTCACCTGGTATACTCCTTCACCTGACCTATGGCCATATAGTCACCCCGTGTGTACCTATTCAAAACATTCATACATGATCATGGCCAATCCTTGTATACATATTCACCTCAACATTGGCCACTCCCTATATCCCTATTTGTCACGTCATAGCCGAATAGCCACTCAATATAAACTAATACTCGCCAGCCATGTCAGTATAGTCACTCCACGTATGCATATGCACCTCATCCATGGCCATATAGCCACTCGCTAGATACACAAATCCCTCGCCCATGACAATAAATCAACACGTGTGTATACTGGTATAACCTACACATGACCATATCGCCAGTCGGTCACCAAACAGGAACACCGGGTATACTCATACGCCTGACACATGACCATTTAGTCACCCCCTGTATAGATGTTCATTACATTTACGACCATACAGTCATTACTTGTATACCTACATGTACCCATCTCACCATTAACCACACATTCACTACCTGTATACCTATTCGACACACATAGTCATATAACCACTCGATATACATATGCAGCCCCCACCCTAGACCATAGATTCACTCCAGGTATACATGTAAACGTCACTAATGGCCAATCAGCCCTTCCAGATATACAAAAAAACCCACACACACGACCACTCAAACAATCCATACTTGCATATACACCTCACACATGACAAGTCAGCAATCCACTGTATAATCATACACGCCATCCATGCTAATTCAGCTAAGCCATATAGACCCACCAATGATAATACATCCACGAGATATATAAATATACATCCCATCCGTTATCACAAGGACACTCCCTATATACCCACACGCTCGATAGTGTCCACCCAGCTTTCTCCAGGTATTCATATTCAATCATGACCGTACAGTCATTCCGTGTATACCTATACACATTACCCGTAACCATAAACTCACTCCCTATTTATCCACACACCCCATCCAGAATCATACAGACAACACATGTACATCATACTCATGACCTTACAGTCACTCCATATATACATAATCAACACATAGATGACCATGTAGCTATATCCATACACCACACTATTGACCATACAGGCACACCGGGTGCACCCGTACTGGATATACACAATCATACACCATACAGTCACTCCATGGATACTGATTCACCTCACACCTGAACATAACCTCTCCCTGTATACCTAGATGCATCTTACCATGGACAACCCACTCATAACCATATAGTCACTCATTGTATACCTATTCACATCAGTCATGACATACAATAATTCACCGTATACCTATTCACCTCACATATGGTCATAGAGTAACTCTCTGGCTACGATCTTGGCATCCACACTGTATCCTGTTGACATTTTTTTTTATCATAATGGACCAGTAGAGCCAAAGATTATGGTCCATCTCAGTTTTGTCTCAAAGTTCTGCCCATTTCCTTTCAATAAATATGGCCAAAATCAAAAAGAGGTTCTCGGCAAAATTACATACTTTAAAATGAATTTGTCATGCCCCATACGGAACTGGGACAACCAGAATAGAACATGTAGTTGTCAGTTAATTAACTAACACGTATAATAACCAAGTGAGTCACAATTTGCTACCTTTTCGGATAATGCAGAGAATGTTCGGGATATATGTAAAAAAATTACATTTTACAAATTTGGTTAACATTTTGGAAGCCATCTTGAGCAATTTGGACTACCAACACCGTAGTGTGACACATTTAAGATATATCAAAACAATAAATACCTTTCAATCCAAAGATAGTTATATTTTACCTGAAAAAATGGTCCAAACCTGAAAAGTTAATTTTTGCCAATATTTATGTCACGTTTTTGAGAGAAAAGTCAAATATTTTTGACGATGTCAGTGGTGACAATAGTAACAATTAACCATGGTGCATCAGACATGTTATTATTCAATGTATAGAATGCAGAATAGCCAATTTTATACATCAACCACAACTTGTAAGCGACTGCAGGACACGCTGGTGTAATATTTACCATTTTCCTGATTTTGGCGGCCATATTGGCAGCCATTTTGAGCCAAAGTAAGAATTTTGGTTCCAGTGATTTGGAATATTCATAGGTAATGATATGCCTCACTTACATTACAAAGTTATGTTCATTTCTTGTTGAAATATGACTAGAATCCCAATTGTGATTTTTTGGTGAAATTTTATACCGCATTCTGTAAAATCGAATTTTTGAGGGATCGGAAGGGGTTAGGACCCCAATAATTGCATATTTAATTGCTCCAATGATCAGTTAATATACAAAACTCAAAATAAAGTTGCATTACTCAACCAGTTCCAAACAGCACGAATAGATCTAGAAGATATTTGTGAAAAATGTCATATTTTCAACTTCCAGTGGCCATTTTGGCGGCCATCTTGGATGGTAAGTTTCAATTTTGGCCCAAAAAAGTGTCATTATGTCTCAGCTTCACGAAAATATATACATTTGTATACATTTTACTAGATTTTCCCGCTATAATTTGCATAAAACTGACGTAGGGTCTGGTCTGAAAAACGACGGCCATGATGGACGCCATCGAAGTCTGGAGTCTAAAAAGCCACTTTTTTTTCTTGTTAACATTGCTTAAAAGTTGAAGGACATAATAGGGAACAAAATGAGTGGGGTGAAGTTAAGTCCCAGGGGGGGGGGGGGGTGGGGTGCAAGGGTACCCATATTAGCTCCCGGACGATATCTCTAACATTCTTGGATCACCTGCATTCGCGGTGTTTTTTCCACGGTGACACACGGTGAACTTGAGTGGATCGGATTAAGATGAATAAACAAACGTCAGGGAGACTTGCCGGTGACTATGAAATACCGCGAATCACAAAACAGATTGAACCCAGTCAACTCTTGTGCGTGACGTCAATTGGGGACACATTAAGCCACGATAACTGTATAATATAACTAATTAATTAATGAATTATATAGTCAAAATTGAAGCTGATCATTGGATATTGATTCACAGGGACACACTGACACTAAAAGTGTCAAAGGATGGGTCCTGTTTACCTCTGTGAAACGACATAAAGATTCACTAATACACAATATGAGCAATAGATAGCGTTCCTGATCAGCTTAGACAATATGTAGGAACATTGGACGATATATATATATATATATATATATATATATATATATATATATATATATATATATATATATATATATTATATATATCTTTATTTCCTCCAATTCAGGAGAGTATAACTGAACAAACAAAAACATACATGGAATAAGCAATAAATATTTACAGACTAACATGTAATGAAATGAAAAAAATAGTTTATATTCACGATTCTGTGCTTCTATAAACTATGAACCCGGCATGCAAAACCCCCCGGAGCCACACCGGAAGACTTGATGTATAAGGAGTTGTGCCCCCATTGCGATCTACACTGCCCCAAATCATTCAGTGTTCCGGTGTACTCGGGCTGGACTAACAAACCAGATTCCACAAAACTGTTGATTTACATATATGGCGGATAGATCTTCAGTCATAACAGCGGAGAATGTGGCAAATGTTACCGTGCGACATATAAATCCTGACATACATTATCCGACCATCGACACCACAGTGAATAATTAGCGTTAATAAAAAATCGCACATATTCAAGCTTGTCTTCGACGAATGGTTCTAATGTGAGGGGCATATGGCCCATAAACACATGAATAATTTGCTCCGGGCTCATGTTATCTAGTACGTGATAAAATGAAATTCCGAATATATTTATGATATCATACCATATATTGTTTCGTATAGTTATGAGAAATCTGCATGATTCCACGAGATGCTCCGCTAGATCCAATATGGTCATTCCACATTTATTGCATTGAGTAAGTCTGTTATTTGATGAACATATAAGTTGCGCAACAAGCACATATTTATGTTTATCGCGAGGATGCTTATGACAAATGCGCCTTAGATTAGAAAGAACAGGTGCTGGATGGATCGCAAAAAACGTGAAAATTCGGTGTCGGATGATACCCTATTATCCCAGTGGCGTTGATTGGATACTTCTGAAACTTTAATAAGTTCTTTCCACATTGACTTATTCATAAAGGTGGACGTGTCTATAAAAGACACAATATGTTCTGTCAAATTAGGCTGATTCGAAACATGTAAAGCATTATTGCAAAATGATTGTGAACAAGTAAGACCAGACAATGCATCTATTAGACGACATATGGATACTTCTTTCACTCTCTTATAAGGAGAAACATGACATAATGCACATAGTGATAAAACTCTACGTTCAATGTAAACACGCAGTGGTGGCATTCCTATGAAACCCAATGCCATATCAGTTCTGGTTCTTGTATGAAAACCTTGGATGTGCTTCAAACACATCCTATGAATTGTTTCAAGGCGATTATAGTCTGTTGAATTTAGACCGGCGAGTATTTCTGAACCGTACAACCCTTTAGGTAAAACTATTGATTCATAAATTTTCTTAGAGCTAATAGGTGTCAAACCACCTGAGTACACGCCACAATTTGACAATATAAAGTAAACTGATCTGATTTTATCAACAATGGTTTCTACGAAAGAGCTCATCAAGCGGGACTTATTGAGAGGTATCCCCAAATGTGTTACTTCATCTGTTTCCATTATTTGGTTTTTTCCAAGGTGTCAACATCTTTTCGCTTTAGCGGCTTCATTGTCTGTTTCATTAAAGACGATAACATGTGTTTTCATTGGGTTAAAGCGATATCTCCACTTATTACTGTATTGTACACATATATTACACATCGATTGAAGACCAAACTTCGTTAAGGAGAATAATGCCATATCAACAGCATGGGTTACAAAGGAGCAGTTAATGTCGTGCACGTGTAGACCAAATCCGGACTCATCTAGTATGTTTAATAATTCGTCAATGAATAAATTATAGAGAAAAGGTGATATTGTGTCTCCCTGCCTGGTTCCACGACAAATATATATCCATTTAGAAGTTGAGTTCTTGAATAAAGTGATGCATTTGAGTCCAGTAAGTAAGGTGTTGAAAAGTCTTAGTGTTTTACCTCGAATGTCGCGTTGGTGCAGTTTGAGAAGAAGGCCATTAATCCAAACTGTATCAAAGGCCTTCCAGACGTCCAGGAAACATGTATACAGTTTACTTTTCTTTTCGGTGCGTAAGAAATGCAATCGGAAACCAGGTAGGAAGACATCAAACAACTCACCCCCTTTTGACATTGGTAGAATGAGAAATAAGAAATTTCCCAATTTTGACTAAAATAACTGAAAAATTAAATGTTTGGCGTGCGGCTGGAGGATTTATGTAGGGTGTTCAGATTTAAATTTCCACATTTGTCCCCACCCCTACTTTGAACCAAACCCCCCTTCCAACTGTTGTGAAATTCCAAGCTGGTAAAATGTTGATCGAAACTAATAAACTAATAATAATGAATATTTTGATTATAGTGCATACTAAGTTATTGAGCAATGCCAAGCTTAGGCCATTGTTAAGGACTCCGATAATTAAATGCGAAATGAGGTGGTTATTCATTATTAATTATTTTCTCGATATGTTTCTGAAGTTACTTACCGGTGTGTGTATATATATTAAACCAATCCTGTTTGCATTATTTTATGTTAGTGAAGCATCAAGTATCTGACTAAGTGTCCCTATATGAATGTTCACAACGGAACTCATTGGGACAATGTAATTGTGAATTGTGCCAATAATATATCAAATTCATTATTAATTTTAATTAATCAAAAAGGAAATGCGCGATTGCCGGTAAACATAAAATTAACTAACCATGACCTTAATCCCAGTAGGAACATATATGACAGTGTTGTGTCAGGCTTGACATTTCCACGGTCCATCTCTATATATATGAACAAGAAATTATGGCATTGGAATCCATGTAAAAAAAGTACGCCCAAGTACAGTCACGACCTGCACTACTCAGAACTCTATATGTGTTGACTTATATACATGTATGATCGTCAATATTTAATAACTATGAATATTTACGTACATGGAAGTTGCTTGCTGATGGTAGGGGTGGGTCTACCTCTAAAGCTTCCTATTGCACCCACATCTTTCACCCTTGCATGGCTCACACTTGTTCTACTGGCCCATGCCCATTCTCAATTTGGATTAAATTTTAGTTGGGGAAATTTCGCGGAGAAATGTGCGTGCCAATATGATGTCGAATTAGATACAACATATGACATCACCTAACAGTTTACGTGAACGTGCTTTTACTAATTTATTAAACTAAAAAAAGTTTATTTTGTGATATGACAAACATTTTAGACATTTACGAGATGAGTCATGTTGTTTTCGCGATGTGGCTAACTAAAATGTGCAATTTCAAGTAATTTCCGTCATTTTTTCCGAATGGCATAGCAACCCGAGTCAGGTCGGCTACATTTATGATTTAAGTAATGATTATTGTTTAAAGTATAAAACATGTAATGTCTTCACTGAATAAATACTGTTTTGTTGGCTATAATTGTAGTTTTAATTTAATTGCAATGACGTTTCCAAGATGGCGGCGCCTCAAATTCAAGATGGCGGTGCCTTAAATTCAAGATGGCGCCGCCCATGTTGAAAAGCGAAGATGCGCGGCTGGGCTGCGCCCATCTGGTCGTCAGTAAAAAAGAGTAGGATTTGTCTGTGTCTGTCTGTTCGGATTTTTCTCCCAGACCCCTACACCGATTTCAACCAAATTTGGTGTAGTGACTCGGGGTACCCTGGCGGAGGTTATAACGAAGTTAGTGTTTAAAAGTTTGATATAAAAAAAATTGATTAAATAAATAAAAAATACACAAATTAAAATAAACTCATTATGGGCCTATTTCAGAATCAAATAAATGTGAATATTTAAGATCAATATGAACCTATTTGCAGACCAGATATAGGTTCTTTATATATGTTTTCATTGTGGTCCGCGCCATCCAACGGTATAGCGGGCATAAGCCCATGGGCTTGCTTATTATATCACCACAATGGACACAGGTATTTTATTCAGTTTGCTCAACCCAATGAGGGAGCAATCAACAGAAAGAGGCCAGTATTAGGTAGATCAGTCAGCTGGGATTTGAACATGGATTTACGGCCAAATGTTCATTGATGAACAGGTGTGGAGTGAACATTCTCAGATTTAGAAAATTAATTGTGAGTGGCCGTCTTTCTAAATTAAAATAATTATAAAATTAGCTGAATAAAGAAACATTAACTTTCGGAAAATATGTTATGATCATGGCTATATGTACTGCACATTTGATTGATTGATTGGGGTTTAACGTCGTTTTTAGCAACAAGGCCATATCGTGACGAGAAGAAATAGATTATCAAAATCGAATCAAGCAACTGTGATTAGAAATGACAGTGAATTAGTCTAGACAGTGAAATAGACTAAAACGAAACAAAATATATAGAAATAAAAGCACCCAAATCCGAGCGTGAGGGCTCCTCAGAATAACAAAACAGATAACATTACTGCTTTTAACTCTTTACCCAACAGAACGTCCCTGTGCCAATGCATTCTCTTATATATGCGAGTTTTTTTAGGCCAATGCATTCTCTTATATATGCGAGGCGACCTATGGTCGACTCGCATATATAAGAGAATGCATTGGCACAGGGCATAACTGTAACTATCACAATGTGGCCAAGGAGCGGTTCCAATGATATCCATATATGTATGGTTCTATTGAGACAGACCGAAGATATTTTAGGCTGTTGAACACGCCCGGTAACCCTATAGGCTGGTGGCTGTGGGTAGGCATATTGCTGTAGTGATATTGCGTGGCGGGTTTCTCAACCAAGGTATGTTTTAGATTATAATTGATCAAATACGCTGTAAAAGGTCAGATTTTTTATCACGTCAGATGCAGTAATGTCTGATTTATAAGTTGAACCTCTTGGTAACAATTTGGCATTGTAGAATACGTTGTTTGAAGAAAAAATATCTCGGATTTTGTCGACTTTTTCAAACTTGCAAAGTAAGCAAACTCCCAAATTTGCTCAGCATGTCGATTTGTAAGTTATTTTCGTGGATACATGTGGTATAGTATCTCAGTGACAAGACAAACATGACTGCGAACTCAAATAATGCATGTTTCAGTTAAAAAAAGCTATTTGACATACTGTCCCGTCAATATTTTGTGGTAGGCATATTGAATAGCCAAACACCGAGAGGATAGACATATGGCAAACACAGACACGCATGTAGCACAATGATCAATAGTGGTTTTAGTCTGATAAAAACGCTTTTGTGATGCTATATTATTCACAGTGTTGTAAATTCACATCGTCCATGAGTCAGGAAACATACACTACTTATTTCCAAGAACTAAATACTGGCAGTTGTAATGTAAAACGTTTTAACTGTGACAAACTTGCAAAATGGGGTTTTAATTGAAAATGGGGAAAGTATAGCCCAAACTATTCAGCATATTTTAATGTAAAAAAATGAGCCATGCCAGCTTTGTGCAGTTTTCAGGCTAAATGGTCATGTTCCACTACATATAGATAATATAGCTACCATTTATAGCCGGTTTTATTTTTGGCGTTCTGCGAAAGAATGGCGTTCATATATTTGTTTTTTTCTCTTCGACCAGAACGATTCATGCCTACGCCGGTTTATGGGATATAAACCGCACACAAATAAATAACAGTATACGATGCTATTAACAATAATTCAATGCCCCGCCAATGCTAAATGTAGCTAATAGTTAAACATAATTGTATGTGGTATCAATATAGGTAAAGAAAATTAGGGTACGCTAGAACCTGTATAGCTAGAGCATACCCCAGTTATGCCGCATATACATAAACAGGAGCGCCGAGCAATAATACAAATGTGTGTGGGGCGTTAACTTAATTCAGTGGGCGCTGTTGTCTCATGGGCTATATTATAGGAGGAAACGCCGTGAGATTTCGTCTGCATTTATAGTGGTAAATGTTTTTGTCAATACCGTGGGGCAGGTTTTTGGGTGCGTCTAAAATTCACAGAGTACGATATCATATCGGAGAAATGATCACCTCATAAAAAAACACATCGAGTTGTCATCGCGGGGGGGGGGGGGGGTGAAAAAAAAAATTATGTATGTCGGGGTGGGTGGGTGGTCAAAGCCACCAACAAGCAATTTTTTCAGCAACTAAAAAAAAAATTCCTGCTTGTTTTTTAGTGTTTTGGCAATGAGTTGGGCTTCAAAACCACTTTGAATGAGAGAAATAATGTAATTCTAACTGTAAACTGACTGCAGGCAGTTATCGTCTTGTATTTTTTTGCAAATTTTGAAATCCAAGATGGCCGCTGGCAGCCATGTTTTTTTGGCCGAATGACCTCAAAATGACTCATTCCTATTTACATGTCCATGTTAACATCCATGATAAATAGTATGCACAGAAATTCATATACAGCTGTTTACAGTGAATTCCCCCCGCAAATCTCTGTTTTAGTGTTAAAAGGGGGGGGTGGGTGTCAAAAAATGGTCGGAAAAAACTGCCGAAAACGGAAAAAAATTTGGCGGTGGGGGTGGGTGGGTACAAAAAATTATCGAAAGGGAAAAAATGCCATACGTGCCTGAATTTTTTTTCCCGACCCCCCCCCCCCTGCTAAATGCAGAAATTAGTTACACTACACTCACTCTATAAATCTGATAAAATGTATTAAAACTTTGAAATAATTAGTATCTATTCAGTTTATTATGAAATAATAGCACAAATTTTAGCGGGTTTTGCAACTTCCGTTTTTAAAAACTGTAATGCATATCTCAGAAATGGTTGACGTTAGAAGGCCATTAGTGAAAGACCCGACACTTTGTACCTACTTCGTACCCAACTTGCCCCACGGTATTGACAAAAAATGCCAACCATTTATAGTGGTCCAATTGTATTTATATCTGACTCAGGTTCCGCTCAATTATCTATTTCAGAAAGAAGCTAAAATAATGTCGGAACCAGAAGAAATAGAGCCCGATCTAGATGAATCTTTGTTGGACGTATCGTAAATGAAGATGTTGTTCTATCATCGGAACATTCTTGTGGAATTTGCGAACAGTCGTTCACTACGAAGTATTCGCTCAAAAGACACGCGCGGCCGAAACATGAGGATATCGGAACGAATGTGAAATGTACGCAGTGTTGTAAGGTATTCGATGGCGAAAAAGCGCACAACGAACACAGACAAGCCCGACACACAGAACTGAAACATTTGTGTCCCGAATGTGGTCTGCGGTTCAAGAAGAAATACGTACTACAGTGCCACATGACGAGGAAACACGAAGGAACCAGTGCAAGATACGAATGTCTGGTGGAAAGCTGCAGAAAAAGATTTCACCAAAAGCAGCATTATCGAGATTACGACAGAAACGAATCAATAAACGCTAAATCTCGATGTTGAATAGTTCTAGTGGGTGTGTAATAAAACACAACCACACATTATGTGTGCGTGGTGAGAAAATTAAATTATGCTACAAGTTACAACTCGCGCCTCATCGTTGTAACGTTGTAACATTCCGCGTAACAAACTCGTGTGTGAATTTTCACTGTGACGTCATGCACACCTATGTGTGGTTCTGTCTATTTTATACGAATGAATAATCATTCCAGAGTGTTTTTATAAAATAATATATGCCAGAAGTTACATATTGTTGGCTTTAAAGTGCTAAATTGGAGCTTGGTCAATATTTACCACGTGCCTATCAACAATGCCACTTGCCTATCATAACAAGTTTGTGCTTTGCCATGAGCCTATCTGCGGAGGCAATATGCCTGTCATCAATTTGTGATATGACACTCAGGAAAATCGATATTTTTCCACGAAAAATATGTCTTTTATTGTGGATTTTGGTTTCATTGTATCAATGGAATGTGCATCTAGTGACATGTGTACATGAAGCCTACATATCGAGATTTCTACCATTTATATTAGGTAGTTTCATTGATAAACGACAAAAACCGGTTGTAAAATTCGACAAATTAAGTAATAAAACATATATCTAAAGGCACACGGCTATCACAAATGGTGTATGAATACACCAGTCATGGTCCTATCTGATGCCATAAGCGTTCTGGTCGGTGGATTCCAGAATGTTTGATTTTCCTCAAATTCTGAGCACACGTGTGAAAACCGCCACACAATATCACTACAGCAATATGCCTACCCACAGCCACCAGCCTATAGGGTTATCGGGCGCGTTGAAGCTTTATTTGGCCGGTTTTGGCCGGTTTGTTGGGTAAAGGGTTAAAACAGCAGACATATAAAACATTCATGAAATGTTTTCAGCAGATATAGATAATTTATTAAGACTTTCGCATATCGAAATATTTGAAGTAGCTGACAGCTCCGCCTCTTGGATGATTGATAAGATATTTATGATATCTGATGAATCTGGCGTGAGTCTGAATCAATTCGTAAAGTTGATAATTGGGTAGCTGACCCAGTAGGCGATTCCTTACTCAAAAAGCCAGCCTCCAACCAATATTCATGGGGTCCACATCCAAATACGAACCTTTCTCTCGAAGCATCGTATCAAACTTTGAAAACCCAAAGCTCAATCTCTGCTTCTGAGAGTAAAATCTTGACAGACTTTGGAGATTTTTGTTTTGGAACAATAGGATCAACTTGCATATACTGTGTTGGAGGAATTGTCTGAATGGCAGAATCCGTATCCATTACCTGCGCTACAGGTTCTGGGACAGGAATATCGGTCTCGTCAACTTGTGTTGCTACATGTAGTGATATACTGACGAGTTTGGTTTGACTTTGTTTCCGGGCGATGGCATGAACACATTTTTGTAGACACGATTGCTGAGTATGTGACGTGCGGAAAGAATTGTCGAGGGCTAACTATTTTCTTAGCATCTATATATGACAACTGCTTCTCAGCTTTACGTCGTTGAATCTTCAATTAATAGTCACAAAATGGAACACGAACAACCCATTGCAGCATGCGTACCTTGACAGTTTGAACATTTCTTCAGATTCGTACAAGCCGTATGATCATGATCAGAAATAGAACACTTCAACTCCGAATAATCTGGTATATCGCGAGTTCCCAACACAGCTCTGCTACTGTTCAATGTCTTATGTCTTGTGATGAGTATTCAGCACTGGTTTTTGTGCACTAGATGTTACATGCACAAGAGCGTCAGCTTGAATTTTTCTTGAACATTCGATCAGAAGAGGGCCACTTAGTGGTCCAGTCCTGATCGGTTTGACATATTTTAATTGTTCGACTATGTTGTGTAGCGTTTTATCAATTACAAACACAGAAGGTCTCTTGACATTTGGATCAAAACCAAGTACCAAGTACTGAGGATAGACCTCAGCATCAGTGGAACTCGGCGGGTGGTCCATCTTACATTTTTGTTTTGTTTAGAGTTGCCATATAAAAAGCAAAACATCGACAAATAGCCCAGCCGCCTCCGTGGACTACCCTTCGAAATCTGGTCGGGCCAAAGACTGGTACATAGCTGAAGTGGTGACCCGTTTATGCACTGCATGAGTTAGCCTCCCGGTACCTCCCCACAGTGAGACAGACGTGAACAATACAGGATCCAACATTCAACAATCAGCAGGACGAACGCCCATATACAGGATATAGCAGGAACATGTGTGAGGAAAACCCCAGAAAATATTACTTCAAACAAGCGAGAAGCAATACAGCAGACTACACAAAATTACTAACAGTCTGTCACATCATGGGATTCTTAACCCTCACAGTGGGGCGGTAATTACTAACAGTGTGTCACATCATGGGATTCTTACCCCTCGCAGTGGGGCGGTAATTACTAACAGTGTGTCACATCATGGGATTCTTACCCCTCACAGTGGGGCGGTAATTACTAACAGTGTGTCACATCATGGGATTCTTAACCCTCACAGTGGGGCGGTAATTACTAACAGTGTGTCACATCATGGGATTCTTAACCCTCGCAGTGGGGCGGTAATTACTAACAGGGTGTCACATCATGTGATTCTTAACCCTCACAGTGGGGCGGTAATTACTAACAGTGTGTCACATCATGGGATTCTTAACCCTCACAGTGGGGCGGTAATTACTAACAGTCTGTCACATCATGGGATTCTTAACCCTCGCAGTGGGGCGGTAGGCCTATCCTATCCTGGCCCACACAGGGGAACTACACATTTTAAAATGTTATAATTTATAGCTGTTCTTGGTACATGAAACACCACAGTTTTAATGATTGTCATGCCAAGACATTATATTAAATGGGGTTATAACTTTTAACGTTGATGTGGTTAAATATTTTGAGAAATCCATTTTTAGATATAAGAAAATGTTGTAAAAAAGTTGCGCGGGTTCTACCGCGTCCACTCTGATACTATATGATGCCCCGTCCACCGTGACACCACAAGCTGCCCCACCCACTGTGATACCATAATATTGTGATACCATAAGTGACAAATTAACGATACCCCGTCCGCTGTCATACAATAAGATACCCCGTCCACTGTGACACGACAAGTAACAAGTTTCCTGAGCCAATGTTTAGCCAAAGAAGAAAATACTTCAAATCTACGTCATTCGCAGGCATCGCGAAAATTCACACAACCAGCCAACAAATAACACGCCGAAATAGATCATAATATAGGTCATAATTGAGAACGCTCTTTATTATATATTGTCTTTGAGCGACTTAGACATAGTTCTACTTTTTAAGAGACGGTCATTGGAATTTTTCTAAGGCTGACAGCATGTTAAAACTTCCTCTGTATATATCCATATGTCAGAGTGCTAATTTTTGGACAATTATTTCATTGTTTATCTACATTGATTTGACTGTATCAGATGTTCGTTTCTATAGTATTCGCGTTAGGTTCGTTTCTTTGTTAGGTTAGGTTTTCTCGCAATTCCCATCTTTTCTTTGTATTAATCAGCTGGCTTTTCATTCTTACCCAATCATGTGCTCATTAATTACCATTCATCGCACGTACTCTTAGCTTTACTTTTAATAATTAATTATTTGTCAAACTGTTAATGCCACTGTGATGATCGGATATTTTATCATGCAAATCTGTTAATCTAATCCCGCGTCGTTAATTCACACCTGTGCATGCTTTGTATATAAGAATGTGTGAAACTGTGTTATGTTACTCTATCTTCCGGAACTCCGCCTTTCAGTAACTTCACATATTACAACCGGAGTTCCGATTGTTGTGTGGACCGCTTCCAACTATACCGTAATGTCCGTATATTTCTATTGTAAAAATAAATGCTAATTCCCCAGAAAGACTCAACCTTGATTCAATCCGAAATCAGCTCTATCAAACATATAAGGCCGACAACATGGTAACACTCCCTCTTTATATATATAAGGCTGACAACATGTAAAAATTACCTCTTTATTTATCTAAATAAGGCTGACAATATGTTCAAACTCCATCATTTGAAAGTCGATATCTTACCACCAAAGCCCGTCGATCGTTATTGCAATTGGGTGTCCGAAGATTCTGCTTTTATGGTGCCAAGCCGGACAGGGCGTGTGATTGTAAATATAGCGAAACTTAATAATTGGCGACAAGTACGTCACTGAACAAATGGCGGACTATCCGGTCGAATATGCAATATCACTTATTATTTCACAATTGAATAATTAAGTTGATAGATTGCTTTCTCACCGTTTCACGAATGTAACAACGGCACTTCATTGCGCACTTAGAATATCTCATTCAGAGAATTTCAATATCGTTTCGTCCGAACGTAATTACCACCACAAGAAAGGTATCTGCTATTCTTTGAACACAACAGAACAGAACGGTTGACAGATAGGAGTGAGTACTGTACGCACAACACTAAGAAATGGAAAACCAACATAATAATTTAACTTCCAATGTTACAGTCGCCGAAACAACCAGGAATGACACTGTCTCCGAAGCCAGGAATATGACTATTGGAGTGATTCAATTACTACTTCTATGCGTTGGAACTATCGGAAATGTTTTGATATTAATTGCATTTTCTCGTCCGACGATGAGAGTAAAACGGTCCTCGTTGTTGTTTATGGCATTGGCGATAGCAGACCTTGTTGTACTCTACATTAATTTGCTACGCAATGCGATCAAAAGAATATCCCAATGGGACGTCGCTATCGTGAGTGACGCATCATGTAAAGCATATATATTTCTGAGCTATTCTTCTGCCGATATCTGCGTCTGGATCCTCGTTATACTGACTGTCGATCGAACCATGCACGTGTGTTTCCACATAAAGAGCTCCTTCTTTTCCAGCAAGAAGTCAGTATTCATTGGAATTGTGCTCGTTGTAATTGGAAGTTTGCTGGCGAATTGTCACTTTTTATATGGACTGCAATTAACTACAGGTACTGATAGTCAATATGGGAGTTGCCCCCCTACCGGGGCGCCAGAGTATGTCTGGTTTATCGACAACGTCTGGTTTTGGTTGGACGTTGTCAAGTATTCGTTGGTTCCAGTCACCGTTATCGCATCCTGCAACACTCTACTCATTTGTCATATCAGGAAAACAAAAAGAGCCTTAAAATATTTTACTGGGAGCAACGAGCAAGGCAGACAGGGGAAACAAGCGACATCGTCGACTTCATTGATGCTAATTGCAACAAGTTTCCAACTCCTTTTGACAACAACGCCACTGACCTTAACAATGGCAATCAACAAAGCAGATTTAAATTTCTACGACACCACTGCGTATGGTGTTCTTGTAACACTGAACAGGGCTAATAACTGCTTGAATTTGTTCACGTATGTTATAAGCGGTAATAAATTCAGAGCCGAACTATGGCGTGTTCTGAAACAAAGCTGTCGGCACAGGATAGGTACAGAGTCTCTTAGTCTTAGCACACAACATACAGACCAACCCCACATAACGAGTGGATCGCAATGGCAATCAACAAAGCAGATTTAAGTTTGTTTCGGGACCACTGTTGCTCCTGTTCTTGTGACACTGAACATGGCTAATAATTTCTTAAATTTGTTATACGTTGTAAGATATTTAGAGCCGATCTATGGCGTGTTCACAAACAAATTGTCCACACTCGATAACTGTGTGTTTAGTAAACGACAAGCGGACCAACCGATGAGTGAATCCCATCTGCATTCTGGAGGCCGACAACAAAACTAAATGATGCCAACTGTCTTACATACACAATGATAGAGGATTATATTGAATAACATAGAAGAACTGTGACTTTCGGATTATTATCATTTCATGCCTAAGATTATTGTTTCCGCTTGAATGTATGGCTATTGCTGAAGTTATATTCTAATGCTCATCCATGCCCCATATGTCGTTGTATGTTTAGATATAATGCACATAACAACTTGCGTATTATTTTGTATTCTTTGTGTATCGAATTTCGTTAGCAATTTCCAGTTGAGCCGTGAACTGACTGTTGAGGCAAATCGTGCCAAATTGAGACAATGTCATGAAACACATACTATACATGAGCACAAACTATTACGGCGCATATGCCTGACATAACAATTTGGGAATAAGTGTAGGGTGTATTTCATATGGAATTCTTTGCTCAAAGTTCCATTGTTCATGATATATACTGTTCATTGTTCATGATGTATACTGTTCAGAGACGTTTGGAGAATAAACTTGACCTGCTCCTAATTTACAGCGTGTGTACGATCAGTGTTACAGTCAGAGTACGTTCACACTATGTTATAGTCCTGTAGCTAATATGGCACCCCTGCAACCCAGGACATAACTATATCCCACTCATTTTCTCCCTTAAATTTTACAACCAGGGAGCATACACACTATGTAATGTTACATGCATTTTGGCCAATTGCAGGTAGTTTTCAGGTAAGTAACGTACAGGTGTGTACTTTTCTTTCACAAATAACCAAAACATTAGCGCCGTATGGGACTAGCATGTCGAGCCTTGACTAGATTGGATTGTAAAGATATGTGACCCGCCATATCAAATCCAATCGTAAGACGGGATTTTTTTTATCCTGTGTCAATGCATTCTCTTATATATGCGAGTCGACCATAGGTCGCCTCGCACATATAAGAGAATGCATTGGCCTAACAATTTTTTACAATTTTAATAATTTTTTCTTGTATTCTTTAACAATTTATAATTTCACCCATACAGAGCCCCAGACAAACATGAGCAGACGACACTCTTCTATATGCTTCTTTATATGTGTGGGGCTCCCTGCAGGGTAATGGATGTTTTTTATGCTATGTCCTAAAAATTGTAAGAAACATTTATTTAAAAAAAATGATAAAAAATTGTTAGGCCAATGCATTCTCTTATATATGCGAGGCGACCTATGGTCGACTCGCATATATAAGAGAATGCATTGGCACAGGGTAAATTTTATATGGCGGGTCACATATATGCTATGTCTGATGGGCTTGTCAGGCCGCAAGAAATAATTATTAGCACTTCAAATCAATGCCAAAATGTTAGCGTATGTTGTGAAACGAATGATTGTTTGGCGCATGCTGTTATCTGGTATTTTCTGTTATGGTTGTGATAGCTGATGCCACTACCGCTGTGGTCGTTGCTGGTACTGTTAGGGATGTTGATATAGTATGATATCCAATTGGGGAGGATATCTAGCTCGGGTTTTCTATCCGATCCAACAACGGTTTCATTTGGATTGGATGGAATTTAAATTCCGTCTCCATCTGAATTTTGTCATCTTATTGAAAGACATCCGATAGTCGTAATCATTATGTTTGTTAATTGGATCTCTAAATTGTCGAATGAAATCAATAAACATCCTAGTATGAACCTGTGTTATGTTGATTTTATCGCCAGACGTTTTGCATATACAATATTGTAATGAAAGTTAAAAATCAGTTCAGAAGTCGACCATAATGTCCACTACTGTCATAAACTTCCTGCAGCTGAATTCAACAGGCTAGTGTGTGAACATGCCCGACTATGTTGTGACGCGAACTGTCGTTTGGCTCATGCTGTTATCAGGTATTTTCTGTTATGGATGCTTATATTTTATGACTGTACCACTCCGGTACATATAGGGATGTTGCTATGGGATCTCCACTCGGGTAGGGTGTATGGTTAACACAGAGATTCTGACTGCACCAATAAAGGCTCCATTTGGATAATTCTTCACAAATCCCTACATACGTAGGCGTGCGTATTTTACCCGCTGCCTCAGTGTTAAGGTACCAGACACACTGTGCCAATTTGATGTTAACATATTTGATTTGCAACCAATTAAATGAATGGAATTGATGCACAAGTTAGAACATAAGATTTACATACATATACGATGATGTATGATCCACATGTAGTATACAATGGTATGTGGTATTATTGTATGAGAGATGTGAATATAGGGTGATGTATGATTCACATGTAGTATACAATGGTATGTGGTATTATTGTATGAGAGATGTGTATATAGGGTGATGTATGATTCACATGTAGTATACAATGGTATGTGGTATTAGTGTATGAGAGATGTGTATATAGGGTGATGTATGATTCACATGTAGTATACAATGGTATGTGGTATTATTGTATGAGAGATGTGTATATAGGGTGATGTATGATTCACATGCAGTATACAATGGTATGTGGTATTATTGTATGAGAGATGTGTATATAGGGTGATGTATGATTCACATGTAGTATACAATGGTATGTGGTATTATTGTATGAGAGATGTGTATATAGGGTGATGTATGATTCACATGTAGTATACAATGGTATGTGGTATTATTGTATGAGAGATGTGTATATAGGGTGATGTGTATATAGGGTGATGTGTATATAGGGTGATGTGTATATAGGGTGATGTGTATATAGGGTGATGTGTATATAGGGTGATGTGTATATAGGGTGATGTGTATATAGGGTGATGTGTATATAGGGTGATGTGTATATAGGGTGATGTGTATATAGGGTGATGTGTATATAGGGTGATGTGTATATAGGGTGATGTGTATATAGGGTGATGTGTATATAGGGTGATGTGTCAGAACAACCACTCTGCGTCTGGGAGGGCTTATCTGATGTCGGTTGTGTTACTTTAAGATAATCAATAGACCAATTGTCAATAGACCAACGGAGCTAATAAGGATATCCTAATAGTATTTCACAATTTCAAAATAAACTATCTGAGTCCAGGGTTCGCGCTGGCACTTGAAAATAATTAACATTTGGCAAAAAATATCTTCATTTGGCAAAGGTTTTGGCAAGTCACTTTTTAATTCCTCAATAAAGATGAAAAATATCGGTCAATCAATACCATTAAATTTAGGAAACTATTACAATATAATTATATTAGTGGTTTTTAATGGTTTCGGAAAAGTTAACACCTCCATTACGACGCGGTTAATCTGGAAACATTATTATCGATGGGTGGATGAATTACCTGTATTTAGTGTGGTGGTGGTGCTTACATATCTAATCCTCTTGTGATGTTCCCTTATGATGAAGCAACTCTTCTACCGTGTTGTTGTTCGGTGATTTGTTTATTTTTGTATGATAAACCACAGTAGTTATGCGACTATAATTATTAACTAACTGCTTTCATATCGATATCAAACCGCGAGTGTCGAAATATAAAACTCAATCAAGATTGCAGAAAATGATACTATCAGGGATAACATTTGGCAAATTCTAATTGAATTTGAAAATCAAATGTTTTCATTTGGCAAATTATTTGGCAAAAGTTAATTTCGGTCCAGCGCGGACCCCGTCTAAGTCAGATACCTGTCTCCGATTTGAGACCATATAACAGCATCATATTTCTACCGGAAACGACTTAAGACAGAACTGGCAAATATCCACGTAACAACAGAAAGTAACTGATAACGACCAGGCCTCAGATTATGGTGCCGGACATTTACAGAATGAGGTCCCCAGAGGGTGAATTTAGTGATGCTACCCCATGCAGGGGCTAGCACAACCAAATTTACCGACGTTACACCACACAGCGGGCTAGTAAAACTAGATTCACCCATGATGGTCTCATCTTCTCTAGAAAGCATCTTTATGATCAACTGTTTCATTTTTTGAGTTTCTCCACATCCCCAAATAGGCAGACGACACAATGCGTAATCGATGTGTCCAATGGGTGCACACCACAATATTCACCAGGTGGGAACTTAAATATGAGTCTATGTCTCCCATAACAGATGAGGCCTAATAGCTATAGTACAGGCGGATTAGGGTTGAACCCGGAACTAATTGCAACACAAATGCCAAAGATGCCATCATATAGAGTAATTCAATGTATCACTGTTGATCATCTGTTCCCCGAACATCATTCCTGTCCCGTTGTATGTTCCACTTCGAAGACGATTTTTGTTTACTTTCTTATCGATTTCTGGACAAGATGGAGGCACTCGCACAAATAAAGTTGAGCTGGAAAACAATTTATCGAAGTGAGAGTTGTCGTCGTTCGCTCCGTGGATAATACCCAACGATTATGTATGGAATTTAGTTGGTTGCATGTTCTTAACCATACCGAAAATGACACTGATCACTAAAACATCTCACATTTTCTTCAATGACCGACAAAACAGTGGAAAGGGCTATTTCATAAAATAGTCCCGCAAACCTATGATTGTGAAATAACGATAAAATACATATTTACAAACAATTCACGAACTGTGTTGTATCAAGAGTTATATTTATGGCAAATAGAGAGTACATTTTCGCCGGACCACATGGGTTCCACTTCTTACTTAACAGATGCTCCCCTTCTTAGCTCTATAAATCCACCACATTCGCTTCTTATTGGTTATAAATATTCACTTCCAAGACAGAAATTCATTGAGTTTTCACATGGAATCCTTTCGAAATGATGGTTTTAGCGACTGTGCGTAAGTTGTATATTTAACAGTGACAAAATGCTAACACATATTGGGCAAATGGCCCATATATAACTAAACTTTCTCCATAATATTTCCACTCATATAGACGTTGAACATCATATGTATCTTGTGAATACACATAATTTAGTATGTATAATTTCAACAAATTAATATCGGTAATACTAATTCATAATTCAGAATTACCGATGTTATTACACGTACTGTCGGGTGAAGAACGAGTCGTCAAAGATATGCTATTGAAATGCACCCTACATAGGAAATAATCTTACTGATCAAAGAAGATCGTGTAATGTCTACCAATGGAAGGGCGCTCTATCGGACCGTGAGATTCGACGTGGATGCACCGTCGTTCGCTCACAAAACCAGGTACATATCATTTGAATAAAAACATGTCAGCTATCGAAAGGGCGAACGACGATATTAACCATTTGAGTGTCAGGGGCCGATCTCATCGGCCCTAAACCTACAAAATAAGTCTGTTAAAGAATATAAGAATAAATGATTAAAATTGTAAAAAATTGTAAAAACAAAAAAAATAAAAAATTGTTAGGCCAATGCATTCTCTTATATATGCGAGGCGACCTATGGTCGACTCGCATATATAAGAGAATGCATTGGCACAGGGTATATGGGTTGATACAAAAATCGACCTGGCACTCAAAGGGTTAACAGTCTCAGTGCAAAGGTGGTGTTTGAAAACACACTGATGAAAGATGTACACTGCAAGAAGGCTTTATTAGAGACCTTTCGCAAAACTCACGTTTACGATTACGGATACGGATAGGGTACTACGTCACCAACATGTGTGTACTTTCTAATCGTTGTCGTGTTTTACTATCCGCAATAACGGTTACGATTTCATGGTTTCTAATAAGCTCAAATAACACCTGAAATTTACTTTCTGCAATATATCACTTTACTCCGTTCGAGACTGTATATGTATACCATGTAAACGATCCAGTTGTATTGAGCTACGACCTCGGTGTGCTGTTTAGATTGGCAATCACTCTACTCGTCGTCGTGAATCTCGAGCTTCCCGCGAAATAAGGTCGCTATTCACAACGGATAGTCATCGCTGGCTGCGACACAAAACTTTGCAGTAATATATAGAAGTGCACTATGAAACCAGTCGCCAAAAATACACGACTGACATGGATTTGGTGGTACTAAAAGAATATCTGGCACACCCACCGACATCACCGTGTCGACTTTGTTTCGATTTGATAGGACCAAATCAGAAGTGATGCACATCAGCGAGCACAGCAACCTTATGTCGGATTTCCTAAACCCAAAGAGGTGATAGGCCTGGATAGGATAGGATAGGATATTTTATTTCCAATACACACACACAGAGACGTGGCGACAGCGGGGGGGGGGGGGGTGTGTCTCTCCCCCCAACTTTGGTCAAAATTTTCAACAGTTGGAAATTTCATACCTGACACAACATTAGTTGGAAATTTCACACCAACAATAGGTTGAAAATGTTCTTGTAGTTTGATTTTCAAACAATTTATTATGGGGAATTTATTGTTTTTGGACCAATATTTGCATATTTTCCTTCTTTTGATACGAATTTTGGACTGAAATGGCCATCAGTTAGAAATTTTCCAACGTTAGGGGTGTCAGGTTGGAAATTTCCAACACTTGGAAAGCTTGTGTCCTGGTCCCTCCCCGTGGCCAGTCAAAAACTTCTAGTTAATTTAAGAAAATAATATTGTCCTACATTTGGTCAAAATTGTCACTGGAATTGTCATCAGTTGGAAATGAATGCTTGAGGTTTGTCTATATGCCAGGATTTTGCGATTTTCTTGTTCAGGTTTCAAAACAAATTTCGCACACCTGGCCGAACCATGGTCGGCCCGGTGTGTCCTGGTCCCTCCCCATGGCCAATAAAAAACTGCTAATGAGTTTAAGAAAACAATATTTTACTACATTTGGTTAAAATCGTTGACTGAAAATTTCCAAAATAAGGGAGAGTATGAGGTTTGAAATTGTCAACACTAGGAAAGCTTGAGGTCAGTCTAGATGCTAGGATTTTGCGATTTTCTTGTTTGGTTTCAAAATGTTCTCACACCGGGCCGAACAACCATGGTCGGCCCGGTGGGTCCTGGTCTATTGCCCGTAGTCGTGTGCACACCACCAACTGAAACCCTCTATAGCCACGTCCCTGCACATACATATTACATAATAATGATGACAATTATGGATAATTCTGTCGTAAATTGTTGGGTATGGCATAATCTGGCAAGACTGTCTTCCTGCCGAAATGGCATTGAAATTAAATTGCGGACTGAAAGGGTCTTGAAGTGGTGGCGTCGTGGTTGACGTGAGGTCCAAATTTAGGAACCCCTCTTCCCTCATCAGCATAACGTCTATCAGGTCATCCATGATAACAACGAACTGAATTTCCACCACATATGACCTGGCATAATATATCACGAGAATCCCGGGTCGTACGTTGTGACTGGTCGAATTATTGACATTATAAACAGGTCATGATTATCGCATTGTTGCAAATGAGACGATAAGTGAAGTATTAAGGGACTGTATACCAAACACACGCTTTGAGTTGTAAAAGTGGTTCAAAAATCATGATGGTACGTGTTCGTCAAAACTCTTACGCGTAGCCGTTTTGCGAAAGGACTTTTTGGCCATACGGATAGACTTACGACTACGAATAGCTATCCGTATTCGTAATCGTAAACGTGAGGATGCGAAAGGTCTCTATTAATGGAAGATGTACACTGCAAGAAGGCTTTATTAATGAAAGATGTACACTGCAAGAAGGCTTTATTAATGAAAGATGTACACTGCAAGAAGGCTTTATTAATGAAAGATGTACACTGCAAGAAGGCTTTATTAATGAAAGATGTACACTGCAAGAAGGCTTTATTAATGAAATATGTACACTGCAAGAAGGCTTTATTAATGAAAGATGTACACTGCAAGAAGACTTTATTCAAAAATGACACAATCGAGGCTGTATGGACGTCGGTTTCGACATACAAAATTCACCATGGGAGATGCAACACGTGATAACAGAGATGCATTATCTTATTCCGCAAGTGGTTGGTGAACTCCATTAAGTCGGGATATTGGATGACTGGTTTATGTTCCTTCGACAATAACTGTTAATCGTTGGGACGATTTCTCACGGACAACATCGCTTGTCTGACAGAACAATAATAGGCCTGAATAATTATAAGTTATAAGAATTTTGGGTTTGTACCGTCCAATATGCTCTCTCTAACCGGTTGTCGAAGTAGGAGGGAATAGGACCTGAATATGATGCGTTTTAAGCCCTCGTGCATTTGATTAATCACCAAAGAAGTGGAACAGCAAAGAATTGATCATGGAAACAAAAATCGTCTAAGAAATGGGACAATTTTGGGTGAAATTGCCTTGCATTTTTCACATGGAAGCGGTTGTATACGAACGTGCTGGTTTGATGCTTGTATAACCAATGGTATACAATTATTATAAATCTGAAGATTCCATTACGATATGTCAGCTGGTTCGCACGAAATCAACTCGACATTTCTCCAGTGCATTAACACTCGATTTAGATGAAATGACAACTGATAGCAAATAAGAGTTAAATAACAGTTCGACAAGAGCTGTGTTAAATTATCATCCTAAAAATGACAAAAAAACATATTAACAAACTCGACTGCCAGCCATTTTTTTCTCGTTTTTCCACCTTTTCAACCAAAAACATTTCAAGATCAGAATCGAAGGGGGACACATTCAAAATCGAAGTCGAATATAAAATAGGACATGCATTATTTTCGGGGAATGTATGCCAGACACACATTTTAGAGAACAATAAAAGGGAAAATAACCAAATTTCAGTTTCCATGGCAACGAGGGGCGATTGTAACTGATTGTGGAACTAGGTATTAAATTGTATGTGTGGCGAGAATTATCTAAAATATTATGTTGGTTTATATGAACACCCATTGTTGTCAAACTTTTGAAACGAGGTTCACCTCTTGTGAAGGTAAAGGTCATATGTAAAGGTCAAGGTCATTGCAAAAAATGTGTGCTTTTGCCAATACTAATTTCGACCCACATGATTGAAATTAAGGATGCAGAGAGACGAACATCACTGTTGCTCATCTGTTCACCGAAGATCATTCCTGTCCCGTTTTATGTTCCATTTCTAGTTTGATCGTGTCCCCTTCGATTCCGATTTTGAAATGTTCTTGGAAGTTTTTAATTAAAGCTTTTGAGAAGTCGTTGAATGCGCTATATAACTGAGCATTATTGCTTTATATGAAGTTTATCAATGCGTATAGAGAGAAAGTGTTGTCCAATATGGAGTACCCCCATCGAAAACCTGCCTGAGATTCTGATTGTAAAAAAGTTTTGGTCAAGAAATAATCTAATCTATCACTGTTAATGCTCGTGATAACTTTGGAGATACAACTACTATTATTTTTCTATAGTTAGCTGAGTCCATTTCATCCCCTTTATTTTGTAAATGGGGCATATAACCCTGATTGTCCATGCGTGAGGTATTATTCCGGTCTTTAGAGTAAGATTGAAGTATCGTTGATAAATAGTGCCCATAACACTAATATAACTTTTTATAAATAAGTTAGTTATATTATCGAAGCCTGCATATGCATGGTGCTTTTCCATGTTTCAGTTTTTCACTGATTTCTGTACCTCATTGAGGGTAATATTGGCATTCCGCAAAGTTTGGTCCACGTTGTGTGCATTTTGACAGTAAACCATTTACACGAATGTGTGTTTCCAAACCGTCTCCCCTGACTATACGTCTTCGACATCAACGTATGATTTAATATCGTCGGCTTCCGGTGTCGGTTTGTCGGTTCTATTGTAATATAATTTCTTAATAAAGGACCAAAAGTCCTTACAGGAACTAACGCGGTGTCTGTGTATCTCCTTGGTGATGTTTTTATGGCGAAGTGTACCTGGAAATGTACCTCTACATTCTATCATATAAAGTCGATTGGTTCCCGATATGTCGATTTTGAAGAGTTTCTCGATTTCCGGTATGTCCTGCGGGACGTGCTACAATCACGTGAGAACTAAGTGTTGACTAGTTTCCGCTTGAGTGAAGTAGACTCATTGTGCGATAAAATCGATGGACGATATAACTAGCTATGGCATAGTAATTACGACGACCACTTGTAACTAAATTGCATCATCTTGGGACAACGAACCATACTATGCCACCATTACTAAGGCACGTGTGTATCAAGCCCATGTGGTTTAAGTACGGGATATTCCCCTAGCAGTCTCTGTGTTTATTATAACGTTGATAGCTTTGTCTTATGAACCATAATTATGCAACCTGTAATAACTAGTCTGAAACAGTAACTGCATATATAGGAGGATTAGCCTTTGTCACATGCTGGTTAAAATGTTGAAACATTGATTTATCAAAGTGCTTTTTTAATAGAAAAGATGCCGACTAATGGACGCTAGTTATATGGGCGTCAGGATTCCTGTTCAGATGTAGTGGCTGGTGGATCTTCACAATTAGAGTTGTGGTGCAGTGATTTTCCACAGCCGCCTATCTCCGTACAGACACAGTATATTGTAGCGCCACGGTAACGGTTGGTGCCAATTTGATCAAGATTCCTTCAGTTCCCTAAACGGATTATAACAGGTTCGCGATGCTAAAATGACACATTCAATGAAAAACACATCAATGGAAAGTCAGCTGCCATTTAACGAGAATTCAGCCACCAACGTTACAACCACAGATACCACGAATTCGACTTTAGGCATTGTTCAACTGATACTGGTTTTCGTTGGGACTATCGGGAATGTTTCGATAATAATTGTATTTACTCGTTCTACGATGAGAAGAAAACGGTCTTCGTTGTTGTTTCTTGCATTGGCGATAGCAGACCTTGTTCCACTTTACATTAGTTTGCTGCCCGCTGCGATCAACATAATAGCCAATTGGAACATAGTTACTGTGAGTGACGCATCTTGTAAAGCATACATATTTCTGAGCTATTCTTCTGTAGATGTCTGCGCCTGGATTCTCGTTATACTGGCTGTCGATCGGACAATACACGTGTGTTGCCACACAAAGAGCTTTTCATTTTCCAGCAAGAAGTCAGTATTCAGTGGAATTGTGTTCGTTGTAATTGGAAGTCTACTGGCGAATTGTCACTTGTTTTATGGACTACAATTATCTACGGGTTCTGATAATCAATTGGGTATTTGTATCATTACCGGGACGACAGAGTATGTCTGGTTTGTCATTAACGTCTGGTTTTGGTTGCATGTTGTTAAGTATTCATTTATTCCAGTCATCATTATTGCATCCTGCAACACTCTACTCATTTTCCATATCAGGAAAACAAAAAGAGCCCTGAAATATTTCACAGGGAGCAACGACCAAGGGAGACAAGGAGAAAAAGCGACATCATCGACTTCGCTGATGCTGATAGCAACGAGTTTCCAACTCCTGGTGACAGCAACGCCACTGACCATAACAATGGCAATCAACAAAGAAGATTTAAGCTTTTTCGGGACCACTGTTGCTAGTGTTCTGGTGACACTGAATATGTCTAATAACTGCTTGAACTTTTTCACGTATATTATAAGTAGTAAGAAATTCAAAGCCGAACTATGGCGTGTTCTGAAACAAAGCTTTCGGCAGACAATAGCTGTGGATTCTCTTGGCCTTAGAGCACAACAAATAGGCCAATCCCAACAATAGCTGTGGAGTCTCTTGGTCTTAGAGCACAACAAATAGGCCAACCCCAACAATAGCTGTGGAGTCTCTTGGTCTTAGAGCACAACAAATAGGCCAACCCAACAAACGGATGGATCACATCCGCATCCAGGTCTCCGACAACCGGACTAAAATAATACCAACAATATACAAAACAGAGACATATTAATCACAATAATAACTGCTTGCATTTGTTTACATATGTTATACGTGATAGGAAACGTAGAGCCAAATTTTGACGTGTTCTGAAATAAATATGTCCGTACTCGTAAGTCGGGATTTTTTTACCCTGTGCCAATGCATTCTCTTATATATGCGAGTCGACCTTAGGTCGCCTCGCATATATACGAGAATGCATTGGCCTAACAATTTTTTATCATTTTTTAAAAATAAATGTTTCTTACAATTTTTAGGACATAAAATAAAAAAAAACATCCATTACCCTGCAGGGAGCCCCACACATATATAGAAGCATATATAAGAGTGTCGTCTCCTCATGTTTGTCTGGGGCTCTGTATGGGTGAAATTATAAAATTGTTAAAGAATACAAGAAAAAATTATTAAAATTGTAAAACATTGTTAGGCCAATGCATTCTTTTATATATGCGAGGCGACCATAGGTCGCCTCGCATATATACGAGAATGCATTGACCTAACAAGTTTTTATCATTTTTTTAAAATAAATGTTTCTTACAATTTTTAGGGCATAAAATTAAAAAAACATCCATTACCCTGCAGGGAGCCCCACACATATATAGAAGCATATATAAGAGTGTCGTCTCCTCATGTTTGTCTGGGGCTCTGTATGGGTGAAATTATAAAATTGTTAAAGAATACAAGAACAAATTATTAAAATTGTAAAACATTGTTAGGCCAATGCATTCTCTTATATATGCGAGGCGACCTATGCTCGACTCTCATATATAAGAGAATGCATTGGCACAGTTATCAAACATCAAGCGGACCAACCAAGGAGTGAGTAACATTCGCATCCAGGAGGTCGACAACAAAGCTAACTGATGCCCAGTGTCTTGCATACACACTAACATATCGGGGTATAATGGAATACTATACACACTAACATATCGGGGTATATATAGAATACTATAGTAGAAATGTGAGTTTTGGATTATCATTTCAAGCGCAATGTTAACTTTGTTCCACTAGTGTATTAATGTTTGATGATGTAATTAGTATATATGTTAATTTTTTTCCACTAGTGTATTAATGTATGATGATGTAATTATTTGATATGACACTTGCATATGTCGTGGTCTGTCTAGATGCAATGAACATAACAACTTTGGTTATTTATTTTTTTCTTTATGTATCGAATTTGGGTATCAATTTCCAGTCAGATGTTAACTGACAGTTGAAGCAAGACGTATCAACTCGAAACAATGTCACGAGGAATGTAACATCACGTGTATCATGGCATGTTTGTAAGTTGCTCTCCCGGAGTCTTTCGTTTCGATGTGCATTTGATTAATTTCCCAGTAAAATTAACCTTCTGTTCGATCTTTCCTCCACCCGTTAACAGTTCCTGACAACGCTGCGATATGGCCTGGCTGCTGAATCAACGATAAACCCCAATCAGCAAAACAAACACGTGTAGTTATATATGGATCCGTAACTGTCTTATGCCGAATTAATTGTCAGACGGACGTTTTTGTCAAAATCTCCTAGTATTTCAAAATGGATTTTCTCAAAATTTGTCAGATATTTGGTAGAAGCGATTATAGGGACAAAATATCTAAGAACATTCGAACCATTTGATATTATAACTTCATATATTTCACTGTTATGGCATGACAAATATTAAAACTTTCACTGTTTTCAGGTACCAAGACTTCTGTAAAAATAGATTTATTTAAACTGTTCAGTTCATATATCCATGATATCACGATGAGAGGAGACTTACTTATTCTTGATTCATGACATTTAATTATTCTTTTCGTTTAAAAGACAACTACCGATAACATGGTGTTGTATATTTGGAAAGTTTTATGTGATGCCTATTGATCAATGCACAATTGGGCTGAAATGAGCTCTGGGTGGTGAGTTCATTACAAAGTTTAAGCTGTCCACCATATCTCTTAAAACTTTGGCCGAATTACAGCTGATTTATTCCCGCTTGAGCGGACCACAATGCAAATTAACATTGTATTTGTTTTCATTGGGCTGGAATATTTGTGACCCGCCATATCAAATCCAGTCGTAAGTGGGGATTTGTTTTACCCTGTGCCAATGCATTCTTTTATATATGCGAGTCGACCATAGGTCGCCTCGCATATATAAGAGAATGCATTGGGCTAACAATTTTTTTAATAATTATTTTAAAATAAAATAAAAAACATCCATTACCCTGCAGGGAGCCCCACACATATATAGAAGCATATATAAGATTGTCGTCTGCTCATGTTTGTCTGGGTCTCTGTATGGGTGAAATTATAAAATTGTTAAAGAATACAAGAAAAAATTATTATAATTGTAAAACATTGTTAGGCCAATGCATTCTCTTATATATGCGAGGCGACCTATGGTCGACTCGCATATACAAGAGAATGCATTGACACAGGGTAAAAAAATCCCGACTTACGACTGGATTTGATATGGCGGGTCACATTTGTAACTGCTTTAATCTTCATTATTATACATGGGGGTATGATGCTATATTACGCAATTAAAAATCAACAACATGATACAAATGAAGCCTCCTCTCATTGAGCCAAGACAATAAGCTATTTTGTGATTGTGTTGTGTGAAATTGTTAATTATTCTAGAAGTTTTTGGTACCAAAAGGGACAGAACAGAAAATAAAATTTGCAACATCTCAAATGTTTTAAAATCCATTGTTTTTGTCGTCTCATAATGATTAGTCAAATTCTACATATAATGAAGATGGTGATATGAGAAATTCACGATTGTTCGTAAGCTAGATCCAGATAAATTCTTTGTTGAATAAGTTTCGTCATTTTTGGCTGGATGTATGCAAAGCGTGCGTCTCCCCCTCAGCGATTGCATATTTGTTGGTCGCCTCGCATATATAAGAGAATGCATTGGCTTTGAAGCTGGATTACACGAAAGATTGCGCACTCGCGATAGCATTTATATGATAATCGAAACTGAGTCACACAGAGAACAATTATATAACACCTTACTGGATAGGCTTTAAGCTGAATCAAATGAACACTTGGAAGGGTGACATAAAATTTGTCCTCATCTTCCTGTTCAGTAAATTCCGTAATTAAGTATTATGGATAACGTTGGACACATAACGCAACATATTATATTTTCAAGACAATATCAATAGCTTTATATTATGAGAATCCATTGACTGCTGTAATGTGGTTGTCTCAGAACTGCGCTACACCGATGACGCTACGTACATACAGCGTGCATTGGCAAAAGTATTTGCAAATGCATGGTAATGTACATATACGAACCACGGGATTACCGTTAAGTGGTGGGGCATTCTTTATGTGGTTTGTGGTACCATATGAGCACTATATGTATTTATTAAATAACACTATTTTGTGAGTGAATTTCATTTATTTGAACATTCCAAGTAATATGTTTTCAAGAGAAAAACCGCACACCAACGCCCAAGCTATATATATGGTACTGGTGTACTTGTGCTAGATATTTAAGTTTCCATGACAAATTTATTATGAGTTTATTCATCAGCATTGGACAAGACGTCTTTTATTATCATATCTATATTAGATAAATCGTAAATGTATTTGAGCCAATACATGTCAAATAAGTATACTATACAATAGCTACCACATTTAATATAACACTATCTCAGTGGCATCACCTTGACAGAACAACACAAAAGGCACATGTCTACCATATACCTGACTATCGGCATTCTATGTGACATACTCTTGGTTAGTTGGTTGGCTAATTGAAGTTTAATAAAACTTTCAACGTCTAAGGTCATATTGTGACATCACAGGAGGCCTAAATTCAAGCTAAGCCGTTAATTTATGACTCCCTTGCAATATTTGCTGCATGGCGGAACATGTCAAAAGTCTTAGACAATAAACACGTGCCACCATGCTCACACGGGAACCACATGGAAACGTGTCCTTGGTATGACAATCTTCATAGAGACGGTCGCACCTTGAGTGAAGGGAATATCAATCACAGACATATAGTTTTAAGTAGGCTGTATCTTGCAATGAATTTCTGAAGCAGCGCTGATAGCTGTCACTGCAAGTTGTTGTGTGTCCACAAAGCATGCCAGGAAAATACTTGTTATTAAAATAATCATTCAAGGACCAGCAACTTTCAAAAACAAAACTCCAGTTGATATGCACAATGTATAGTCATACCATGGGGTCGTGCAACATACGTCAATAGTGGTTGGGTATATCGTGCCTGTATTGTTCACCACAAATAATTCTACTACAACAGATCTTCTTGAGCCATATATTTTATAGAAAGGTATCGGAGCAGATATGGATAAGATGCCAATAGAGAGCCAAGTCTGTTCATGTATAATGGGGGCATTTGTACTTTGTCACCAATCGGCCTACCTCGGTGATTTTCTGCACAGACTATTTGTGACAAGAACGCTAATCCGAGAAGTTGCGATTGTGTCTGTCACGTGTGCCATAACCAACTTTATATTGAGAAGTATTTAGAATGAGAATACAATAAAATTGTACATCGCATGACATTTAAGACTTCACCGTCAGCCTATCAGCAAATTCATATATAAGTTAATTTGATTACAGGCATGCCTCTTCGCCAGCACCACCACCGGCGAAGAGGAAGAAGAAAAAGGAGAAACGATGAAATTTCATCACAAAATATTTTTTTTCTCTCTTTTTTGTCTTTGATTTTTTGTATAAATAAAGGCATAAAATGAGGGGTTAAGAGGAGGACCACTCGGTGCTTCCCAGAATCCCGGGTTAGCACCCTCAAACACTCCCTAACAGGCATGCATGCACACCTGTCTGACTACGAAAGTATTTCGATTCAATTGAATCACTTCAAAAGTGTTACCGTCGGTATTGTATAAACCTTGATAAACGAATCTAGGTAATACATCATGCCACAAGCAATGCACGCGAAGGATCGTAATCTATATATATATACAAAAGAGGAGGATCTGTATGTCTGCATGTGTGTTCGAATTTTCTCCATGACTCCTGGAGCGATTGCAACCAAATTGTTGTGATGGCTTGTGGGTATCCTGGCGGATTTTATAACGGGGTTAGATTTTCATATTTTATTTGAGTAAAAACAATTTGATGAAATGAATGAAAACAATCGTTTTATTTAGCAAGGAGTTCAATATGAATATAGCGCAAACGACTAACGCTCAAATGTCCCTTTTTGCGTAGGAGCCGCATACCCCTGCGATGCTGAAAAAAGGCTCACAAGCTGAGCCCTTTGGAGCCTGTTTCGGCTAGTAATCAATATAATGCCTATAACAAAATCGCATGCATGCATGGTTGGTGGGAATTATGACAGCTGTAGTACAAACAAAATTAGCAAGGAGCTCAATCTAAAAAAAAACAACATATAAATGAAAAACAAAATTTAATTTCTAGGGTGTTTATCCAAATATTTAAACGATCAAAATGTGTACGAAGCACACAATGTGTCCGCCGCTGTTTGAGTGCTTCGTCTAAGATCAAAATATGATCGAAGCGCACACAGGGGGCGCAGGCACATAAGCATCAACGGACCGCATGTCCGTTTGTGTTGTGACCGAGGTCCACATGCTGTATAAAGGATCCCTTCGCGAGCCTATTTCAGCTAGTCGTTAATACTAAGCTAGTATCATAATCCACCCAATCATGGTTAGTGGGAATTACGAGAGCTGTTGTACAAATTGCTCTAAGTTACTAATTGTTCTCATAGTAGTATGCCCATGCACCTCATGGTTAAACCCCTGTCACACTCATGCGACCAGGCTGGCGCTTGCATTGCGCTGAAAAATTATCAAAGCGCCAAGATAAACTCATTAAGGCATCCAAGAACCGATTGGTGACGCAGTTGACACTGGCTAGAACGGGAGAGGGTCCCTATGGGCGTCATTGAGTGGCAGAGCGCCGCGCTTATTTTGTGCATGCACAAAACAAGCGCAGAGGTTCGGCGTTCTGACCAGGGTGCAGTACAGTCGCCGTGGCAGCGAAAAGCAAGCGACGTGAGCGCCCGTTGACGTAGCAAGGGTGCATACAAGCTACGCGTGGTCGCAGTAAGAAACCAATCTTGTCCTCTGTGACTGCAGTAAGCTTAAAACCCCTGTCACACTCCGCTGCGATCAGGCCGGCGCTTGCATTGCGCTGACAAAGTACCAACATTTGAGTAACATGCGGGAGGAGCGCGGAAAACTATGCCGCTTATCACGTTTTTATTGCGCTCTTATTACGACCCATTGCGCTTCTACTTTGACAAGTCTCACGTTCTCACGCGCTCTCACGCGCTCTCACGCGCTCTCAAGCGCTCTCAGTGTGCTTCCGTTAAGCTATAAACGTCATCAGTGCGTCCAAGTCGCTGTCATTGTGTTGCTAGTACGTTCTCAATAAGTATGCAAAACGTTCTCTGCGTGGGGACAGAGAGTATAAATAGCGCCTCCTGCGTGCTCCAGTCATAGTCAGTTTTTATGTTGTGGGAATATACCCAACAATCCACAATAGACTAGTTGTCCATGTTCCAATTATATATGTTCGGGATATATAGTCATAATTTAAATTGAGCATATGTTTCGATTAACTTTTCCACTAGAGTATGATAGTGATAACGCGGAATTTCGTCAGGGAACAGCGTTGCTAAATAGATCGGCATAATATATGCCCTTTTTATTTTTGAATAGCATGACCTATGGAGGCCGACATCACCATTCCCATGGTTGTTTATGCCTGTTTACATGTAGCACATGTATACATGTATACGGAATACATTGGATTCCATTTAGGTGCCACTTCACGTGCACTATTCTTATTGCGTATTCCATGTTATATATTATGTGCCACATTCGTGACGGAATACATGTACATAGGATTCCAGTTTAAAGTTGCATATTATATGCAAACTCCGATGGTGTGGGTGAGCAGATCGCATGTCAAAGTGGGATCGTACTGTAAACCTGCTGCAAACGTTGGAAGAACGCCATAACGAGAGCCATATTTGCAGTGGCAACATCGTGTGGACGTTATATAATCGGGAACCAGTCCACTATACCACGTGGCAGCGCAATAAGGTCGGGAGATAGACGAAAGAGATGATTTCTTGCTGCGACCACGAGTAGCTTGTATGCATCCTTGCTACGTCAACGGGACGCTCACGTCTGTCGCTTTTCGTTGTCACGTCGACAGTTCTGCGCCCAGGTCAGAACGCCGAACATCTGCGCTCTGGCGCTCAGGCACGATCATGGGGACTCTCTCCCGTCCTAGCCAGTGTCAACTGCGTCACTAATCGTTTCTTGGATACCTTAATGCGTTTAGCTTGGAGCTTTGATAATTTTTCAGCGCAATGCAAGCGCCGGCCTGATCGCAGCGGAGTGTGACAGGGGTTTAATCGGACAACTAGTCTGTTTGATGGGTATATATTCCCACAACCTAAAAACTGACTATGACTGGAGCACGCATGAGGCGCTATTTATACTCTCTGCGCCCACGCAGAGAACGTTTTGCAAACTTATTGAGAACGTACTAGCAACAAAGTAGGAACGCAATGGATCGTAATAAGAGCGCAATAAAAACGTGGTAAACGGAATAGGAGAATATCTTGTTTTAAAAATGTTGACAGTTTTCCGTGTTCCTCCTGCGTGTTACTCATATTTTGGTACCTTTTCAGCGCAATGCAAGCGCCGGCCTGATCGCAGCGGAGTGTGACATGGGCTTTACACGGAATGAAGGCATACCAGGGACTGATCTAGCCTATGTCCTCATTCGACTCCAAAATAGTGAATCAGAGAGGTTCTCTCTTAATGCATGGCATTTTAAAAACATTTCAAAATGGAGTACCCCCCCCCCCCAATATCAATGGAAGGGGAGTATCAAACGTGACAAGAATTTAATGATATTTTTGCAGATTAAAATTAAAGCTTATAACTGTGTATATGTGTCTTTAATATGGTTAAACATGATTTAATGCATGCATTATTCTGGAAGTAGCGACCATTTATGTGGTACATATATTCCATTTTGTCAAAGTGAGCACCATAACATGAAATTACATATCAGTGAATGGTGTTTTCAGCATAATGCATGTGAGAGATCAAATGGGCCATTGCTTCATTTCTTATCTTTCACATGGATTAGAACTCACAACAGAGTCTCCACTGTAGGCTTATTTTTTTCTATTTTTTTCTCAGGGGGAACCCTCGTACTGCCATGAATAGGAGGGGGTACCCCTCCTGAAAACTCTCCCTGATATTGGTATGGCTCTGAAAAAGGTGAAACATTCAACGTGAAACAAATCTTCTCGTAAACAAAAGAATATTTCAGTGTGTTGTATAATGTATAATAATGAGTAAGCTGGGAGAGTAGAAACAAATTACATTTGGTCATGACCCTTTGTTATCAGATCACTGGGCATGCTTATAGAAAATCACAAACAATTAGGTAATTGCTATCTAAAATATGACTCAATTTACCAACTTAGATAGCACAATACAAGGCTTTAGAGGCCCCAGATTCACGCTCAGAGTATTGGACTAACGGCATATCCTGCTATGACTTAAATGGTGCCCAGTACCTGCATATATTTATATAGACACGTTGCTTACGGTTGCTACATAATTGCACAATTCACATTTTTATTTGGCAAATTTTCCTGAGCGAAAGAAAAATAGAAATGTTTGTATTAATTCGCGAGGTTTATCCTAACAGTACAAGAGACCGACAATAGTATAGATACTATGATTGATTGATTGATTGGGGGTTATTGTCGCTTTAGCCACTAAGGCCATATCACGACATTGCCAGATTTAGTGGTGGAGGAAATCCGCACACTTGTGACTAATCTAACAGTGATTTCAATGGCTGATAAACTCGTCAACCATGTGCGGCAAACCACCGGCCATCGGCGAGTAACTGGCAACTCCACCAGATAACGATTTCGAGTTACAAAGTCCACGATGGAAACATGTGGATTTGAACCCTTATCGCCAGCGCTGGGGGGCGAAACGGCTTGGAGTGGTACCCCTAACCGATTGAGCCACCGAGGCCCCTTAGATACTATGAACCCAGAGGTAGTGGCTAGACTTCTTTAATCCCATCATTGATACTTGACAATAAACCACTACCCAACATCTACCATTCAGTCTAATGACAAAGGATTCATTAGAGTTAAACATCATTACTGTTGTGTTACATTGTTTGATAGTCAACTGCCATGAGTGCATTGTGTTACCCATTAAGCGGTATCGCATAATCAATTAGCAGACGATCATACTAAAATTTTATTCTCATGTCGCTTCCGTTACAAAATCAATTTGGATTTTGGAATAAAACAAACTTTGGGATTTTTTTGTATTCCAAAAAAAAATTGGGGTAAAAACAACTTTGCCCAGTTGGCATATATGACGGCGTGAAACATGTTTTTAAGTGAGTCGGCGAAGATATAACACATCCACCGAGATTCAAGTGGAAACATTCGAAATTCCAAGTTGGTTAGGAGAATATCTGGAACCTATGATAATCAGTTCAGATTTGGCATCATTCAGTTTTAATTTATTCATACACATCAAGTTCTGTATGAAACATTTCGCACATTGAGAACAACAAGGGTCTTATCTAGAGAATTCCACATACATTGGCGTATCGTCAGCATATTGGTGGTACTTGACGGAATGCTTGTTTAAAATATTCAGTTAGTGGGCGCGTATAACACAAAAAGAGCAGAGTTCCGAGAATAACCTTGTTGAACACCAACATCAAGTCTTGATGGCATCGATGATGGATTACCGACAATCATATTCTGGTATCTTTCATTTAAGAACGAAAGAAACCATCTCAAAACAACTCCTCCAATTCCAATAATGTTTTCCAGGCACGACAAAAGATTTCCATGAGCACAAATGTCAAATGAGCAGCGCTTAAGTCAAGTAAAATTAAAATCACGTGCCAGCGATCAGTGTTATCATGGTACTTTCATGGAATAGACTTAAATTTGATGTAATTTGCAGCGTGTTAGCAATCAGTGTTACAATAAGGATACGTTCTCCTGAAATAGACTTCAATCGGATGTCATTTACAGCGTGCCAGAGATCAGTGTTGCAATCAGGGTACGTTCACGGAATATACTTAAATTGGATGTAATGTACAGCGTGTCCGCGATCAGTGTTACAATCAGGGTACGTTCACGGAATAGACTTAAATTGGATGTAATTTACAATGTAACACCGATAAGTGTTACAATCAGGGTACGTTCATGGAATAGACTTAAATTGGATGTAATTTACAGTGCGTCTGCGATCAGTGTTACAATCAGGGTACGTTCATGTGAATAGACTTAAATTGGATGTAATTTACAGTGTGTCGGCGATCGGTGTTACAATCAGGGTACGTTGAGGTGAATAGACTTAAATTGGATGTAATTTACAGCGTGTCGGCGATCAGTGTTACAGTGAGGGTACGTTCACAGAATATATTTAAATCCGATGTAATTTACAGAATTTCCGCGATTAGTGTTACAATCAGGGTGCGTCGAAGCAAATCACAATAGCTCATAATTTAAAGAAAGCTCTTTATTATATATTTCTTTGGGCGACGTAGGCATAGTAGCGTGTTTTATGAGACGGTCATTGGAATTGTTCTAAGGTTGACAACATGTTAAAACTTCCTCTTTTGAATGTTGATATTTTACCATCAAGCCCTCCCATTTATGGGTTCGATCGTAATTGTGTTTGGTGTCGTAAACGTACAGATGGAGCTTTTGTGGTGCCAATTGCGACAGGGTATCTGATTATAAATGAAACATAACAGTGAAATTAAGTGCAAATCTTTAGATAACAATTGGCGACAAGTACGGCGTTGGACAAATGGGGGAAATATCAGGTCGAATATGCAATATCGCAATTGATTAACATAATTTTAATGATTTATTTCGCACAGATTCTCGAGTGTAACAATAGCACTTCAAACCACACCAGGAATCTCTCATTGAGAGAATTTCAATATCGTTTCGCCCGAACGTTATTACCAACGCAGGAACGGTGTATGCCATTCTTCTGACACAACAGAACAGACCGGTCGTTAGACCAGGGGGTGGGGGTCGGAAAAATATTTCAGGCACGTATGGCATTTTTTCCCTTTCGATAATTTTTTGTACCCACCCACCCCCACCGCCAATTTTTTTTCCGTTTTCGGCAGTTTTTTCCGACCATTTTTTGACACCCACCCCCCTTTTAACACTAAAACAGAGATTTGCGGGGGGAAATTCACTGTAAACAGCTGTATATGAAATTCTGTGCATACTATTTATCATGGATGTTAACATGGACATGTAAATAGGAATGAGTCATTTTGAGGTCATTCGGCCAAAAAAAACATGGCTGCCAGCGGCCATCTTGGATTTCAAAATTTGCAACAAATTTACAACACGATAACTGCCTGCAGTCAGTTTACCAGTTAGAATTACATTATTTCTCTCATTCAAAGTGGTTTTGAACCCAACTCATTGCCAAAACACTAAAAAAACAAGCAGGAAATTAATTTTTTAGTTGCGGAAAAAATTGCTTGTTGGTGGCTTTGATCACCCACCCACCCCGGCATACGTGCCGGAAGTAATTTTTTCACCCCCCCCCTGGTTAGACAGGAAGGAACGAGTGCTATGAGAACAAAAGTTAAATAGAAAGCCAACGATACTCTCATAATATAACTTCCAATGTTACAGTCATCGTTACCAGGAATGTCACAGTCACCGAAACCAGGAATGTCACAGTCACCGATACCAGGAATGTCACAGTCACCGATACCAGGAATGTCACAGTCACCGATACCAGGAATGTCACAGTCAAACAATGGAACATAGTTACCATGAGTGACGCATCTTGTAAAGCATATACATTTCTGACCCTTTCTTCTTCTGATGTCTGCGTCTGGGTCCTCGCTATACTGGCAGTCGATCGAACCATACACGTGTGTTTTCACCCGAACTCCTTCTTTTCCAGCAAGAAGTCAATATTCAGTGGCATTGTTCTCGTTGTTATTGGAAGTCTGCTAGGGAATTGTTACGTTTATTATGGACTAACGTTATCTACGGGTACTGATAATCAATTGGGGACTTGTGTCCCTACCGGGTAGACAGATTATGTCTGGTTTGTAGTCAACGTCTGGTTTTGGTTGAACCTTGTCAAGTGTTCATTGGTTCCAGTCATCATTGTCGCATTCTGCAACACTTTACTCATTCTCCATATCAGGAAAACTAAAAGAGCCTTGCAATATTTCACTGGGAGCAACGACCATGGAAGACAAGGAACAAAAGGCGACATCATCGACTTCATTGATGCTAATAGCAACGAGTTTCCAACTCATTGTCACAACAACTCCACTGGTCTTAACAATGGCAATCAGCAGTGAAGACTTAAGCTTTTTTGAGACCACTGTTGCCAAAGCTTTTGGGATACTGTACGTGGCTAATAACTTTTTCACGTATGTTATAAGTTGTAATAAATTCAGAGCCGAACTCTGGCGTGTTCTGAAACAAAACTGTCCGCATACGATAGCCGCAGATCCTATTAGTCTTAGCACAAAACAGACTGACCAACCCCAACCAACGAGTTGATCACAGTCATGGCAATCAACACAGCAAATGTAAGCGTTTTGGGGACTACTGTTATTGTGACACTGGGCAGGGCTAATAAGTGCTTAAATTTGTTACAGGTGGTAAGATATTTAGAGCCGAACTGTGGCGTGTTCCGAAGCAGTGATGTCCACACTCGATAACAGTGTATTTTAGCAAAGAACACGCGGACCAACCACTGAGTAGACCACGTTCGCATCCTGAAGTTCGACAACCGGACTAAGATGTTACCCATTCAGTGTCATGCATACACCATTACACAGGTTTAAATGGAATAATATTTAAGAGCTGTGACTTTTGGATTATCATTTGAAACCCGTGACTAATTTGGTTATGTAATTGTATTGATGTATGATGGCGAAGTTGTGTTCTATGGCTCATGCATGCACCATAGGTCATTGTCGGTAATCATGTTCGTTATAATTTGAATTCGAGAAGAGGGTTTTTAACTTTTAAATTTATAGTGACTATGTGTAGTATTTTCGGGATCAAATCTATCTAAAACTACCATAATAAATGGACTACATTGCCTACCTTCTGCTAATACATAAATAACTTTTTTTTTTAAATGTTTATTGAAGAATCAATCACATTGAGGAATGTCATCTACAAAATAGTCAATGGCATTTATATTTGTATACAGATATGGTATTCCTCGCGTTCACACATATATCGTTCTTACTGCACGCACTATCTTGGCTCACAACTTTCGCTCACCAGTGGTACAAAATTATATAATAAATAAACATATGCATGCTTTGTATATAGTAATGTATTATAATACGTCGGATGTTTTGGATAAACTCAACTCTCAATATAGATAGTATTGTGGAGATGGTGGTAGATAGTATTTGTTTTAACCTACTGAGTGATAATCGATAGCAGTCTAAACAATTAAGGTAATCTTGTCGATTTTTGATTATGTCGCCTGTTTGTTTAAAGCTTTTTCTATAAGGAACCAGTTTGTCAAGAATTCTGAAAGTTTCGATTGACACCGTGCTGTATATTTTTCGCAATTGTATCTAAATTCCAACTCTTTGAGGAAAACATTAACAGACAAAACGATGGGTTTAAATTTAGACCGATATATTTATTGTTTACTTAGGAGCAAGAGTAAGTTTGTAGTACAGTTTTTACTAATGGGTGGTGTGCCAAGAAATCATCGTCATTTTTGTGGGATAGAGATTTATGTCATTATTTTTTCCCCAATTACAGATATCTCTAATAAATGTCTGCACATGACAACAATCCCAAAAAATGTGGTTGATATCTTCCTTTTCACTTTTACACCTATCACATTTGTCATCTTGTCTTATATTAGAAATATGTAGAAAGTTATTAGTTGATAATATTCTAGAATTTATTCAGAATTGTAACCATTGTAGCTTGGTGTCAGGCATCGTGAAAAAGGGTAATACATAAATAATTTGACTGTCTTTTGTTAATACTTGTTAGCGATTTATATGATATAAAATGGCCACTTGGTTTCGTACCACATGTGTATATGGCTAGTGTCATTGCAGGAGTTTAGACTACACCTATATATATATATATATCACCTATATATATATATATCTATATATATATCTGTTCACGCCCACCTTTGTACATAATGATATATGATGACTGGTGCCGAGAAAGAACGGTTGGGATTTATCTTGCACACTTTTAGTGTGGGTAACAAAATATACTACTATACATTTGTTTAGCAATGTGGTGTGTATATGTGTTATATCTATAGTGGCCATGCATATGCCTGTTGTATTGTGTCTATATGTTATATCTATAGTGGCCATGCATATACCTGTGGTATACGAACAATATTATATGGATATTATTACAGGTCGGGCCCATTTCATCACACTCCCCATGTAAACTATGTCATGTCGGTATTTTAAGGAGGATCACGGATAAAACACTGGCTTTAGGCTGGCTGGTTTAATTACAATGTCTTGCAGGTAACTAGCCGAATTCCAACGTGACATACGCTTAGTGTGGCACAGAGTCAGCACTCTGCAACTGGTAATGATCATATCGAAATATTTTGCCATCTTTTCTATTCACTGGTAGTCAATTTATAAAATATCTAAATTCTACTTTTGTCATAATATATAATCGGCTTTTTTGGGGGTATGTTCTAAAACTTTTATAACAATTCCATTAAATCAATCCATGATCCAGCTTCGTCTGTGGTAAATTGGGACATTGGTCATTTTAGCCTCGTGTTTAATATGCCGATACTAAGCAGACATCCCCCTTTCTCATTTCATTCATATATTTATGTACATATCAATATGTGGGGAAATTATATGACAGATAGGTATAGTGAAAACAATAATGGCTTACAACCTAAGTTGACAAACGGAAGGGCTTTATAGTCCGTCAGCTAGTCCTCCATTCTTACTGTTTATTGTCAATCCGGGCCCTATACTATGGACCATAACAATTGTAATCACAAGGTTATGTAAGGTACACAGGATGCGTCAAGTGCAATAAACCACTGTATTGTAATAGTGTAGATTATACCTGTGTGGTCGTGGGCGCATTACCGATGGGTGATTGGGTTTGATTAGAATGGAATTCACACTGCGACAATCAAGCGGTTGTCTCGTGGCAAACAACCTAAAGTGTGTATTGGATTATTGACCAATTATGACATTCGTGCAGGGACGTTGTTAGAGGGTCTCCTTTGGGGGTACACAACTTGGAGTTTAAACCTGCACCTGAGACCCTCTAGCTACGTCTCTTGTACATATTATCAATATAATACTCCAGCGATTCTGAACGACAACCCAACTAGAAATTGAAATACATCGTTGTTGGAACAGACAATAACCATTGACGAAATGTAACACAATGCACGAACGGTTGCGGTGTACTCACTGAGCGATTATTTAAAGGATACCGATTACCACTAATCAAATTGAACACGGATCACCCATGCCCTAGCGATAACATATCAATGAGTGTCTCCGAGGAATCAGTTTTTTTTCCATTGGTCAATCAAGTCACATGTGGAAAACATATTATTGTATTGGTCACCATGCATGTGAACGCCGCATTACAAGAAGTCGCCTATACACTGTTAGAATAAGAGTGGAGGTATATGGTAATCGACACCTTTGTGTGCCTCACAGAAGCTTGTGATTACAATAATTGTGTTCTATTGTATAGAGCCCTGGGGGTTTGGTGTTATTTTATTGTCATTCCGGAGGGTTCGGTGCGATTTTATTGTCATTCCGGAGGGCTAGTTGTGATGTTCGCTGACCGTCTCAGATATGCCATCTGGTTCGACGCCCACTTACCCATATGGTGTATTCGACTCCGTCTTCTTTCACGTTCGTGAACGACATGACACCAAGACCATATATATACATTTACATAAGAGTTGAACCTGACTGTATGTCTGTTCGCGATCTGTTTATTACATATCTATCTATCAATACCACACGATCGCATGCTTTCCTATGTGTGTGGTACTTCTCAATACCAGCACATGTGCCGGATTAGGACTATGTCTTTTTGGGACTGATATAGGCAATGGCTGTAGAATCACACTGGTACACTAGAGCTAATTAACTGAAGAAAGCAGGTGGTATGTACACCCATAGACCTAATATGCTGGTATGCCCTTCACTGCATTCGGGGCGATCAAGCTTGTTTAATCCTCATCAGGATTTCAGATGATTATCAAATAAACCTTAGTGTTATTTTCATTGTGCTGGGTATTGTATCTAACAGAACATGCAAAGTATTCATAATGTTTTTCTGATGTTATTTCATAATTATTATGCGTTAAAAATATATTTATTTCATAAATATTATGCGTCATGTAATAAAATGAAAAATTATTTAATGAAATAAATATGCACCAATAGGTTGGTGCATAACTCCATGATAAAACATCACCAATAAATGTAAAATGCTTATGTGTTTATTGCCTCCTTGTTTTATTTGCTCAGTCGCTCATTGTTTACATGTTATATAGTGATGTTTTATTCAATACAATTTGATGTTATAATTTGTTTTATTTCATAATTAATCCCTATGGAATAAAAATGGTTGGAAACTAAAAATTGTAATCAGATGTAATTGAACAGTAATTTTATTAATGTAAATGAAATCGGTTACATCAGACAAAATGTAATCAGTAATCGTAATCATATTAATCGAAGTAATTGTAATAGTAACCGATTACATAAGCATGTAATCGTCCCAAACCTGGTTCATATTGCTCGTAATAATCAGTACAAGCACGATACTGTTTACACGAATGTTTCCCAACGTTTATTAAGCAACAGCCTCCACGTCATAAAGCAATGCACACACGTACGTCACTACAAGTCGATCACAACCTCGCCGCTTGTTGTTATATTGGGCGCACTTTCAACTCCAACTGTATGGATTTCCAAGCTGCTGTTTGATGCCTGTTTTTTATATGTGTGCGTGAATTTATATTGGGCTCATTTGTGTTGCGGAATCAATTATCTCTTTTATTGTTGGCAACATTTGAAGAGATATAACAGTTTGATCTGCAGTAAATCTACTGGTTTATGAATATAATGAATGACTGGAAGATCGATCTGGGTCATTCACCATCATTGTGTTTTGACCGGCGGGATAATTAAAAAGAATTCGTGTGTTTATTTTCTCTGTCGGTTAAAACCCAATTATCCCAATCGATCTTCCAGTAATTTTTATGTGATTTACAGCATGTCTGCCATCAGTGACGCAGGGTGAGTTCACATTATCTTATGTTTCATGCATTTGTATAATTACTGGAAGTTTTCAGGTAACTTACAGGTACTTTTTTGCCAATAACAACCCAATAATAAGCGACCGTGTTGGACGAGCACGCCAAACCTTGACTAGATAGGAATGTAAACAGATATATTATGACTAATTGACTTGCGAGGCTGCTGGATATAGTTATTATTTGCAATTAAAATCAACAAACAAATATCAAAGTATGTGGTGAAGCGAATGGTCGTTTGAGTCGTGCTGTTATCAGATATGTTGTTTTGGATGCTAATAGTTGATGCCATACCAGTCGTTGCTGGTACCGATGGTGATGTTGATATGTTATGATATCCAATCGGGCAGTGCTATCTAACTCAGAGTTTCTAACTTAACAAATAAAGGTTCCATTTGGATTGGATGAAATATAATACCATTTCCAACTCAATTCCGTTTTCTTATTAGAGGAAATCCGACAGTCGCAATAATAATCTTATTGGAGGAAATCCGACAGTCGTAATTAATGTTCTAGTGGAAGAAATCCGATAGTCGTAATATGTATCTTATTGGAAGAATATGGTAGTCGTAATAAAATATCTTATTGGAAGAAATCAGACAGTCGTAATAATTATATTATTGGAAGTAATCCGACAGTCGTAATAATTATCTTATTGGAGGAAACTGAACAGTCGTAATAATTATCTTATTGGAGGAAACCCGATAGTCGTAATAATTAACTTATTGGAGGAAACCCGATAGTCGTAATAATTATCTTATTGGAGGAAACCCGATAGTCGTAATAATTAACTTACTGGAAGAAATCAGACAGTCGTAATAATTATTTTATTGGAAGAAATCCGACAGTCGAAATAATAATCTCATTGGAGGAAACCGATAGTCGTAATAATTATCTTATTGGAGGAAACCCGATATTCACAATAATTATCTTATTGAAAGAATCCGGTAGTCGTAAGAAATATCTTATTGGGGGAAATCCGAAAGTCATAAGAATTGTCTTATTTGAAGAAATCCGATAGTCGTTATGATTATCTTGTTGGAGGAAATTTCTGTTACGGATGCTAATAGTCGATGCCAGTCCCACTCTGGTTGTGGTTGGTACTGATAGTGATGTTGATATATGTATCCAATCTGGGCGGGGTATTAAATTATGAGGTTCTAACGTGACCAATAAAGGCTCCATTTGGATTGGATGAAATTTAAATTCCATTTCCAACTGAATCCCTTTATCTTATTGGAAGAAATCATATATTCGTAATAATTATCAGTGTTAATTGAAGCTCTAAATTGTCGAATTCAGTAATCAACACTCTAATATGAACCTTTGTTATGTTGATATTATCGCTAGAAATTTCCATCAGTGTTGTCATAAAATACTCTCGGCTGGATTCCGTCAACTTGAGTATGAAAATGTCTGAGTATGCTGTGAAGCGAATGGTCGTTTAGCTCATGTTGTTATCGGGTATTGTCTGTTATTTTATGCTAATACCACTCTGGTCGTTGCTTTTTCAAATAGTGATGATGCTATATGATCTGTCTCCATTCGGGGAGGGTGTCTGTTTAACTAAGCGATTGTGACTGCGAAAATAAAGCCTCCATTTGGATAATTCTCCACAATACCCTACATACATAGGGGTGTTTCCTTTACCCGGTGCCTCAGTGGACAAGGTACCAGATACATTAGGCCAATTTTATGTAAACATATTTTATTTTCATCCTGTTAAATGCATGGGATTGAGGCACAAGTTAGAACATAATATTTACATAAATATACGATATTACCAATATAGTTGATATGCCTTCATTAACTGAATACGCCTTCAGAAAACGTAAATCCATAATGACACACCTCTCTGGTGCAATGTTATGTGTTACTGTGTTTAGAGGATGGCATGGACACCACAATTAAAGTATTTGATCAAACGGTCCAATAATGGATCAACTTTCAAGTTCTTTGCTTATATATGAATCCATATACGAGATATAATCTCTGGCACTTTTATGGTTTTTAATCACTTGGTTTATTAATTGTTTTGGCTCAACAAATCCTATAGGAAAACCAAATTTCAAAAGGTGACAAAGTTCCCTATCCTCATAAAAAACAACAATTCTTTATTTTTTTCAATATTTAAATCCGTGTTTACTGGTATTTGACATTCTTGAAATGTATTCTTCCCACAGTTGTGAATTAAGTCTTGGTCAGCAATAATACGTTGAGTTAGCGACATCGTTAACATGAACCTCAGAATTACGGGGTGGTTTCTGTGAGTGATAATTTCAGCTCACCTGACTCGCTATATTCACTGCAATACCACAAGTCCCCAGCACTATTTAACAGCTCACACATTATTTATGAATTTAGCACTTCAAATGAGACTTCTCAGTTACTAGTACTGTATCTAAGTTAAATTCTGAATTTCTGTTTGCATTGCAAAATGACTTCAGGCGTAGGGGTCGGCGAATGATCATCCTGTGAATTTGAATGCAGAATTTCTGATTATTTATTTTCTCTTTCTTGTTGCCAGCACGTGGCACAAAATGTTCTACTATACCATTATGTCTCTACCTTTAGCAACCAATTTATGCGAGCTAGAAACACTTACTTTGGTATGAACCACAAAACCACGACAGTGCATGAGAATCAAATGAACGGTTCCTCCTTGCTGCCCTGGAACATTGGATGGCTCGATGTCACCTTAGATACAAACCTTTGTTTTGCCCTGACAAACCTTGCTGATAGATGATTCAAACTGAGTGGAGTCATCAGCCCAAGTGTTCTCCCGGTTTCAACACGTTTATCCAGTCTGAATATAAAGTTAAGAGTGATCACCACTCATAAACAGAAACATAATAGCTGATCCATTTCAAAAGAGCTACCCTCCCCTTCTCCACTGAATTTATGCCCTGTCTGCTGATAATTTCGAGCTCTCCTGCTAGAAATTGTTGACAATTGAGATTGGAGAAGGATATATTTGAATTTGCAAAGTGTAACTTCAGAGCAGTTTGGGCACAAACATTTGTTGGTTAATAACAGTGTTACAATTTTTGGCTTTATCTTTCGAATTTGTTTTATTTTCATTTGCTTTTAATCTACGTTTGGGAAGCTTTTTTTATCCAAATTGTGTTCTTTTTCACTCTTCTGATTGGTTGAGGATGCGTCACATGGTGGGCCTCATATGGCCCCATGTCACTCTCCGAACTACTTTCATTGTCCGAATTACTGTCACTGACTAACCGCTTGAGATTGGAGTCTGCCTTCTTGTTAAGTGAGGTGAAACACTCCGGTTGGGTGATAAAATAGAAATGGAGAATCATCTTGCTCAAAGTAATTATTTTTACGATTATTAATCCAAATTTACAGCACACACAGCGTTATTCTTATATATTAATTCAATGCAATGACTCTCGATGGCGAAATTATTTGTGTTAGTTTATCGCCGGTTGTTGCGTCCAGCCTGAGAATCGAGAAGTAAATATTTACAATTAAGCGTAGTTCAGACGGTGATATAAATGGAGTGGTATGGTCGATTTCTTTGAGCTTTTCGTCGATGTTGGTAGAATGATACATTCCCACAGATGGCATAGCGCATGAGTACTAACTTATCAGTTTCATGCACCAGAAAAAGTCCATAATATGTCTTTAAGTGTTTCAAGTTTCCGCAACTCGTCCAAAGCACGTTATCGAAATCTACCTAATATTTAGTTTTCATACCTTTCGTAGCTTTATTGCCTGTCTGAAGTTTCTTCCCCAGGATTTCCTTCTCAGCTGTCAGTTCCTGTGGCGATTTTATTTCTGCATTACATCCACCAATTGTTTAAGATTTGGGATATCCTCTAAGAGGGGTGTTTTGTCACCCAGATTGTCTAATTCACCACATTCCTCAAATTTCTCATCGACTTCGTTCTAAAGTATATCTTCGTAGTGGACATCTGAATCTTCTCCGTTATTCAACTTATTATAATCAATTGGTAATGATCTCTTCGGTGCATAATTCTGACGTCTGGTAATCGATAACTCGATGCAAACAATAATTTGAGAGTGTCAAATTTCAATGCGATTCTTCGAAGTATGTTTGAGCGATCGGAGTTCAAATATAGTCGATGAGTAGAAATAGTTTGAAGTCCACATTTGTCAAAGTTAACGGAAAAGTAATTTGAAAGGAATGTCTAAAAGCGCCAAAATCTAAGGATATAGGTCAGCAAATGAGAGGCCAGAAAAGTTATTCACTTACGCACAATCTACAACAAGTAAACACGGAGGTAATCAACGAGCAAATGTAAACACAGAAGCATGCAGCGACAACTAATGAATGTGAGAATGCCACAATGGGCTAGCTATAGAAGGACGTGGTAGTATGTATAGACGATTTAGACCATAAGTTCTTTTGTCTATGTGTGACTCTTAATGGCTAAGACACTACGCTTGGGTTGTCTTACCAAGAAATCAATTAACCAGCAGTCGAGCATTGAACAGCGGACAATTAGGTGCGAGTTGTTCAAACGCTCGAATTATTGTAGCTTAATAATAACAAACACAAGCGCGATTGCCTTAGCAACTACAAACAATTGTTGCAATTGATGTTCTTCGGGGGGAAATGGGTGGGTTGGGGTGGGTGAAACAAAACATCTAACAACTTTCAATGAAAATGCAGTGTATATAAATTATTATTACAATGTCAGGAACATCTATAATCACACGTCAATCTCAATTTCATTGTCGCCTTTTATTATGAGAACAGAGTTGTAGTGTTCGGGCACTCTGATACTGAGTAAATCCGATCGTTTAGGCGTGCTTCGAGTAGTTGGAACTGAAGTAGCACCACACGTGTGTAACGGTTCGACTGATAAAGTGACTAGTTTCTAGAGGCCTAGAACCGCACATTAATTTCCTTTTCTCTTCGGATTTATTCAGACTGAACTATTGAACAAATTATATATTATTTATTTATAAAGTAACTAAACATTCCATAAACTCAACATAAATCCAAAATATATAAATGTTCAACGAAATATAAATATTAACTAAATATAAGAAACCAAGTAAATTACTGAAACTAATCCATCCATTTCAATCTCTATACGCAATATCTATACACTAGATCACTACCGTATGTTCCAGAAGTTTACATAGGTTCAACTCCTTGCAGTGGAAAAGGCGAGCCCTTAACACTGCAAGACTTGCCACGAAGGTGAACGATTGGAAATATTTGATGCTTGACAAATAGTGTTGTTGCATTAAATGAAGCCATGCTACCTTAATAAATATTCAGTTTCAATAAAGAGGCAGTGTAGACACAACCATGCTGCTTTAATAAATATTCAGATGTAATAAAGAGCCATTTAAAGTGTTCCCCAACAAGGTCTAGGCCGGGAAACCAAAAGTTCATACTGGGAACGATACCACCAGAAGTTAGTCCTTTCTGGCAACCATCTTGTGTGAAGAGATAAGATCAAACATGATCTAATCGCTACGTATAATCAAGCATTAAATCAAGCGTACCTAAATGCAATAAATTAGACAGAGTAACCTTCTAGTAAAAAGCACCAAGTGAGGTGTTCTATACGAGAAGTTTTGATGAAGTATAGAAATATAAAACATATACTTTGTATATAAAGTTAACTGTATAGAAAAATATATATCTAATATACATGTAAATGAACGTTTTCTGGGAGGAAGAATGTGAACCTATCTCAAATCATTTTGCCGTAAATAAATCATTTATAAAGACTTCACACAATCAATGCGATATTTTAGAAAACACTTCAGTTAGAGAGTAGATGCGACCAAGAGTTATCTTCCCATTGCAAATGGCGGCTTCCATGAAAAATAAGGAAGTCATGACTTGAATTCCGTCACACGTGCAACGTGTGTCCACTCTCGAGATTTTTGCCTTGATGGGTTCACTATCCGGAACCGGTGGATTTACGCTCTGACTTATCGCTTGTTTAAGAGGTTCCAACTGTCGTTTATACGTTTGTACAGCATCACTGTGGTGACCACTGCGACTAGTAACAGCTTGATCCCCAAATCCCGCGTTATATAACCAGATAACGTAGTACAACATGTAGCCTTTCTACAATTATTTCGAATCACTCGATCGGTGGTGTCAATGTTGGCTCTCTCTCTCCCTACATCATGCTATCCCTAACACTATCATCTTCCGTTTTCTATCCCTAACTCAAATTTAGTTATATATCTCCACTTCTCCTAAACCATTATTTCAATCCCTTCCCGTCTGATCAATACCCCTCAGTCACTTATTGGGGAAGGGACTTGCGGCCAAAGAAGGAGAAGACCTCGGGCTTGTTGTCTGATCCTCATTTCCAAAATTAACTCTTATTATTTGTATATTTATGTCATCTGTATATTATGTTATTTGTTTTGATTTGGAAACAAAATATGTTTACATCAAAGTGTATTCACTCCAATTGTTTGTTCCCCGTATCTGGGAAAATTGGTTCCCGGTCTGGATTCCAAAGTTCGCCGGTAGAATTGACCCTCGTTTGGAATAAGCGACAAATACTTCTAAACAATCTTCACCAAACACCGCGGATTGTCTGGCTGGGCAACGTGTTCAATCAATTTCGGTTCACCTTTACTCTGCGTAAGTCCGCCTTGCACATTTTTACTTGCTCTTCCATCAAAAATAAGCGCATTTAAATGAAGTTCATGTTTGAAAACAATTTTTAATTGTTCAGCCTGTAGCTTGTTGTGCTCGTCCATAGCCCGAAATACGAACGCAATGTTTGTCAGTCAGGGCTGTCTCGTCCTCTATAAGAACAGGATCAGCTCGTCTCTGTTTAACGCATGCAGCGGCTTTCAGCTCTCTCACCCGTGCATCAAGGGCTCTCCTGGAATGTAACGTTGAATTCCGTCAAACAATTGCCCCAATATGTAGATAGGGCTGTCCGTCACTGCGTCTAACCTCATATGGGAATTTCGACAGCCAGTAATCCAATGTGTGCAATGGTGTCTCGATGGTAATGTCCACATGCAGGCACAGGGTAGTTTGGATTCGATTTCGATATATCCTGTTTATTTCGGTTGGTAGCCCAATCCATCCATGTGTTCATACACCAGGAGTTTTGTCGCCGTGTTTTCACTGGCACACAATTGTTGATATTCTGTCTCAACTCAGTATCTGTAACAGGATCGGCATGCCTCGACTGCTGATTACTCGTAGTTTCCTGTGACATTTCATACTCGGAAAATAAACAATTCCGATGTTATTTTGCAAATTGACTTGGCGACTGGTTGCAGCCAGGACAAATGTATGGCATATATAATCGTGAGTCATAATCATGAATAGTCTCAATTGGATTGATCATCTCACTCGTGTCTTCATAATTAAGACGATCGGTGTGCGTCTTGTTTTGGGAGTGACAAACTCTACTCGATCTCGCTCCGCACCCGCGAGTAGAGTTTATCACTCCCAAACAAGACGCACGCCGACCGTCTTAATTATGAAAACACTCGTTGAGATGATCTTTCCAATACATAGAGCTCTCTGCGCTAATTAAGTAATTTGTAAAATAATTTTCCAATGCATAGTTATTGTTCTCTTAAAATCGACTACTCGCTATCGCTTGTCGGTTCTAAAATATAACGCACACAATGATACAAAGGGATGTGGTTTAAGTTTAAATATTTAGCAGTCTCTAGGTTTAGAATATCGCTGATAGCGTTGTCTTCTGACTCATAATTATGAGCCAGTAATCACTACACTGGAACAGTTACTGCATACATAGGAGGATTTATCAAATTGATTTTTGAATATAACAGCTGCAGAATGATGAGCGTGAGGAATTTTGTTCAGATGGAGTTTGTGGGATCAACACAATTAGTGTCAATCGGTTTTAGTGCAGTCACTTACCGTACCCGCCTCTCTCAGTACAAGCACATTCCATTGTATATGGTCCTGAAAGGGAAGAAATACTAGGTACGCGGGGTAAAATGGCACGTTCGATGAGAAACACATCAACTGAAAGTCAGCTGTCATTTGCCGATAATTCAACTAACAACGTTACAACCACAGAAACCACGAACTTGATGTTAGGTATTGTTCAAGTGCTATTGGTTTTCGTTGGAATTATCGGAAATGTTTTGATATTAATTGTAATTGCGTGTTATACGATGAGAATAAAACGCTCATCGTTGTTTCTTGTTTCTTTCATTGGCGATACCAGACCTGTTTGTACTATACATTAATTTGCTACGCAACGCGATCAAGATAATACACCGGTGGGGCATCATGACCGCGAGTGACGTATCTTGTAAAGCATACACATTTCTGACATACTGTTCTGTAGATGTCTGCGTCTTTATCCTCGTTATACTGACTTCGATCGAACCATACACGTGTGTGGTCACATAACAATATGCGACAAGTACGTCACCGAACAAATGACGGACTATCCGGTCGAATATGCAATATCATTATTATTCACAATTGAATAACATAAGTTGAAAGATTGATTTCTGACAGTTTCTCGAATGTAACACTTGTGGCACTTCATTACACAATTGGAATATCTCAGTCAGATAAATTCAATATCATTTCGCCCGAACGTAATTGCCACCACAGGAAAGGTGAATGCCAGTCTGTGTCCACAACAGAACAGAACGGTTGTTGGATAAGAATGTTATACGCAAAACAGTGAAATGGAAATATACCCTGATAATTTAACTTGCAATGGTTCAGTAACTGACACCAGGAATGTCACAGTCACCGAAACCAAGAATGACACAGTCACGGAAACCAGGAATGTGACTATTGGAGTTATTCAATTACTACTTATATGCGTTGGAACTATCGGGAATGTTTTGATATTAATTGTATTTACTCGTCCGACGATGAGAGTAAAACGGTCCTCGTTGTTGTTTATGGCATTGGCGATAGCTGACCTTGTTGTACTGTACATTGCATTGCTACGCAGTGCGATCAACAGAATAGCCCATTGGGACATCGCTACCGTGAGTGACGCATCTTGTAAGGCACACCCATTTCTGAGGTATTCGTCTGCAGATATCTGCGTCTGGATCCTCGTTATAGTAACTTTCGATCGAACCATACACGTGTGTTGTAACACAAAGGGCTCCTTCTTTTCCAGCAAGAGGTCAGTTTTGAGTGGAATTGTGTTCGTTGTAATTGGAAGTCTGCTGGCGAATTGTCACTTGTTATATGGACTACAATTATCTACGGGTTCTGATAATCAATCGGTCATATGCATCCCTACCGGGTCGACAGAGTATGTCTGGTTTATGGACAACGTCTGGTTTTGGATAGATGTTGTCAAGTATTCATTGGTTCCAGTCATCATTATGGCATCCTGCAACACTCTACTCATTTTCCACATCAGGAAAACGAAAAGAGCATTGAAATATTTCACTGGGAGCAACGAGCAAAGAAGACAAGGGAAAAAAGCGACATCATCGACATCATTGATGCTAATAGCAACGAGTTTCCAACTCATGGTGACAACAACACCACTCGTCTTAACACTGGCAATCATCAAAGCAGATTCAGGCTTTTATGAGACCACTGTTGCTGGTGTTCTTGTGACTCTGACCGGGGCTAATAATTGCTTGAACTTTTTCACGTATGTTATAAGTGGTAAGAAATTCAGAGCCGAACTCTGGCTTGTTCTGACAAAAAGCTATCGGCAGACGATAGCAGTAGACTCTCTGAGTCTTAGCACACAACAAACAGACCAATCCCAACCAGCGAGTGAATCATAATAATGGCAATCATCACAGCAACCATCAAAGCATATTTAAGATTTTTCGGGACCACTGTTGCTGGTGTTCTTGTGACAATGAATAGGGAAAATAGCGGCTTACATGTTTATAGTCGGTAAGAAATTTAGAGCCGAACTATAGCCTGTTCTGAAACAGAGATAACCACACTCATTAAATGTGTGTTTTTGCAAACAACAAGCGGACCAACCAATTGGTGAATCACATCTGAATCATGGAGTCCGACAGCAAATCTAAATTATCCCCAGTGTCTTACATACGCCAGAGGATTATATGGAATAACATAGAAGACATGTGACTTTCGGATTATCATTCAAGTCTCAGATTATTGTTTCCGCTAGTGCATTGATGTATGATGATTGATGAAGTTGTTTTTCTAATGCTCGCCCGTGCACCAGATATCCTGAACTGTCTAGATATAATGCTCATAACAGCTATGTTTATTTTGTTTTCATGTATCAAATGTCGGTATCAATTTCCAGTTGAGACGAGAACTGACTGTTGAAGCAAAACGTGCCAAATAGAGACAATGTCATGGAGCGTTTATCTATTATATATTTTGAAAGATCTGTGTGTGTGTGTGTGTGTGTGTGTGTGTATCTATCTGTCTGTCAGTAATCGATGGACTCAAATACGGCTGAGCCAATTTCGATGAAACTTGGTATGTGGGGGTATTTTCGGGTCAGGACTAACATGGGCCTATTAATTTGTCCGTGCGAGGTCAACTTTTCACGTGCCGAGGTCAAATCTGTTTTTACGCCGTTTTGCGCTAATATATTTCAGTTCGGTGCTTACAAATCGATTCGAAACAGCGCGAATAATAACATGCCAGTCATAATAATGACACTATGAGAATCTTTCGTGTTTCCTCTTTCCAACGATATATAATATGTATGTATCCGTTTTAGTTATCTGCCTCAATTATTAAGAAGAAGTGGTACGATCTTCTATCAGGGTAAAAACAATGCGTAACTTCTATGACGTCGTTAGAGGTCATACAGTTAGATCACGTTAACTCTTACCCGGCCGATGCATTTGACTGTTTCAGACGTCTTGGCGATATCTCGGGCACCGATGGTAATTTATCTTTACGTTGAAACTTGAGGCGCGTTTATATACTTCAGTGGAAATCAAATCGGGATGGATTTCGACGGGTACTTTTGTCGGGTACTTTTGTTCGGGCACTGTGTTTTGGACGGGTCAAATCGTGACCCCACTTGACCTTGGCCTTCAAAATAGACAATTCAAGGTCAAAGCCCGGACGAAGTCGGGTCACCTTCTAGTTATATATATTAAGCATATTACAAAATAATACGACACAATATTCATGACATAACAATTTGGGAATAAGTGGAATGTGTATTTCATTCGGAATTCTCTGCTTAAATTTCCATTGTTCATGCTGTATAATGTTCAGCTACGCTCACAGACTATACTGAAACTGCATGTACTTTACAGCGTATGTGCGATCAGTGCTACAATCAGGGTACGTTCACATGTTGTTATAGTCCGGAAGCTGATATGGTAACCATGCACTCCAGGACATAACTTCACCCAACTCATTTTCTTCCTTAGTTTGCCCCTTAACGGTTACAATCAGGGAGCGTCCACACTCTGTAATGTTACATTTATTTGGCTAATTTCAGGTAGTTTTCAGAACTTTAACGTAAATATGTGTACTTTTATTCCACTAACAACCCAAATATAAGCGCCGCATTGGGCTAGCGTGTCACCCATTGGCTCGATTGGATTGTAACGATATATGCTATGTTTGATTGGACTTGCTAGGCCGATATAACTAATGATTTGCACCTCAAATCAATGTCACTATGTCAGTGTATGTTGTGAAATGGTCGATTGGCTCATGCTGTTATCTGGTATGTTCTGTTGTGGATGCTAATAGTTGATGTCAGTACTACTCTGATCGTTGTTGGTACTTGTAATGATGTTGATATATCATGATGTCCAATCTGGGAGGGATATCAGACTCGGAGTTTCTATCTGAACCAATAAAGACTCCGTTTGGATTGGATGAAATTTATATTCCATATCCACCTGAATCCCGTTAACTTATTGGAAGAAATCCGATAGTCTAACAATTATCTTATTGGAAATCCGATAGTCGTAATAATGAATGATCTTATTGGGGGAAATCCGATAGGTGAGTAATTTTCTTATTGGAAGAAATCCGAAAATTGTAATAATTATCTCATTGGGGGAAATCCGATAGGTGAGTAATTGTCTTATTGGAAGAAATCCAATAGTCGTAATAATTATCTTATTGGAGGAAATCAGATAGTCGTAATAATTATCTTATTGGATGAAATCTGATAGTAGTAATCATTATATTATTGGAGGAAATCCGACTGTCATATTAATTATCTTATTAGAATAATCCGATAGTCGTAATAATTACCTTATTGGAGGAAATCCGACTGTCGTATTAATTATCTTTGTGAATTGGATCTCCAAATTGTCAACTGAATCAAACAACATCCTAGTATGAACCTTTGGAATGTTGATATTGTCGCCAGACGGTTTCTTATATAATGTTGCATTCTGTTATATAATGTTGCATTCTGTTATATAATGTTGCATTCTGTTATATAATGTTGCATTCTGTTATATAATGTTGCATTCTGTTATATAATGTTGCATTCTGTTATATAATGTTGCATTCTGTTATATAATGTTGCATTCTGTTATATAATGTGGCATTCTGTTATATAATGTTGCATTCTGTTATATAATGTTGCATTCTGTTATATAATGTTGCATTCTGTTATATAATGTCGCATTATGTTATATAATGTTGCATTCTGTTATATAATGTTGCATTCTGTTATATAATGTTGCATTCTGTTATATAATGTTGCATTCTGTTATATAATGTCGCATTCTGTTATATAATGTTGCATTCTGTTATATAATGTTGCATTCTGTTATATAATGTTGCAATGAAACTTAAAGATGGCTTATCTCTTTAAATAACAAAGTTGAAATAGTTGCGTGGTTATAAAATAATAGATATGAACTGAAGACCCCTGTCCGGAAAGGCTTCTATCAATTAATATTGATTTTATTTCGAATATTTTATTGGGACCGTTTATTTGTCTATTTTTAGAACATATCATTCGGGTGATACCATATAGTGATATAGAGCATTAGGCGTCTCCTGTGGCTACGTGCCGAACGTCAAATGTGCCAGATTGATTGCTTGTATTGTTTTATTACATAGTTATAAGCGATAGTGAGTATAATTAATGTTTATTTGTGACAAAATTACACAATACAATTTCTGGTCTCTGTTAACAGTAACCACTACTGTTCGTTAGCTAAACAATTACACCTTCTTAGACCATAAAATATTCGAAATAAAATTAATATTAATCGATAGAAGCATTTCATGACAGGATGCTTCGATTGAGATCTAATATTTTATACCCCGGTAACTATATAATACATGTTTACAAAGAGATAATCCACCTTTATACCCCGGTAACTATATAATACATGTTTACAAAGAGATAATCCACCTTTATACCCCGGTAACTATATAATACATGTTTACAAAGAGATAATCCACCTTTATACCCCGGTAACTATATAATACATGTTTACAAAGAGATAATCCACCTTTATACCCCGGTAACTATATAATACATGTTTACAAAGAGATAATCCACCTTTAATAAAGCTCGCTCACTGACTTCATTCGCCCTGTGTTATAGGTAGGATATTATATATAATATATGCATAGTGTTTATGAATAACAAATCCACCTTTAAAGTAGTTCAGAGGTCGACCATAATTTTCACGATTGTAGTAATTAATTGCCTACAGCTGGATTTCGTCAGCTGGTGTAAAAAAATATCAGAGTATGTTGTGAAGTGAATGGTCGTTTGTCTCATTACTTACTTATGGTTGCTTACGATATTAGTGGAGCTGCCTCCCATGATTGCACTGTGTCCACCTCAATTATACATTACACGTCATCTAGAGAAAACTCAGCAAGAGAATTTTGTTTGTTTGAGAGATCATACGGGTGCGAATTATAAAATTAATTGTTCTATGAACCAAACGTACATATGACATGTATGCTTATTTGTTATTTCCTTTCTTTATTGCAACGTGCACATTTTTGTTTGTTTTTTTTACTCTTTATTTATTTATTGTCGTGTTTTTTTTTGGCTTCACATATATTTTTGTTTTCTTCTCACTTCTATTTATTTATATTTTTCTCGAGTATAATATTTTCACAAATTATATTTATAGACATATTATATGTATATCGAGAGAGAAAGGGGGAAATAGTGTGTGTACGTGTCCTTATGCTTGTAATGTTCATCTCTTGCTCTTCATTGTTCACAAAACTTGTAAATAATGGTGTAATATTTTATAAATGTTTTCTCCCAAGAAGGAGGTAAGAAAGAATAATATATTATGCTTGTCCCACTGGTTATCCATGTTGTTCTTAAATTAGCTCCTTTTTCTGGTAGGTTGTTCAACATTTCCACTACTCTCTGACTGAATGAATATTGTCTTGTAGCTTTATTGCAATTGTGTCCTCTAGTTATTTTGTCAGTATTTCTTGTGAGTACGTATGCGACTTCTTGGTCACACATGTATGTGTTAACAATTTTGAAACACTATCATTTCACCTAGATGTTTTCTATATTGAAGTGTTGGAATTGTCAGTGGCTCCAATCTTTTGTCATACTCCAGGTCTTTTAGTCCTGGTGCTAATTTAGTTGCCCTTCACTGATCTCCTTCTGATCGTTCGATAAGGTATTTTCTGTTATGTATGCAAATATTTAATGCCAGTGCCACTCTGGTCGTTGTTGATACATATAATGATGTTGCTTTAGGACTTCCATTCGGTGAGGGATATATGATTAACAGAGATTCTGACTGCACCAATAAAGGCACCATCTGGATAATCCTCCATAATACCCTACACAAATAGGGATGTTTCCTTTACCTGATGTTGATAATGTACCAGGTACATTGGGCCAACTTCGTGTAAACATATTTAAGTTGCATCCCGACAATAACATTAAAGAATACAGTATTTACATGAATATGCCATAATGTATTATTCACATGGATAGTGAGTCTGATACAATGGCATGTGGTATTATGGAATAATACATGTGTATATAGGAGTTGTGTCGCGTCCATCACTGTGCGTCTGTAGGGCTTACCTGATGTCGGTTGTTTTACTTTAAGATAATAAATAAACCAACTCAATGTTGGGCAATTTCACAGTTCCAAAATAATAGAGGATAATTTATGCAGTTATAGACTATCGTGAGTTATATACCCCTCCCCGAATGGAGATCATATAGCAACATCACTATCTCTACCACAAACGACTAAGGCAGAACTGGCATATTTTTATGTAACAACAGAAAGTAACTGATAACGACCAGGCCTCAGGGCATGGTGTCGGACATTTACAGTATGAGGTCCCCAGAGGGTGAATTTAGTGACGCTACCCCACACAGCGGGCTAACATCACTATTCCGCAGAAATCGGACAGGGCATCTGATTACAAACGAACATAGCAACTGGCGACAAGTACGTCACTAAACACATGGACTATGCGGTCGAATATGCACTGTCACTTATTATTTCACAATAAGTGGAATAACATAAGTAGAAAGATTGATTTCTCAGTTTCTCGAATGTAACGTCAGGACTTCACTGCACACTTGGAATATCTCATTCTGAGAATTTCAATATTGTTTCGCCCGAACGTAATTACCAAACGCATGAAGGTATGTGAAATTCTGTGGACGGAACAGAACGGTCGTTATACAGGAAGGAGTACTATGCGCACACCATAGTGAAATGGAAAGCCAACAATACCCCGATAATTTAACATCTAATGTTACAGTCACCGAAACCAGGAATATCACAGTCACCGAAACCAGGAATGTGACTATTGGAATGATTCAATTACTATTTCTCTGTGTTGGGACTATCGGCAATGTTTTGATATTAATTGTATTTACTCGTCCGACGATGAGAATAAAACGGTCATCGTTGTTGTTTCTGTCATTGGCGATAGCCGACCTTGTTGTACTCTACATTAGTTTGCTACGCAATGCGATCAACAACATGACCCATTGGAACATCATGGCCTTGAATGACGTATCTTGTAACGTTTATGCATTTCTTATTTATTATTCTGCAGATGTCTCCGTCTGGATCCTCGTCGTGTTAACTGTTGATCGAACTGTTCACGTATGTTGTCATCTGAAACGCTCATTCTTTACTGGTAAGAAGTCTGTTTTCTGTGAAATTGTGTTCGTTGTAATTGGGTGTTTGCTGGCGAATGTTCACCTTATATATGGACTACAGTTATCAACGGATACTGACAATCAATTGGGGACTTGTGTCCCTACCGGAGCGACAGAATATGTCTGGCTTGTAGTCAACGTTTGGTTTTGGTTGGATGTTGTCAAGTATTCATTTGTACCAGTCATCATTATCGCATCCTGCAACACTCTACTCATTTTCCACATCAGGAAAACAAAAAGATCCTTGAAATATTTCACTGGGAGCCACGCCCAAGCAAGACAGGGGAAAAAAGCGACATCACCGACTTCATTGATGCTAATAGCAACGAGTTTCCAACTCCTTGTGACAACAACGCCACTGGTCTTAACACAGGCAATCAACAAAACAGATTTCAGTTTTCACGAGACAACTGTTGTTGGTGTTCTTGTGACCCTGAACAGGGCTAATAACTGCTTGAATTTGTTCACGTATGTTATAAGCGGTAATAAATTCAGAGCAGAACTCTGGGGTGTTCTGAAACAAAGCTGTCGGCAGACGATAAATGTAGAGTCTCTTGGTCTTAGCATACAACAAACAGACCAACCACAACCGACGATTGCATCACGCTCGCATCCAGGAGTCCGACAACCGGACGTACATGTAAATGATGACATTCGTCCAGAACACACAACCAGAGAGATATATTAACTACCCTAAACATTGTATGAAGATTTTCACGTATGATAAAAGTGGTAAGAAAATTCAAAGCCGCAATCCGGCGTGTTCTCAAACAATGATTTCCACGCCACCCAATAACTGAGTGTTTTATCACATGCAACAGACATACAAACCAATGTGCGGATCCTGGAGTTCGAGAACCAGACTAAAATGATCAGTGGTATGCATATACTATAACTTAGGTCTATATGGAACACCATAGAAGAGTTGTGACTCTCGGATTATCATTTCAGACTCAAGGTTAATTTTGTTCCGCTGATGTATTGATGTACACGTAACTGTGACAACGAAGTTGTTTTCTAATGCTCGTACACACCATGTCATTGCTACGCTGAAATGAACAAAACAACTTTGTTAATTTATCTGTTCTTTATGTATCCAAGTTTGGTATCAATTTCCAGTTAAGACCTCGACTCAAATTTGAGATTAAGTGGAGGATGTATTTCATACTGAATTCTCTGCGTAAGTTCCATTGATCATGCTGTATAATATTCGGGTACATTCACATAATATACTTACATGGGATGTAATTTGCAGCGGTCTACTGTCAGTTTTGAGTCAGGGTACGTTCATGGAATAGATTCACATTTGACTTAATTTACAGCGTACCAACGATCAGTGTTACAATCAGGGTACGTTCATGGAATATAAATAAATTTGACGTAATTTACAGCGTGTTAGCGATCATTGTTACAATCGGGTTAGGTTCATGGAATAGACATACATTTGATGTAATTTACGGCGTGTCCGCGATCAGTGTTACGATCGGGGTACATTCACGGAATAGACTTAAATTGGATATAATTTACAGCGTGTCCGCGATCAGTGTTACAATCGGGGTACGTTCATGGAATAGACTTAAATTGATAGTAATTTACAGCGTATCAGTGATCAGTGTTACAATCAGGATATGCTCGTGGAAAATATTTAAATTCGATGTAATTTACAGCGTTTCCGTGATCAGTGTTACAATCGGGTTACCGTCATGGAATATACTTAAATTGGATATAACATACACCATGTCAGTGATAACTGTTCAAATCAGGGTACGTTCACGGAATACAATTAAATTTGATGTTATTTACAGCGTGTTAGCGATTAGTGTTACAATCGGGGTACCTTCATGGAATATACTTAAATGTGATGTAATTTACAGCGTGTCAGCGAGAAGTGTTACAACCGGGGTGCGTTCACACTCTCTTATATTACATGTATTATGATAATCTCCACATTATATACTTATTCGAGAACTCGCTCAAATAATTGGACTACCCTTCCTCTGAGTGTTGATCCAGTTAGTTGTTCCGGCTTGGTAATAGGGTATAACTCACACTAAGTCATCACCTGGCAATCACGATCTGAATGGGATGTCGAACGGTTTACATATGGGAAGAACTCATAATGTAAGTTCAATTGATCATGCTGTATAATATTCGGGTACGTTCACATAATAGACTTAAATGGGATGTAATGTACAGCGGCCAGCTGTCAGGTTTGAGTCAGGGAACGTTCCTTGAATAGACTTACATTTTATGTAATCTGCAGCGTGTCAGTAATCACTGTTACAATAATAGCGCGTTCATGGAATAGACATATCTAAATTTGACGTAATTTACAGCGTGTTAGCGATCAGTGTTACAGTCAGGATACGCTCATGGAATGAACTTAAATTGGATGTAATTTACAGCGTGTTAGCGTTCACTGTTACAGTCAGGGTACGGTCATAGAATAGACTTAAAGGATTGCTATCCTCATGAAACAACAAAACTGTATCGGAAAGCCACCCCTATTGTGATCACAATGATCCAAATTCCATACAAATCGCGTAATAAATAAGCCGAGAAATAAATAAATAATACACCACCGGTTGTCTGCTATCTCCGTCGCAAAACCTCACATGACGTCAAATGAGGTAAACTAATTAAAAACACGGAATCGGAATTAATTATGTCCACCCATATGGCGATGAAAAATCCGGAATCGACATCACTGCGTGGGTGTAATGGAAATACTGCGGGGAATGTCAATAGCATTGTGTACACGTGGTGAATTGTCATCGTGCGGTGAGTTATCTTCACTTGTGATTTGTCTTAAGTGCTGTTTGGAAAGTTATGGATTTGACAAAAACTATAGAAGGCCGATTGAGCGAGGTAGATCACACTTTCGTGTCAAAAATAAAGCTTATAAAAACACGAGCCCACATGTGAACTCTATTCGGGTGCGTGTTCACGATGTTGTTTTAATATTCCATATATATGCCCCGAGTTTCCCGTATTTACAATCATTTATTCGTGACAATGTCAAATAAATGCAGTGTTTTCGGCTGTGGCCGGTCTACACTGCATGAAAAGTGGAATTTATGCTTTGCATAAATTAGGAATAAATGAGAATAAATTTCACATTTATTCTAATTTATGCATTGCATAAATTTGGATAAATTCCGAAATTTATTGGAATTTATTCTTGAATTTATGCTTGAATAAACTTCCAAATTTACAGAAAATTTACACAGCATAAATTTCAATAAATTTATGCAGATTTATGCCATGAATAAATTTCGAAAATGCAGATAAATTTCGAAATTTATCTACATTTATGCCATTAATAAATGTGGATGGGCAGTATAAATGTAGATAAATTTCTCCACATTTTCAAATTTCTGCGCAGATGAGATTTATTAACATTTAAATGGTCAAGAGATTCGGATGGTCGGTATAAATGTACATAAATTTCGAAATTTATCCACTTAAATTTCGAAATTTAACCAATTTATCGACATAAATTTCGAAATTTATCCAAATAAATTTCGAAATTTATCCACTTAAATTTCGAAATTTATCCACATAAATTTATCCACTTAAATTTCGAAATTTAACCAGATAAATTTCGAAATTTATCCACATAAATTTCGAAATTTATCCACTTAAATTTCAAAATTTAACCAGATAAATTTCAAAATTTATCCACATAAATTTCGAAATTTATCCACATAAATTTCTAAATTTATAGACATAAATTTCATAATTTATCCACATAAATTTCGAAATCAATTTCTAAATTTATCCAGATAAATTTCTTTATTTATCTAGATAAATTTCTAAATTTATCCAGATAAATAGCCCACACACCACTCACCCATTGTTGGGATCAGCAATCATTTATCGCATGGTATGTGCAGCTGCTGACAAAGGATAACAATCTCAGCTGGTATCCTATCTGTATGTTTATTAGGCACTGATAAAAGTTGTTTCTGTGACCCTGTTCCGGTATTATAATTTAGAGCATCCGCATATGCCAAATACCACTAAAGACATATAATATAATGCACAAGGGAGGGTAAATTAAATGTGCAATTCATATATGACAGTACAGTTCCCAATATGGTATTTAGTGAAAGGATCAACAGAAGAAAAACTGGTAATTTTAGCAACTACTATAAGTACTATCAATCTTCAGGTCTCCAATTAAAGGTACTCAACCCGTAAAGAGGGTCCCCATCTCAACAGATTCCAACAACAACAATCCGATCAGAGGGTCCTATATTACTATTTCTTTGGCTTTGGGGGTAAAAAATATTTGATTCGAGTCGAGGAACCGATCAAACAAAGCTCAGAGTTATTAGATATTGATTTTTCAAATTTGTTATGTTCTCGAGATGAGTACTAATAACTGCCGTAATCTGCTCTGGATGTGTACTCCAAATCTATTCAAACAGACAAGGATGAATAACTCTAAAATCAAGTGGTAATTTTAACGCAATTTTGACTGAGTTCTGGGCCAGATAGTATTCCCGATAATGAAAAATAATAGATTTCTAAAATCGATATCTAACAAATCTGAGCTTTGATGGGTGACTTCCTCGACTCGAATCAAATATTTTTGACCCCCGAAGCCATTGAAATAGTAATTGAGAGGAGTTTTATCGGGTTGAGTACCTTTAAACATATACAAGTTGGTGAATTTCAATGTAATTACATTGCATTAAATTTTGACGTAAATTCATTAACATCTGGCGTACTCATTCTAAAAGACTAAATTTAACATTGTGATGGGAATTCAAAATATACTTTCAACTTTCACTGCCGACTTGCAATTGGTTATGTTAAGTTCTAAATCTTTGGTTGGGGCTATCCTGTGCTACATGAAGAAGACAAGAACATATATATATTAATATCTCTTTAATGTAGTAAATAATATACTTAATGTAGTAAATAATAGACAAGAGACCCCTTTCGCATAGTGAATGACAACAGATCATTAAATACACATATATGTACAGAACGGCATGAGTGTTAGCGCGGCCAGATATAATAAGAGGCACAGCCTCAAGTTCTATCCTTCCGCAATGGCACAATTGCCATATTAACCAAAATGATAAATTTTCTCAATAATCCAATACATTTAGTATATATTCCACACCATTGTACCACAGAGTTGTACATTTATGTAATTTAAAGGTAACATTGAAATTTAATCTATTTTTCCTAGCCCATGATGTGTCCATGTCCAATCTAGCTACCAAACTTGGTATGTGTCTTTATCAGCCAAATATACAGTTCAAGTACGGTTCAGTCCAATAATGTTATTGCCCTTGTTCGACTTGTACAATTTCATAACATTTTGGTTTATGACCGACAACCCCAATTTGGATTAAAAATAAAGCAACACATATTTGTCTCAACCAAAAGGCTGGACTAGAAAAGGTATAAACTTTATCACTGCAACTAATTATAACCCCACTTGGTGAAGACTAAATCACACTGGAAGTGAATACATGTTCCTCAATGTATTTCACAGTAGATGAAGGTGGGTCTCATATCAAGATAGCATGATTTATATGACTTTCAATTGTAATGATTCATAGTGAATTGGCTCACTAAATCATGTAATCTTGAGCTGGACATTCCTGTTATGTGAAATACATTAACATGGTTAGCGAACACAGCAGGTGAAGGCCAGCCTCCAATCAAATTGGCATGATTTATGTGGCTTTCGATAGCCCATTTCGTGAACAAATTTAATTACATGACTGCAATTTTGCGAGAACCCTTTCCAAAGTATTCTCTTAATGTTATGTGTCGCCCATAGGACCCTAACTTATATGAGAGAATGCATTGACCGAACAATATTCACCATGACCTTGTAAGTCAGTACATTCTCTTATATATGCGAGGATCCCTGAGAGACCGCATATATGAGGCCCCACCCCCTTTTCGTACGCCGTATTCCATGCCCTGTTATGAGGTACGCCGTATTCCAGCCCTTTGTTAGGAGGTATTCGGTATTCCAAAAATACTGGTATTCGTACGCAGGCCTTCCAAAAAATGAAGTTTTCATATATTTTTATGTATTCCGTATTCCACCCTCTGTGTTAAGTTGTATTCCGTATTCCATGGGAGGTGGTGCAGGGGCCTCATTTATGAGAGCACTCACTGGCGTAGGGGGAAGATGTCTATTCCGAAGGTTCGCTATTCTGAAGGTTCACTATTCCGAAGGTTCACTATTCCGAAGGTTCTCTATTCCGAAGATTTTTTTTATTATAAAGGTTAATTCTATATTCTAAAGTATTGAGAGGGTTCATTATCACGAAGACTCTTTTTATGAAGGAAATAACTTAAAACATTGAAACAATAAATGTGACTCTTTTTTCGCGGGTTTCCCACTGGGTTTCCTTGACATTAAGTATGCCGTTATTTCACAAAACATATTCACGTCAGGCAGCCCACACAATTGCTATGTTTCCATACAATTTAATGTCTTCACGTATGACGTTATATCTCAATAATCTTAGAGGCAAGAATACGCCAGCTAAATGCGGATTAAAACAGTGGGGCTATAACTCTTAATGAATACTGCGTAGCAGAATGTCGTTGAATAGACGGGTATGAGATTAACCTAACTGCAATTGTGAATTTTTATTGAATTTTAAGGCCCACTTAATTTTCGAGTCACCGACTATTTTTTTATAACAATCTGTGCCATAAAATATGATTGAAACACTATAGTTCATCACCAGTTGAAACGTCTGTATCCGAAGATGCCCATAGACAAATAGAAAACAGCTTAAATCATAAAATGATTCCCCCCGTTATGGCTCCCAGAATGCAACAGAATTCAACCTAATGTATTTTCAATTGAAGGGGAATAACACTATCTTTAATATAGAGTTATTCCCCTCCAATGAAAATAATACACTTTGCGCAACAAAACCAGATGAACGTTAAGCACAAAAATACGTCGTTAACTCAACAAAAACAACATGTTCACAGTTTATTACACCCGATAAGCTGATAATACAGTGTTATAGAGCTTCCTGTTTCCAATGGTATATATACTGGCATATATTTTATATATGTGATCTGGGGGTTCGATAATTAAGTGGGCCTTTAATGTTGATGTTTCTTTCAAATACAGATTGCCAGTTCGGAAAAAACTATATCTCTTACCTGTAGTTTATTTCAGTCATCGTGTTTTCAACTTTCCATAATAAACGATAAACTGATACTGTCTTTTTGCTATTAATAACCAACGTCTGAGACAATTTGGGAATTAGACGTGGGTGTATACATGTACAATAAGTGAATACTAGCGTAATAGTAGTTTTCATTCCTCGTGTGGTTTTTGTGTTGGGGTGCAAATTCTGATTCATTTCTGGTTAAATACGCCCAGAACAGAAAACCTTCAGAATAGCGAACCTTCGGAATAGCGAACCTTCGGAATAATGAACCTTCGGAATAGCGAACCTTCGGAACAATGAACCTTCGGAATAGAGAACCCTACCCGGCGTAGGATATGTAATGCATCACCAGCGCATCTCCCGTCATTAAAGGGTTAAACCCGCTGGATATTGTAATGATAACAGGTGAAACAGGCCCAATAAATCATGTAATCTTGAGGTAGACATTCATATGATGTGAAATTCATGGTTACCGAACAGGTACAAGTCTGCTTGTACCCACACCAGCTAGGATATTTGAATAACGAGCATGTCCACATCCAAATATCCTAGCTGGTTTATGTACAGGTAGACTTGGACTAGTACTGGCTAAGAAATTTGTAACATGTATTTTGTTATCTTCAAATCTTTTATCTTCAAACAGTTCCTAGGTTTTGAGCTAATGGTATTCTCTTTTGGTACAAAGTAAGCAGTGGTCATATGGCTTCCACCTCAAAATTCTTCTGATTTTTAGCACTGAAAAATGGTTCTTATTTATCCATCTATACATGGAACTTTGAAACAAAATTAAGAGTGTTCCAAAAAGAATGACACTACATATGTGCTGAAATTTGGCGCCTTATGTTTCAATGTTAATTTGCACAGTGCATAATCATGCATGTTGCCACATCTGAGTTCTAAAATTAGGATAATTTTAAAACCATTATAAATTAGGTGAATGGAATTTAGACACAATTTATTCTAAATTTATGCCATGACTAAATTTAGAAAAATGAGGATAAATTTCGAAATTTATTAAGATAAATATCGAAATTTATCCATATTTAAAAAAACATTTCATGATATAAATGTAGTTGAAATTTACTAACATTGATGTCAGATCAATTTGGATGGTCAGTTAAATGTAGATAAATGGAAGTTTATCCACATAAATTTTGAAATTTATCCACATAAATTTAGAAATTTATCCACATAAATTTTGAAATTTATCCACATAAATTTTGAAATTTATCCACATAAATTTTGAAATTTATTCAAATAAACTTTGAAATTTATCCCCATTTGCTTAATTTATGTCATAAAGAGCGTTTATATCTCGAATTCGCAGAATTCTGAAACATATGTAAGACGATCCCAAAGTTATGACACTATGAAAGTGTTGAAATGTTGTCCCTTGGATTTCAACATTCATGTAAAATTTATGCAGTGCATAAATTTTGTTAAACTCCAGAATCATGCCAGATCTATTTTGTTCGAAATCTGGAATTTCAAATTTAGGGAGAATTTATTCGCATTTATTCACTTTGTGAGGAAGAATAAATGTGAAATTTATGCATATGCCTAAATTTCAAATTTAGGATAAATTTATGCCGTTGTAAATTGTGTACATGGAATTTAGGCATAATTTATTTTTTTGTAAATTCCTCTTTTCATGCAGTGCTAGTGACTCTCAGTTAGGTATAATTCTGCATTTAATTCCAGAGGATGTTCTTTTACGTGACATTTGGCGGGATTTCTGTGGGGAAACCCGTTGCGCAAAATCAGAAACTACATACAACATACATATATCAAATAAAGAGCGTTTAGTTTGACGAGTCAGTCATGGTTACGAATACATACAATTGCAGTTAAAGTGGGGAGTATGTTGAAGAATAATTTTGTAAAGTATTCACGATGACAACTATTCTAAGTCGAGTCCCCAATTTCCTTCACCACCACTCAATAAAGGGCGTTTCATGTTAAGATTATTCCTAATCAAGTCCGTAGACAGCCACTAGCAAAGACAGTTCGTCATTTATAATTAGAGCATTGGGCACGAGCTGCGAAGCGACGAGAGGGGGTGTCGCCTTACTATCGCATTGAGGGTGGGTTCGCGCCCCCCTTTCGGGGAGAATTTTGATAAAATACGAAGCAAACGACGTACCGGTAATTTAGATCCGCCGTGACACAAAAGTCTAGCTTCGATTTTTCCAAGTTTTCTCTCACACGCCTGGAATTGAATTGTATCAAAATAGCCTAGCTGTTCTAAATGAACCAATTGTCTAGTGGGGGACTAAGTTCCGACTAACATAATCCACTGCATGGGCCGTCGAGACTTCGAACCAGTATCTGACAAGTTTGTGACCTAAACCTGGAAATTGCTAAATCTATAGTTGTCTATCTGCAGTGGCATCCCCCCGATTTGTTTTTCGGACGTTAATTATAAGTTTAACTGACCTTATGGGAGGACCAGAACACACTGGGCCGACCATGGTTGGTGTGAGAAAAATTTGAAATCTGAACAAACAATTTGCTAAATCCTAGCACCTATTGAGTAGCCTCAATGTTGCCAAGTGAACAAACTTGGCACACCCTATAAGGTTGGAAATTTTCCAACTGATGGTCATTTCGGTCCAAAATTTCGACCGAAAGTAGGCAAATATGCAAAATATTGTCTAAAACAAAATATTCCCCATTAATATAGATTGTTGGAAAATCGATCTACGAAAACGATTTCAACCTATGGTTTCGTGTGAAATTTCCAACTATTGTTGTGTCGGCCAAGATATTTCGAACAGTTGAAACTTTTGACCAAGCTTGAGGGACATAGCTGTAGTATTTGTGTGTATGGGTCTCTGCCCCGGCTATATGGTGATATATAATAATCGCGGGACGTTCAAAGGGATGTGTTTACACGACCGACACCCTTTCGATGTATGCATGGGTCTTTATATCCAGTGATTCCGCCAGGCTACTTTTAGTTGGGATATACAGGGAGTGATTGTATGGCCATTAGTGAGGCGGAAATGTATAGAAGAAGTGGCTGCATGGTCACGAATGTGGTGAATATGTATATAGGAAGTGACTACATGGTCATGGATCAAGTGTAGGAGTATACCTGGTATACCTTCGTGGTGACTCATGGATGTATGGTCATGCGTGGGGTGTATGGGTAAACACAAGTGTGGTTGTATAGCCATGGGCGAGGTGTATGTGTATAAAGTGAGTGGCTACATGGTCAATTGTGTGGGATTTATGTATATATAGAATGATTTATGGTCATGTGTGAGTTGTAAAGGTGTACCTTTGGGTGGCTATCACTTTCCACCATAACTGAAGTATATTTTAATAAATTGGGAGGTAAAGTGAGTTCTCCATCTTGGTGGCTTTGCACACACGGATGAAACGGGTGTGGATGCCAATGGCCCAGAATATTTGATGTTTGATATGAAGCAGCTTTTCACTAATCTCCTTGTTTGACTTTCTGAATGGTCTTCTGGTCTACCTGCCAGTGCATTGCTCTGGCCTTTTCTGTCATTCTGTTCTGCTGGGTGATGGTTAGACTACCCCGATAGACGTGTTATCTGTTCCGACACCCAATTACATATAATGGTTACACATGTTATTGGGCCGGTGTAGGGACACAATAATGGCCGTTTCAGTTCAGTTCCAGAAATTTCGGCAAAATTGCATACTGCATCATTTTAAATGAAATTGTCATGCCGCATAAGTTACTGGGACAACCATAATAGAACATTTAGTTGTCAGTTGATTACGTAACAAGTTTAATAACCAAGTGAATCGCAACCTTCATAGAAGTGCAGAGAATAATGTTCGGGATATAAATGAAAATATCAACTTTTCTACAAAATTTTGAGGACATTTTGCAAGCCATCTTGAGTAGTGTTTTTCTAAACAAACACAACTGATTGTGATGCATTTAAGATAGTACAAAACAATGAACACCAAAGATGGTTCCATTTTATTGAAAAACCTGACATTTGTGCCGATTTTGAGAGAAAATTGCAATAACTAAATGTTTGAATTCAATGTATGCACGACAGAATAGACAATTTCATAAATCAACCACAACTTTTGAGCGATTGCATTTACCATTTTCCATATTTTGGCCAGCCGTTTTGACAACCATTTTTAACCAAATTGACAATTTTGCCTCCATTGAGCTGAAATGCTCATGAGTAACGGTGTGCCTCACTTACTTTGCACAGTTCTACTCATTTCGAAATATAACTAGAATTCCAATGTTGATTTTTTGTAAAATGGCATATTTCATTCCTCCAATTATCAGATAACATGAACAATACATACTAAAATCACATTTCCGAACCAGTCCCATTCAGCCCAAACTGATTTAGAATATACTAGAGAAAAACATCGAATTTTCCACTTACGCCTACTATTTGGACGGCCATCTTGGCCGTGGAGTTATCTCACAGAGCCATACTAACTATATCTACCTAATTTTAGATCACATATCCCACATATGGTAAGGTTATTTGCGACATTCAATAGTTCATATATATTATCACGAAATGCTCTTTAAATTCGCAAAACCCCTTAAAAGAATTTCAGTATAGCTCCAACCCCCGTATCTAATATCATATGTGCAAAACTTCAGGCTTTAATCACAAATTGAACAATTTTGTTACTAATCGACTCCACTCTATCTCTACCAGAAACGACTAACTGGCATATATTCATTTAACAACAGAAAGTAAATGGCAGCGAAAGAATGAGAATGCGATGCCCAGAGTGTGAATTCAGTGATGCTACCCCGCACAAATCGGACAGGACATCTAATTACACACGAAAAATAACAATTGGCGACAAGTACGTCACTAAAGAAATAGAGGAAATATCCGGTCGAACATACAATATCACTTATTATTTCAAGTGAACGACATAAGTTGAAAGATTGATTTCTAACAGTTTCTCGAATGTATCAACAGCACTCCATTGCACACTTGCAAACTCTCATTCAGAGAAATTCAATATTGTTTCGCCTGAAGGTAATTACCACCACAAGAAAGGCATATGTGGACGGAATAGGACTGCCTTTAGACAGAAACGAGTACTATCGCACACCGCATTGAAATGGAAAGCCTACAATACCCCGATAATTTAACTTCCAATGTTACAGTCACCGAAACCAGGAATGTCACAGTCTCCGAAACCAGGAATGTGACTATTGGAATTATTCAATTACTATTTCTCTGTGTTGGAACTATCGGGAATGTTTTGATATTAATTGTATTTACTCGTCCGCCGATGAGAATAAAACGGTCATCGTTGTTGTTTCTGTCATTGGCGATTGCCGACCTTGTTGTACTCTACATTAGTTTACTCAGTAATGCGATCAACACCATGACCCATTGGAACATCAAGGCCTTGAATGACGTATCTTGTAAATTTTATCCATTTCTTATCTATTATTCTGCAGATGTCTCCGTCTGGATCCTCGTCGTGTTAACTGTTGATCGAACTGTACACGTATGTTGTCATCTGAAAGGCTCATTCTTGTCGGATAATAAGTCTGTTTTCTGTGAAATTGTGTTCGTTGTAATTGGGTGTATGCTGGCGAATGTTCACCTGGTATATGGACTACAGTTATCAACGGATACTGACAATCAATTGGGGACTTGTGTCCCTACCGGATCGAGAGAGTATGTCTGGCTTGTAGTCAAAGTTTGGTTTTGGTTGGATGTTGTCAAGTATTCATTGGTTCCAGCCATCACAATCGCATGATGCAACGCTCTACTCATTTTCCATATCAGGAAAACAAAACAAGCCTTGAAACATTTCACTGAGAGCAACGACCAAGGAAGACAAGGAAAAAAAGCGACATCATCGACTTCATTGATGCTGATAGCAACGAGTTTCCAACTCCTTGTGACAACAACTCCACTGGTCTTAACAAGGGCAATCAACAAAACAGATTTCAGTTTTTACGAGACCACAGTGTATGGTATTCTTGTGACACTTAACAGGGCTAATAACTGCTTGAATGTTTTCACGTATGTTATAAGCGGTAATAAATTCAGAGCAGAACTCTGGCGTGTTCTGAAACAAAGCTGTCGGCAGACGATAACTGAAGAGTCTCTTAGTCTTAGCACACAACAAACAGACAAACACCAACCGACGAGTGCATCACGCTCGAACCCAGGAGTCCGTCAACCGGATGTACATGTAAATGATGACAATCGTCCAGAACACACAACCAGAGAGATATATTAACTACCCTTAAAATTGTATGAAGTTTTTCACGTATGTTAAAAGAGGTAAGAAAACTTCAGAGCCGCAATCCGGCGTGTTCTGATACAAATATTTCCACACCCACCCAACAACTGTTTTATCACACACAATAAACATACAAACCAATGTGCGGATCCTGGAGTCCAACAACCGGAAAAATTTCCCAGTGGCATGCATATACTATAACTGAGGTATATATGGAACACCATGGAAGAGTTGTGACTCTCGGATTATTATTTCAAGCTCATTGTTAATTTTTTTTCGGTGATGTATTGATGTACATGTAACTATGACAACGAAGTTGTTTTCAAAGGCTCATGCACACCATGTCATTTCTCGCTGAAATGAACGGAACAACGTTTTAGAATTATTTGTTCTTTATGTATCCAAGTTTGGAATCAATATACAGTTGAGACGTCGACTCAAATTTGTGATTAAGTGAAGGATGTATTTCATACTGAATTCTCTGTGTAAGTTCCACTAATAATGCTGTATAATATTCGGGTACGTTCGCATAATGTACTTAAATGGGGTGTACTTTACAGCGGTCAGTTGTCAGTTTTGAGTCAGTGTACGTTCATGGAATAGACTTAAAGTGATATGAAACACTCCGGTAGGGTGATCGATGTTAAAGTGATATGAAACACTCCGGTCAGATATACATGTAAAGGGAGATTAATCTTGTTCAAAGTAGAAATGATTACAAATATTATATCAAAATTGACAACACACATCGTCATTCATATATATTAATTAAATGCAGTGACTCTCGATGGCGAAATCGTTTTCGTTAGTTTATCGCACATAGATGCGTCTCGCATCGAGATGTAAATATTTACATGTGACCGTACTTCAGACGATGTTTCTATGGAGTGTTACTTTTGATTTACTTCAGATTTCCGGCGATATAAGTAGAATGATACATTCCTCCAGTTGAAATAGCGCCTGGATACTAACGTATCAGTTTCACGCACACGACAAGTACATAATATATCTTTAAATTGGATGTAATTTACAGCGTGTTAGCGATTAGTGTTACAATCGGGGTACCTTCGTGGAATAGACTTAAATTGGATGTAATTTACAGCGTGTCAGCGATCAGTGATACAATCGGTGTACGTTCGTGGAATAGACTTAAATTGGATAAAATTTACAGCGTGTTAGCGATTAGTGTTACAATCGGGGTACGTTCGTGGAATAGACTTAAATTGGATATAATTTACAGCGTGTTAGCGATTAGTGTTACAATCGGTGTACGTACGTGAAATAGACTTAAATTGGATGTAATTTACAGCGTGTTAGCGATCAGTTTTACAATCATGGTACGTTCATGTGACACACATACATCGGATGTAATTAACATGGTGTCCGCGATCAGTTTTACAAGCAGGGTACGTTCATGGGATATACTTAAACTGGATGTAATTTACCGGGTATCCGCGATCAGTTTTACAAGCAGGGTATGTTCATGGGATAGATTTAAATTTGTTGTAATTTTACAGCATGTCAGCTATCAGTGTTATGATCAGGGCAAGGTTGTGGAACAGACTTAAATTGGATGTAATAATCTGCTTCTCAGCGGTAATTGCTACAGCCATATTACGTTCATGGAATATATTTCAATTGGGTGCAATTTGCAGCGTATCTAGAATCAGTGTTACAATCAGGGAACGTTCATGGAATATATTTAAATTGGATGTTATTTACAACGTGTCCGCGCGATCAGTCTGACAATCAGGGCACGTTTATCGATTATACCCAAATTGGACCTAATTTACAGCGTGTCCGCGATCAGTGTTACAATCAGGATATGTTCATGGAGTATACTTAAATAGGATGTCATCTACAGCGTGGCAGCGGTCAGTGTTACAATCAGGGTGCGTTCATGTGATAAATTAAATCAGATGTAATTTACAGCGAGAGCGCAACCAGTGCTACTATCAGCGTACGTTCACGGAATTGACTTAAATTGGGTGCAATTTACAGCGTGTCCGCGAGCAGTGCTACAATCAGGGTGCGTTCATGGAATAGACTTAACTCGGATACACTTTACAGCGCGTCCGTGATCATTGACATCCAGACAATATATACAAAGAGTTCGACCTGACACATGCATTCGATTGCCAATGAATGGTTCTAATACAAATAAAAAGGCTAGCCAACTTCAATTACGATCTTACTCTTTTTGGGACTGATATAGACAATGGCTGTAGAATCACACTGGTACAATAGAGGTAATTAACTGAACAAAGCAGGTGATATGTTCACTCATAGACCTAATTCGCTGGAATGCACTTAACTGCATTTAGGGAGATTAAGCTTTTTAAATCCTCGACAGGATTTCAGTAGATGGTTATCAAATAAACCTTAGTGTTATTTCCATTGTGTTGGGTATTGTATCTAACATTACGTGCAAAATATTTATAATTTTTACTGTTTTGTTTTCCATAAATATTATGCGTTAGTTGCAATGCATGTAAGAAAATGAAAAATATATTTAATGATATAAATGCACGTTAAATATGGTCTGTTCCCAATATGTTGGTGCACAACTCCATGATAAAACATCATCGATAAATGTAGAAAGCGTATATGTTAATTGCTTACTTGTTTTATTTGTTCAGTTGCTCATTGTTTACATGTTATATAGTGATGTTTTATTCAATACAATTTGATATGTTTATTTATTTTTAACCACTTGGTCTACTAATTCTTGTGGCTCAACAAATCATATAGGAAAACCAACAAATCATATAGGAAAACCAACAAATCATATAGGATAACCAACAAATCATATAGGAAAACCAACAAATCATATAGGAAAACCAACAAATCATATAGGAAAACCAATTTCCAGAAGCTGACAAAGTTCCCTATCCTCATAAAAAAACAATTTTTTTTTTCAATATTTAAATCCGTGTGTACTGGCATTTGACATTCTTGAAAATTATGCTTTTCTGAGTTGAGAATTGAGTCATGATCAGCAATAATATTTTGACATCATCATTAACATGAACCTCAGAATAACTGGTGTTAACATGAACTTCAGAATAACTGGTGTTAACATGAACCTCAGAATAACTGGCAGCTCACCTGACTGGTGTTAACATGAACCTCAGAATAACTGGCAGCTCACCTGACTCGCTAAATTTACTGCAATACCCCAAGGCCTCAACGCCATTATACAGTTCACAGATGACTTCTGAATTGAGTAATTCCAATGAGACTTCTCTGTTACATGCACTGTATGTATCTATGCTAAATTATAAATTGCTGTTTTATTGCATAATGACTTCAGGCTTAGGGGTCGGAGCATGATCATTCTGTGAATTTGAATGCAGCATTTCTGATTATTTATTTTCTCTTTCCTGTTGCCAGCATGTGGCATAAAATGCTCCACCATTCTGTCTTTACCTTTAGCAACCACTTTATGCGAGGTAGTGAAATTAAATGTATTTCTTTGGTATAAACTACACAACCACGACAGTGCATGCGAATCAAATGAACGGTTTCACACTTGCTGCTCTGAAATGTTGGATGGCTCAATCTTACCTTAGCTCAAACCTTGTTTTGCCCTGACAAACTTTACTAAGATAGCTGATTTTAACTGAGTGGAGTCATCAGCCCAAGTATTCTCTCGGTTTCAACATGTTTGATCCAGTATGAATATAACATTAGGCGTGATCACCAATAATAAATAGAATAATGATAGCAGATATCGCTTTCAAAAGAGCTACCCTCCCCTCCTTCTCCACTGAATTGATGCCCAGTATGTTGATAATTTCGAGTTCTCCTGCTACAAATTGGCTTTTAATCTACGTTTGGGAAGCTTTCTATACGAATTGTCTTCTTTTCTGCTCTTCTGATTGGTTGAGGATGTGTCACATGGTTGGCCTCATGTCACTCTCTGAACTACTTTAATTTTACTGTCACTGATTATACCTAACTGCTTGAGATTGAAGTTATTGTTCTCTGAAAATCGACTACTCGCTATCGCTTCTCAGTTCTAAAATATAACGCACGCAATGCAACAAAGAGATGTGGTTTAGGTATCAATATTGAGCAGTCTCTGTGTTTAGTACATCGCTGATAGCGCTATCGTCTGACTAATAATTATGAGACAGTAATAACTACACTGAAACAGTTACTACATATATAGGAGGATTAGCCGATTACAGGCCGGTTAAAATGTTGATACATTGATTTATCAAATTGCTTTCTGAATAGTACAATTGCAGAATGATGGTGTGCGCGTGCGGAATTTTGTTCAGATGGAGTTTGTGGGGATCGACACAATATGTGTTAATCAGTTTTTAGTGCAGTCATTTACAGTACCCGCCTCTCTCCGCACAATCACATCACATTGTATATATAATTGACGCCACGGTAACGGTCCTTCTGGTCCTGAATTAAACTAATCTGGTCCGGATTAAATACTAGGTTCGTGAGGGTAAAATGGCAGCTTCAATGAGAAACACATCAACTGAAAGTCAGCTGTCATTTGCCGAGAATTCAACCAACAATGTTACAACCACAGATACCACGAATTTGACGTTAGGCATTGTACAACTGCTACTGGTTTTCGTTGGAATTATCGGAAATGTTTTGATATTAATTGTAATTGCGTGTCATACGATGAGAATAAAACGCTCATCGTTGTTGTTTCTTGCATTGGCGACAGCTGACCTTTTTGTACTGTACATTAATGTGCTACGCAATGCGATCAAGAGAATAGACCGATGAGGCATCATGACCGTGAGTGACGTATCATGTAAAGCATACATATTTCTTACCTATTGTTCTGTAGACGTCTGCGTCTTGATCCTCGCTATACTGACTTACATCGAACCATACACGTGTGTGGTCACATAACAAAATGCGACAAGTACATCACTGAACAAATGGCGGACTATTCGGTCGAATATCCAATATCACTTATTATTTCACAATTGAATAATTAAGTTGAAAGATTGATTCCTGACAGTTTCTCAAATGTAACAATGGCACTTCATTACACAATTGGAATATCTCATTCAGAGAAATTCAATATCATTTCGCCCGAACGTAATTACCACCACAAGAAAGGTGAATGCCATTCTGTGGACACAACAGAACAGAACGGTCGTTAGACAGGAATGCTATACGCATAACACAGTGACATGGAAAAATACCCTGATAATTTAACTTACAATGGTACAGTAACCGAAACCAGGAATGACACAGTCACCGACACCAGGAATGTGACTATTGGATTTATTCAATTACTATCGCTCTCCGTTGGAGCTATCGGGAATGTTTTGATATTAATTATATTTACTCGTCCGGCGATGAGAGTAAAACTGTCCTCGTTGTTGTTTATGGCATTGGCGATAGCTGACCTTGTTGTACTGTACATTACTTTGCCACGCAATGCGATCAAAAGAATCAGGCAATTCTTCAAGGATTGTCCACTTATAAATGGACAATCGGTACCTAAAATGGTCATTAATAAATGGACAATCCAACCATGCGTGGCACGCGAGCTTGGGATTGTCCACTAAATGAAGACATGTTTTGGTAATCCTGCATGTTAGCTTCATATTTAATATGAAGGGCAATAACTCTATAAATAATATTAATTTGCTAAATAACGGTGATTTGTATGAGAAGAAGTGTTTTTGACGAAATAACGGAGATATTTGAAGAAGAGTTGTTGACGAAATAACGGAAATATTCGAAGAAGTGTTTTTAAAGATCCTCGTTATACTAACTTTCGATCGAACCATACACGTGTGTTGTAACACAAAGAGCTCCTTCGTTTCCAGTAAGAAGTCAGTTTTGAGTGGAATTGTGTTCGTTGTAATTGGAAGTCTGCTGGCGAATTGTCACCTGTTATATGGTCTACAATTATCTACGGGTTCTGATAATCAATCGGTGATATGCATCCCTACCGGGGCGACAGAGTATGTCTGGTTTATGGACAACGTCTGGTTTTGGATGGATGTTGTCAAATATTCATTGGTTCCAGTCATCATTATTGCATCCTGCAACACTCTACTCATTTTCCATATCAGGAAAACGAAAATAGCATTGAAATATTTCACTGGGAGCAACGAGCAAATAAGACAAGGGAAAAAGGCGACATCATCGACTTCATTGATGCTAATAGCAACGAGTTTCCAACTACTAGTGACAACAACACCACTCGTCTTAACACTGGCAATCATCAAAGCAGATTTTGAGCCCACTGTTTTTGGTGTTCTTGTAACTTTGAACAGGGCTAATAACTGCTTAAATGTTTTCACGTATGTCATAAGTGGTAGGAAATTCAGAGCCGAACTCTGGCTTGTTCTGAAAAAAAGCTATCGGCAGACGACAGCCGTAGACTCTCTGAGTCTTAGCACACAAAACACAGACCAATCCCAACCAACGAGTGAATCATAACAATGGCAATTATCACAGCAAATTTGTCGGACCACCATTGCTGGTGTTCTTGTGACACTGAATAGGGCAAATAACGGCTTACATGTTTTATAATCGGTAAGAAATTTAGAGGCGAACTATAGCCTGTTCTGAAACAAAGATGTCCACACTCGATAAATGTGTGTTTTTGCAAACAACAAGCGGACCAACCAATTGGTGAATCACATCTGAATCCTGGAGTCCGACAGCAAATCTAAATTATTCCCAGTGTCTTACATACGCCAGAGGATTATATGGAAGACCTGTGACTTTCGGATTATCATTATTGTTTCCGCTAGTGCATTGATGTATGATGATTGGTGAAGTTGTTTTCTAATGCTCGCCCGTGCACCAGATATCATGAACTGTCTAGATATAATGCTCATAACAGCTACGTTTATTTTGTTTTCATGTATAAAATGTCGGTATCAATTTCCAGTTGAGACGAGAACTGACTATTGAAGCAAAACGTGCCAAATAGAGACAATGTCATGGAGCGTTTACTATACATGAGTACATTACAAAATAATACGGCACAATATTCATGACATAATAATTTGGGAATAAGTGGAATGTGTATTTCATTCGGAAAATCTCTGCTTAAATTTCCATTGTTCATGCTGTAAAATGTTCAGCTACGCTCACAGACTATACTGAAACTGGGGCTAGCATGTCAATCATTGACTCAATTGGATTGTCAAGATATCTGCTATGTTTGATTGACTTGCTAGCCCGCTATAACTTTTTATTTGCATTTCAAACCAATGACACTATGTCAGTTTATGTTGTGAAATGGTAGTTTGGCTCATGCTGTTATTGGCTATTTTCGGTTGTGGATGCTAATAATTGATGTCAGTACCACTCTGATCGTTGTTGGTACTGATAATGATGTTGATATATCATGATATCCAATCTGGGAGGGATATCTAACTCGGAGTTTCTATCTGAACCAATAAAGACTCCATTAGGATTGGATGAAATTTATATTCCATATCCACCTGAATCCCGATAACTTATTGGAAGAAATCCGATAGTCTAACAATTATCTTATTGGAAATCCGATAGTCTAACAATTATCTTATTGGAAATCCGATAGTCGTAATAACTATCTTATTAGGGGAAATCCGATAGGTGAATAATTGTCTTATTGGAAGAAATCCGATTGTCGTAATTATTATCTTATTGGAGGAAATCAGATGGTCGTAATATTTATCTTATTGGAGGAAAATCAGATGGTCGTAATAATTATCTTATTGGAGGAAATCAGATGGTCGTAATAATTATCTTATTGGAGGAAATCAGACTGTCGTATTAATTATCTTATTGGAAGAAATCCGATAGTCGTATTAATTATCTTTGTGAATTGGATCTCCAAATTGTCGAACTCAATCAAACAACATCCTATTATGAACCTTTGTTATGTTGATATTGTCGCCAGACGGTTTCTTATATAATGTTACATGATGTTATATAATGTTGCATTCTGTTATATAATGTTGCATTCTGTTATATAATGTTGCATTATGTTTTATAAATATGAACTGAAGACCCCTGTCCGGAAAGGCTTCTATCAATTAATATTGATTTTATTTCGAATATTTTATTGGGACCGTTTATTTGTCTATTTTAGAACAGACCATTCGGGTGATACCATATAGCGATATAGAGCATTAGGCTGTTCCTATGGCTGCGTTCCGACCATCAATTGTGCCAGATTGATTGGTTGTATTGTTTTATTACATAGTTATAAGCGATAGTGAGTATAATTAACGTTTATTTGTGACAAAATTACACAATAATATTTCTGGTCTGTTAACAGTAACCACTATTGTTCGTTAGCTAAACAATTACACCTTTATAGACCAGAAAATATCGAAATAAAATTAATAATAATCGATAGAAGCATTTCATGACAGGATGCTTCGATTCAGATCTAATATTTTATACCCCGGTAACTATATAATACATGTTTACAAAGAGATAATCCACCTTTATACCCCGGTAACTATATAATACATGTTTACAAAGAGATAATCCACCTTTATACCCCGGTAACTATATAATACATGTTTAGAACGAGATAATCCACCTTTAAAGTAGTTCAGAGGTCGACAATAATTTCCACGATTGTAGTCATTAACTGCCCGCAACTGGACTTCGTCAGCTGGAGTACAAAAATGTCAGAGTATGTTGTGAAGTGAATGGTCGTTTGGCTCATCACTTACTTATGGTTGCTTATGATATTAGTGGAGCTGACTCCTATGGTTGCCACTGTATCCACCTCATTTATACATTACACGTCAACTAGAGAATCCTCTGCAAGAGACTTTTGTTTGTTTGAGAGATCATACGGGGGCGATATATAAAATTAATTGTTCTATGAACCCAACGTACATAAGACATTTTTGCGTATTTGTTATTTCCTTTCTTTCTTGTATCGTGCACGTTTTTGTTTGTTTTTTTTACTCTTTATTTATTTATTGTCGTGTTTTTTTGTTGTTGCTTCACATATATTTTTGTTTTCTTCTCACTTTTATTTGCTTATATTTTACTCGAGTATAATATTTTCACAAATTATATTTATAGACATATTATATGTATATCGAGAGAGAAAGGGAGGGATAGAGTATGTGTGTACGTGACCCTATGCTTGTAATGTTCATCTCTTGCTCTTCATTGTTCGTAAAACTTGTAAATAATGGTGTAATATTTTATAAATATTTTCTCCCAAGAAGGAGGTAATAAAGAATAATATATTATGCTTGTCCCAATCGTTATCCATGTTGTTCTTAAATTGGCTCATATTTTCTGAACTTTTTCTGGTAGGTTGTTCCATATTTCCACTACTCTCTGACTGAATGAATATTATCTTGTGTTGTAGCTTGATTGTAATTGTGTCCTATAGTTCTTTTGTACACATGTATGTGTTAACAATTTTGAAACACTATAATTTCACCTAGATGTTTTCTGTATTGAAGTGTTGGAATTATCAGTCTCTCCAATGTTTTGTCGTACTCCAGGTCTTTTAGCCCTGGTGCTAATTTAGTTGCCCTTCACTGAACTCCTTCTAATCGTTTGATATGGTATGTTCTGTTATGGATGCTAATATTTAATGCCACTCTGGTCGTTTCTCATATATATAGCGATGTAGCTGTAAGACTTCCATTTGGTGAGGCATGTATGCTTAACAGAGATTCTGACTGCACCAATAAAGGCACCATTTGGATAATCCTCCATAATACCCAACACAAATAGGGATGTTCCCGTTACTTGATGGCTCTGTTGACAATGCACCAGGTACATTGGGCCAACTTCGTGTAAACATATTTAAGTTGCATCCAATTAAATGCATGGAATCGAGGCTTAATTTACAAAACTGATATTGGCCTCGCTCCCGACAATAACATTAAAGAATAGAGTATTTACATGAATATACCATAATGTATTATTTACATGGATAGTTAGTATGATACAATGGCATGTGGTATTATGGAATAATACATGATTGTGTATATAGGTGCTATGTCTAGATATGTCAATATTTGGTGCACGAAATATACCTTATGCATTTGTAACTGGGATACATAGGTTACAATTCAAAACTGCGACGTGTTTTTGTTGCATAGTTACAAATGGTTATCAGAGAATAACTCCAACTGGAAAAATGAAAATATTTCACCCGTCCTTGTTAAAAAAAGGGTTACAAAGTTACATCTGGAAGTCGTTTTAAAAATGCGCCGTGTTTTTTTGCTAAAAAAGGGTTACAAAGTTACATTTGGAAGTCGTTTTAAAAATGCGACGTGTTTTTTGTTACATAGTTACAAATGGTTATCAGAGTATTACTCCAACTAGAAAAAACGACTTCCAAATGTAACTTTGAAACCCTTTTTTAACAAGGATGGGTGAAATATTTTCATTTTTCTAGTTGGAGTAATACTCTGATAACCATTTGTAACTACATGTATGTAACCAAAAACACGTCGCATTTTTAAAACGACTTCCAAATGTAACTTTGTAACCCTTTTTAACAAGGACGGGTGTAATATTTTCATTTTTCTAGTTGGAGTTATTCTCTGATAACCATTTGTAACTATGTAACAAAAAACACGTCGCAATTTTAAAACGACTTCCAAATGTAATTTTGTAACCCTTTTTAAAAAACAAAAAAACACATCGCATTTTTAAAACGACTTCCAAATGTAACTTTGTAACTCTTTTTTAACAAGGGTGGGGATAATTTATGCTGTTAGAAACTATCGGGAGTTAGATATCCCTCCCCGAATGGAGATCCTATAGCATCATCGCTATCTCTACCAGAAACGACTAAGGCAGAACTGGCAAATAACCCATGTAATAACAGAAAGTAACTGATAACTCCCAGGCCTCAGAGCATGGGGCCGGACATTTACAGTATGATGTCCCCAGAGGGTGAATTTAGTGACGCTATCCCGTACAAACGGACCGAGCATCTGATTACACAAGAAACATAACAATTACGTCACTAAACAAATGGCGGAAATATCCGGTCGAACATGCAATATCACTGATATTTTATAGTGAACAACGTAAGTTGAAAGATTGATTTCTCACAGTTTCTCGAATGTAACAATAGCACTTCATAACAAACTTGGAATCTCTCATTAAGAGAATTTCAATATTGTTTCGCACAAACGTAATTACCACCGCATGAAAGGTATATGACATTATGTGTGCGGGATAGGACCGCCTTTAGACAGGAACGAGTACTACGCGCACACCACAGTGAAATGGAAAGCCAACAATACCCTGAGAATTTAACTTCCAATGTTACAGTCACCGAAACCAGGAATGTCACAGTCACCGATACCAGGAATGTGACTATTGGAATGATTCAATTACTATTTCTCTGTGTTGGAACTATCTGGAATGTTTTGATATTAATTGTATTTGCTCGTCCTACGATGAGAATACAACGGTCATCGTTGTTGTTTCTGTCATTGGCGATAGCCGACCTTGTTGTGCTCTACATTAGTTTGCTCCGCAATGTGATCAACAACATGGCCCATTGGAACATCATGGCCTTGAATGACGTATCTGGTAAAGCTTATCCATTTCTTACCTATTATTCTGCAGATGTCTCCGTCTGGATCCTCGTCGTGTTAACTGTTGATCGAACTATTCACGTATGTTGTCATCTGAAAGGCTAATTCTTTTCCGGTAAGAAGTCAGTGTTCTGTGAAATTGTGTTTGTTGGAGCGACTAAGTATGCCTGGTTTATCGTCAACGTCTGGTTTTGGTTGGATGTTGTCAAGTATTTATTGGTTCCAGCCATCACCATCGCATCATGCAACGCTCTACTCATTTTCCATATCAGGAAAACAAAACGAGCCTTGAAATATTTCACTGAGGGCTACGACCAAGGAAGACAAGGGAAAAAAGCGACATCATCGACTTCGTTGATGCTAATAGCAACGAGTTTCCAACTCCTTGTGACAACAACTCCATTGGTCTTAACAAGGGCAATCAACAAAACAGATTTAAGTTTTTACGAGACCACTGTGTATGGTGTTCTTATGACACTTAACAGGGCTAATAACTGCTTGAATATTTTCACGTATATTATAAGCGGTAATAAATTCAGAGCTGAACTCTGGCGTATTCTGAAACAAAGCTGTCGGCAGATGATAACTGAAGAGTCTCTTAGTCTTAGCACATAACAACAGACAAACACCTACCGACGAGTGCATCACGCTCGCACCCAGGAGTCCGTCAACCGGATGTACATGTAAATGATGACAATCGTCCAGAACACACAACCAGAGATATATATTAACTACCTTAAAAATTGTTTGAAGTTTTTCACGTATGTTAAAAGTGGTAAGAAAAATTCAGAGCCGCAATCCGGCGTGTTCTGAAACAAAGATTTCCACGCTCACCCAATAACTGAGTGTTTTATCACACACAACAAACATACAAACCAATGTGCGGATCCTGGAGTCCGACAACCGGACTAAAATTCCCAGTGGCATGCATGTACTATAACTGAGGTCTATATGGAACACTATATGAGAGTTGTGAATCTCGGATTATCATTTCAAGCCCAAAAATTTGAAATCTGAACATACAATTTGCTAAATCCTAGCACCTATTGAGTAGCCTCAATGTTGCCAAGTGAACAAACTTGACACACCCTATAATGTTGGAAAATTTCCAACTGATGGTCATTTCGGTCCAAAATTTCGACCGAAAGTAGGCAAATATGCAAAAGCTTGTCTAAAACAAAATATTCCCCACTAATATAGATTGTTGGAAAATCGATCTACGAAAACGATTTCAACCTATTGTTTCGTGTGAAATTTCCAACTATTGTTGTGTCGGCCATGATATTTCGAACAGTTGTAACTTTTGACCAAGCTTGAGGGACATAGCTTAATTGGCAATCTGTAGTATTTGTGTGTATGAGTCTCTGCCCCGGCTATATGGTGATATATGATATTCGCGGGACGTTCAAAGGGATGTGTTTACACGACCGACACCCTTTCGATGTATGCATGGGTCTTTATATCCAGTGATTCCGCCAGGCTACTTTTAGTTGGGATATACAGGGAGTGATTGTATGGCCATTAGTGAGGCGGAAATGTATACAAGAAGTGGCTGCATGGTCACGACTGTGGTGAATATGTATACAGGAAGTGACTACATGGTCATGGATCAAGTGTAGGAGTATACCTGGTTTACATGAGTGATGACTCATGGTATGGTCATGCGTGGGGTGTACGGGTAAACACAAGTGTGGTTCTATAGCCATGTGCGAGGTGTATGTGTATAAAGCGAGTGGCTACATGGTCAATTGTGTGGGATTTATGTATATATTGAATGATTTATGGTCATGGGTGAGTTGTAAAGGTGTACATTTGGGTGGTCACGACTGTGGTGTGGGTGTGGATGCAAATGGCCCAGAATATTTGATGTTTTATATTAAGCAGCTTTTCACTAATCTCATTGATGGTTAGACTACCCCGATAGACGTGTTACCTGGTCCGACACCCAATTACATATAATGGTTACACATGTTATTGGCCCGGTGTAGGGACACAATAATGGCCGTCTCAGTTCAGTTCCAGACATTTCGGCAAAATTGCATACTGCATCATTTTAAATGAAATTGTCATGCCGCATAAGTTACTGGGACAACCAGAATAGAACATTTAGTTGCCAGTTGATTACGTAACATGTTTAATAACCAAGTGAATCACAACCTTCATAGAAGTGCAGAGAATAATGTTCGGGGTGTATATGAAAATATCAACTTTTCTACCAAATTTTGAGGACATTTTGCAAGCCATCTTGAGTAGTGTTTTCTAAACAAACACAACTCATTGTGATGCATTTAAGATAGTTCAAAACAATGAACACCAAAGATAGTTCCATTTTATTGAAAAACCTGACATTTGTGCCGATTTTGAGAGAAAATTGCAATAATTAAATGTTTGAATTCAATGTATGCATGCCAGAATAGAAAATTTTATTCATCAACCACAACTTTTGAGCGATTGCATTTACCATTTTCCATATTTTGGCCGGCCGTTTTGACAACCATTTTAAGCCAAATTGACAATTTTGCCTCCATTGAGCTGAAATACTCATGAATAACGGTATGCCTCACTTACTTTGCACAGTTCTACTCATTTCGAAATATAACTAGAATCCCAATGTTGATTTTTTTGTAAAATGGCACATTTCATTCCTCTAATTATCAGATAACATGAACAATACATACTAAAGTCACATTTCCGAACCAGTCCCATTCAGCCCAAACTGATTTAGAAGATAATAGAAAAAGACATCAAATTTTCCACTTACGCCTACTATTTGGACGGCCATCTTGGCCGTGGAGTTATCTCGCAGAGCCATACTAACTATATATACCTAATTTTAGATCACATATCCCATGGTAAGGTTATTTGCGACATTCAATAGTTCATATATATTATCACGAAATGCTCTTTAAATTCGGAAAACCCCTTATGTGCAAAAATTCAGGCTTTAATCACAAATTGAACAATTTTGTTACTAATCGACTCCACTCTATCTCTACCAGAAACGACTAACTGGCATATATTCAATTAACAACAGAAAGTAAATGGCAACGAAAGAATGAGAATGAGATCCCCAGAGTGTGAATTCAGTGATGCTACCCCGCACAAATCGGACAGGGCATCTAATTACACAAGAAACATAACAATCGGCGACAAGTACGTCACTAAACAAATGGCGGACTATCCGGTCGAATATGCAATTATTATTTCACAATTGAATAAATTACTGTCTGTTGAAAGATTGATTTCTCACAGTTTCTCGAATGTAACAACAGCACCACAATGCACACTTGGAAACTCTCATTCAGAGAAATTCAATATCGTTTCGCCCTAACGTAATTACCACCACAAGAAATGCATATGTGGACGGAATTGGACCGTCTTTAGACAGAAACGAGTACTATCGCACACCGCATTGAAATGGAAAGCCTACAATACCCCGAGAATTTAACTTCCAATGTTACAGTCACGGGAGCCAGGAATGTCACAGTCACCGAAACCAGGAATGTGACTATTGGAATGATTCAATTACTATTTCTCTGTGTTGGGACTATCGGGAATGTTTTGATATTAATTGTATTTGCTGGTCCTACGATGAGAATACAACGGTCATCGTTGTTGTTTCTGTCATTGGCGATAGCCGACCTTGTTGTACTCTACATTGGTTTGCTCAGCAATGCGATCAACAACATGGCCCATTGGGACATCATAGGCTTGAATGACGTATCTTGTAAAGTTTATCCATTTCTTATTTATTATTCTGCAGATGTCTCCGTCTGGATCATCGTCATGTTAACTGTTGATCGAACTGTACACGTATGTTGTCATCTGAAAGGCTCATTCTTTTCCGGTAAGAAGTCTGTTTTCTGTGAAATTATGTTCGTTGTAATTGGGTGTTTGCTGGCGAATGTTCACCTTATATATGGACTACAGTTATCAACGGATACTGACAATCAATTGGGGACTTGTGTCGCTACCGGAGCGACAGAGTATGTCTGGCTTGTAGTCAACGTTTGGTTTTGGTTGGATGTTGTCAAGTATTCATTTGTACCAGTCATCATTATCGCATCCTGCAACACTCTACTCATTTTCCACATCAGGAAAACAAAACGAGCCTTGAAATATTTCACTGGGAGCAACGACACAATAAGACAAGGGGGAAAAGCCACGTCATCGACTTCATTGATGCTAATAGCAACGAGTTTCCAATTCCTTGTGACAACAACGCCACTGGTCTTAACAATGGCAATTAACAAAAGAGATTTCAGTTTTCACGAGACCACTGTGTATGGTATTCTTATGACACTTAACAGGGCTAATAACTGCTTGAATGTTTTCACGTATGTTATAAGTGGTAAGAAATTTAGAGCAGAACTCTGGCGTGTTCTAAAACAAACCTGTCGGCAGACGACAGCTGTAGATTCTCTTAGTCTTAGCACACAACACACAGATCAATCGCAACCAACGAGTGGATCACAAACGCATCCAGGAGTTCGACAACAGGACGAACATTACGACAAGCGTCCAGAAGATACCACTACAGAGGTATATTAACTGTATGTTTATCACGTATGCTATGAGTGGTATGAAAAGGAGAGCCGAAATCCGGCCTGTTCTGAAATAAAGATGTCCATGCACACTCAATAACTGTGCCTATAGCACAAAACAGACATATCAACCAATGAGCGGATTACTGCGGCATCCTGGAGTCCGACAACCGGACTAAAATTACCAGTGCCATGCATACACTATAACTGAGGTCTATATGGAACCCTGAGGTCTATATAGAAGAGCTGTGACTCGGATTATCACTTCAAGGCCAAGGTTTTTATTATTCCGCTAATGTATTCATGTACATGTATGACAACGAAGTTGTTTTCTAAGGCTCCAGCACACAATGTCATTTCTCGCTGAAATGCACAGAACAACTATTTTAAATTATTTGTTCTTTGTGTATCCAAGTTTGGTATCAATTTCCAGTTGAGACGTCTACTCAAGTACGTCCGATTGATCTTGCTGTATACTATGCGGGTACGTTCAGATAATAGACTTAAATGGGATGTTATTTACAGCGGCCAGCTGTCTGGTTTGAGTTAGGATACATTCATGGAATATACTTATATTTGATGTAATTTGCAGCTTGTAAGTTATCACTGTTACACATATAGTGCGTTCATGGAATAGACATTTATAAATTTGAGGTAATTTACAGCGTGTTAGCGATCAGTGTTACAATCAGGATACGTTCATGGAATGGACTTAAATTTGATGTAATTTACGGCGTGTTAGCGATCAGTGTTACAATCAGGGTGCGTTCACACTCTCTTTTGTCACATGTATTTTGATAATCTCCACATTATAAACTGTCATCCTTATTCGAGAACTCGCTCAAATATCTGGACCAACCTTCCACTGAGTGTTGACCCATTTAGTTGTTCCGGACATGTAATATAGTATAACTCACACCAAGTCATCACCTGGCAATCAAGATCTGAATGTAGGGGATGTCGAACGGTTTACATATGGGAAGAACTCATAATGTAGGGCCGTATTCAGTAGCTCACCCCATAGTACTGACTAATTGTAAGGGGGTTCAGCTGGAAAGCATATTGAATATATATTGTCGCTCTCAATTAAGTTTCTAGTGGAATATAGGAATGCAGGTCCAATGTCCCCATCCATCCCATGGCCCACCACATCGACTTAAAGCCGATTTTTCCGGAATCACAAATGGCATGCTACTGGTCTCTTTAGGGACCACCAGCAAAATGTGCTAATTACATACTAAGATTGACACGTAAGGTATAAGCGTAGCGCATAGTGTTTACAAATAAGTTTGTAGTGTCAGATTATATAAATCGGAACTGCATATTGTATAAGTTTGTCATTGTTATCTAAAACATAAGTCATAGACCTATACTCTATAACGCATACTAACGTAGAAAGGTAACAACAGTGACATTTACTCACATTCATGTCTACTGGTGTAGATTCAAAAACACAGTCAGTTTCGTTATGATAACCTCCTTTCCACGTGAAAAAAAACCACACACAAAATGTATAGAAAATCAATGGGCGAGCTAAACTTTATACACAGAAAAAATGCTCTTTATTTCAACATTTTAAAGAATAATGACCACAAAAGCTCCATGAATTAGATTTATCTTTCTGTCACAATCGAATGACGAATAAAGGTGGGAATATCTTGCCGATAGACGCAAGCAACAAATATTGTTCGAGTTCTTCAAATACAATGAAACGCACCCGATAGTAATTATGATTACTATATGTAACCTTTTCATCGGTCGACTGTCCGTTCGTGGAATGTACCCACAGACTGCTAAAGAAGCAACGCCAATAGACGATTTCAAAAGCAAGCATGAACATGAAATATCAATTCCTAAATTATACTTTTCCAGCTGTTCTAGGACAGCTCAAATATACCACACCAGACTGAGATTAAGATGTAGCAATCTCAACAGCGATATAAGATATAACCATCTCAGTAACTTGCCTTATTCCATGTGTTAGTCGCCTTGGAACTGCTAGGCATTATTATCCCGGAATGCGTACAGTAATCCACAGAAGAACGTCTTACTGCCATAATTATCTGATGTAACAAGAATTATTATTATGAGGATCTGAGAATCCTCCAATGAAATTAATAATGAATTGATCATGGTTTCTCAGAAATTTAAAATATACTAATAAAATGATTTATTAACGGCCCGACAGGAATGACTAGCAACCCGGTGGCATATTAGCGGCCCGAGAAGCAGCCGATGGCCTCTAATACACCCGGGTGGCGATAATAAACAAATACGCCCGACAAAATCATGTTATTACTATTATTACGACTCCGTCTTCATGTGATGGCTTAACCAAAAGCGGGCGGCGGGTTTTAAAACAAAGATTCATTAATATTCCGTGAACCTTCTGGGTTCTATTTACACAATCGCGTACGAAATGTTGATGCCCCAGATTTATTCCACCACAGGAACGTTCAAATAAATCTGATTTCTTGAATTCCGCATTCCTGGCGTTTAGGGACCAGAGAACTCACAAAAGCCAAAAACAACGACTTCTATTAGCAATTTTGAGTACGAAGCTCATTTTAAAATTAATTGCACTCCAGAAATCACTGATCAACAATAACTAATTTATGAAACGAAATTTCCCGGCGTTTTCGTTCCAGAAGGTGGGTTTTTGAAAGTACCCCCAAAACCCCCAATATGGCTTCTAATTGCACTTTCGAGTACAAAGCTGATTTTCATATCAATAGTGCTCTAGTCATCACTGATAAATAATACACAATTTATAAAACGAAATTCCGTGGCGTTTTCATTTCAGAATGTTTTCCCCTCAAAGGTTATCCTGCTATCGCTGGTCTTAAAAACGTAGTTTTATAAACGAAATTCCGTGGCATTTTCATTTAAGAAACACAGGTCCCAAGAACAAAAAGTAATTATGATTAAGCCTGAGAATTATTGGGGTAAATTTTGTTCTGGGGACCTGTGTTAAGAAGGGCTGCTGTGGTTGAAGTACCCAACAAAAAGTTCAAAACCCGAAAAAGTTAATACTATCTCCACTAACATCATTGGTCACATACCAAATGGTCAAAACAAAAACGAAATCACCGGACGATTTCTTTTAAAAGGTTGTAGAAAATTATGAAGCAATCAAATGGTATGGACCCCGTAAGTTCAGACTCTATCACATTTACCTGGTAAGTTTACCGGAATTTCGCTGTAGAAGGCTCTGTATGGTTCTTGGTCAGAATCAATGGTGCAGTAACTCGTATCATTTCATAGTTCTCTTATGAGCGATAAAACAATGGGAAATATATAATAATATAATGTATTTGTATGTGTCATTTTGGGAAACAATATTTTCAAAATATGCTTTGGGGAAAATTTTCTAGAGCTCTTAGAAAACAAATCCTATTTACATGGCTTTATTGTCAGATATTTCGTTCCTTGTGGAATATAAACTTCAATGAAATTTATACTTGTGTTGAAAAGATGGCATAAATGTGCAACAAAAACAAATTATAACAAATCATTACAAAATCCAATATAGCAGTCAACATGGTGTCAAATTTTCGCTACATTTTACCAGATAGTTTCCTTTTCTAAGAACAACAAGCACCATGCTAAATCGATATCTGATAATTATGAGCCATAATTTATCACAAGGATTTGATCCTTCAGTGTCCCTCAAATTAAACTAGATTTAAAGCACAATTTCGAAGAAAAATCAATTATACTTTTAATGCCCAGAAGGGAGTGGATTGATTGATTGGGGTTTAATGTCGCTTTCAGCAACCAGTGCCATATCACGACATTGCCAGTTTTAGAGGACATCCGCACACTTACGGCTAATCTAATAGTAATTTAAATGGCTGATAAATTCGCCGACCATGTGCGGCAAACCACCGGCCATCAACGTGTAACTGGCAACTCCACCCGATACAGATTTCGTGTTACAAAGTCCACGGTGGAAACATGTTGATTTGAACCCTCATCGTCAGCGCTGTAGGTAGAAACTGCTTGGAGTTGTACTGAATACTAACATGATGACAGATATGAATCAATAGTGCCCATTTTAGCAGAAACGAGGGCATCAATATAAACATTATGAGAAAATGGTGACCGTGAATGGTAAACTTATGCAATTTTCACCAGATTATTTCCATTTAGACGCGCCAAAAACTATTGGCGTAGATTGCCATTGCACCACGGTGAATGATGTAAAATCCTAATCCGATAATAGTGAGCTATATACCGGAATTTGTCACATCGGTTTTCCCAAAAATGGCATCTAAACATTGGCGATCGAAAATCAAAACAATTATATATTTTCATTGATTTCATGTGTAACTAAATCTTCTCAAATCGAATATAATTTACAGCCAACAGGCCTATATGCTATCAGATGAGTGTTAAAATCAGCCAAACTTATCGAAATATATCAAACGAGTGTCCAAAACCACGAAAACGAGTGTCCCAAACGATCTAAGGAGCGTAAATTCACGCAACGGGTGTTCCAAACCGCCATCATCTTAATTAATATATTATACCAAACCAACCCAGTCCATAGAACGGGCGTCCCATATCGACCAACCAGTGTCCCGAACCACCCACTACGTATCCCAATCAACCCAAATAGTGTCGCAACCCATCCAAATGGTGTCCAAACCCGCCCTAATGAGTAATTCAAACCATCCAACGATTGCCATATATCACATAAGGATATCCCAAATCATGCATGTGTTGTCACAAACACAAGAGCATCTCAAAGCATCAATCGAGAACCCCAAAACATCCCACTGGTGTCCCAAACCAATTAATGAGTGTTCATAATCATCCATTGACCGTCCCATGCAACATGACGATTGGCTCAAACCACCAGGACCAGAAGTGTCTAAACCATCCAACTAGTGTCTAAGACAAACCCCATGCAGAATGACCCACACCATGTCCGAACTATTGTACACAATCATCCATTGAATATCTCAAACCAACCAAAGAGTGTCTCGTGGTTTGGTAAACCCATTTGATGACTTGGAACACTCATTTGATGGTCTTAAATACTCATTGGAGGGTCTTGTGCACTGTGTTGGATGTATTGAGATGCAAGTTAGTAGATGCTTTGTGACACAATTTGGATGGATTGGGAACTCAATGGATGGTTTGTGATACTAGGTTTATGGTTTGGGTCGCTCGCTGGGTGGTTTGTGACACCCATTGGATGGCTTGAGACTCCAATTGGGTGGTTTTGGTCACTAGATGTGGATACCGGACACACATGTAGTGGAATGGGACACTAATTTGTTGATTGGTTCACTGATTGGGCCGTTGAAGATTGATACGACAGTTGGTGGTTTTGAACACCTGTTGTATGACAGGACACTCATCGGATGACGTGGGGCACCAGTGGTGATGTTTGGGTGCATATGAGACACTCTTCGTTTCGGACACTCGCTGGATGGATTGGGACACTCATTGTGTGGTTTGGGGCGCTCATTGGATGGATATACCCACTCGTTGTATGGTTTGTGGCACTCATTGGATGGTTAGGTACACTCATTTGGGTAGTTTGGGACAAAACCTATGTCGTTTGTGACCTAGTCTTTGCGGTTTGGAACACATTATTTAAATGTATGTCAATAGACAGTTTGACAGGAAATATTAAAAAACGCACTGCATTATCTAGACTATGAACCCCATCAGGGTATGCGCTCAGTCTGCCATCTGAAATCATGACTGTATGAAAATAAATAAAACATTTTTCATTGCATATTTCAGTTTTTTTGGCAGCGATTTGCAGAACCATTTTTTCCGGGTAAAGGACCAAAACAAAATAATTATTATTCAACCACATTTTCAATAATCTGGCTGACAAAACTTCTCATTACTGGTTCACCTTTTTATACATTATTTTGATTGATGGTGATTTTTCCTAAAAAAAAAATAGTTCTGCAAATGGCTGCCAAAAAACCTAACATGCAATGAAAATGATATATTTATTTTCTCATAGACGATCATGATTTAAGATGGTACACTGAGCGCATAGCCTAGATATTTTCCTCCAAATTGATAGTTTAAAATAGAGATTGTTTTGAAAACTTGGAATTTGTGGGATCTACACAATTGGTATCAATCAGAATTTTTTGTTCTAAAATATAATGCACACAACGAAACACATGGAATGTCTGGGGACATACGTACCATAGTAGAGATCGCACAGTAGGTATGTTGTCTCACGATGATATAGTTTGGTGACAATTGTTCGTCGTAATTACTATGGCATTGTTAGTTATATCGACTGTCGATTTTTTCGCACAATGAGCCCTCCAAGCTCTAATAGTATAGTTGTCAATCATTTCTCGGATTTATCTACCCGTGAATGTCTCGAGGTGGTTAATTTTTAATCAACACACATTCTTATTTTATACGGAAAAATGTGTACAATTAAACGCCACAAAATCAAAAACGCAATTGGGGAACTGTGTTAATACGCATGAAATAAATGAAAGTATATAAACATTCACTGAGTTTCAATAAGCCGGACTACGTTCGAGTGAATGTGCGTAGCTACTATATGTTGTAGATTGCCAAAATCGAGCAAAATTCCGAGCGATCATGTAACTATATCTGTAAGAATAACAGAATATCAATGCGTGTTGAGATCAACTTCCGTGAGACTCAACGGGTTAATTGGTCAAAGTAGACACATTGTGCGAGAAAATCGATTGGCGACACAACTAGCTATGTCATAGTAATTACGACGACCACTTGTCTATAAATTGCATCATCGTGAAACAACGTACCATACTGTTCAACATATCTTCGCGCAGATACGCACATACTCGACTTATAATATGAAGTAGGTAAATAATGTGATTATTTTATTCTGAAGTAAGCAGATAATGGAGTCATACTCGTCATTTCGTTTTATGACGCGGGCCACATTGAAAACACATGTTAAAGAGTTTACACCTGAAAAGTCGTGGGTTGGTTTATTTGTGTCATTGCCCGCACATAATCTGCTTATAATCACCTCATTATGTGTCGATAATCGCTCTAATTTTCAGTACATTATCGACTCAAAATGAGGCATTCTCAGCAGAATATCTACCAAAAACAACTTCTATTATAAGCCGATAATGTGCGGTTTTCGGGATAATACTATGTACTATGGCATCACTACTAAGGTACGTGTGTATCCAGTCAATGTCTCTAGGTTTAGTACAACGTTGATAGGTTTGTCTTCTGACCCATAATCATGCAACCAGAAATAACTATGCTCTGAAACTGTTACTGCTACTATAGGAGGATTAGCCTTTGTGTCACAGGCCGGTTAAATTGTTGAAACATTGAATTATCAAATTGCTTTTTGAATATAACAATTGCCGAGTGATGGAAATTAGAGGTGTGCGTCAGGATTTCTGTTCAGATGGAGTGGCTGACGGATTCACAAAATTGGAGTCCATCAGTTTTTAGTGCAGTCACCTTTCCGTACCAGCCTATCTCTGTACAGACACAGCACATTGTAGCGCCAAGGTAACGATGGGTGCCAATTTGATCAAGATTACTTCTGGTCACAAAACGGATTATACCAGGTTCGCGATGGTAAAATGGCAGCTTCGATGGGAAACACATCAATGGAAAGTCAACTGTCGTCTGCCGAGAATTCAACCACCGACATTACAACCACAGAAAGTACGAATTTGACGTTAAGCATTGTTCAACTGCTACTGGTTTTCGTTTGAACTATCGGGAATGTTTTTATATTAATTGTATTTACTCGTCCGACGATGAGAATAAAACGTTTTTTGTCGTTGTTTCTGGCGATTGCGTCACATGGTGGGTCTCATGTTACTCCCTGAACTACTTTCACTTTCAGAATTACTGTCACTGATTCAACCTAACCGATTGAGATTGGAATCTGCCAACTTGTTAAGTTTTTCAAGTTTCCCCAACTCGCTTTGGACGTTTATCGAAATCTAGCGGATATTTAGTTCTCATACTTTTCGTAGTTTTATTGCTGTGAGATTATTCAAAGGTTGCAAGGAATGTCACTCGACTGAGGGTAGGTTCTTAAAACCACTGGTATGCAAGCAGGCGACGACACGTCCTGAATACATATTGTGGAGTATGATACAAGATCTCTACTGTAGTGTCAACTAAAATATAGAAGTAATTGGTAGCCTGACGGCGGAAAGTTTTTAAAGGTCCCAATCACAAATAGGCTGTGTATACCCATTGAGAACCGCGGTGGGGCGTACTGCAAAAGGTCCAAAATGTAACTATATTAAAATCACAGCAGAAACACCGTCACCACAGTTAACAAATAGGAGAAAATATAATCGTAACCTGATGTTGGGCTATTAAAAATTTTTGAAAGTAATTTGGATAGCTAGCAAAGGGCCAAGAGAAATTTTAGCCAAAGGGTTCAATTTGGATTTGATAGTATACATGTGTGTTGTAACAGTAGAATAAAGAAATGTGTGCTTAAGTAGTGTCAAAAGATGTGTCTTGTGTTAAAATCAAAATTTTCATCGACGTTATCTTCAGTTACATATCTCGGTGACGAATCTTCTAAGCCTGTCTGACGTGTCTTCTCCAGTTTTTCCTTCTCAGCTTTTAGCTCCTGGTGGTGTTTTGTTTTCTGCATTTCCGCCAGCTGTTGTTTTAGATTTTTGATCTACGAGGGCTGTTTCCCCACCCCGATTGTCTAATCACATTCCACAAATGTATCGTCGACTTCATTCTTAATTATAGTCCAGGCACATTAGACATGAAATGGGAATAGTAGGAAATAAATAGGGGACGAGTTAACCCATTTTTTCCATATAAAAAACAAACTTATATTTTTCACAATCATAGGAATAATGGGATGCTATAAACAATTTTCAGCCGAAACATATACCAAATGTAATCAATATTGTTCAATACTCGAACCAGAGATACAAATTCAACGGGGGGGTGGGGTTTGAATGAATAACATAATGACCCCAAAAAATGACGATTTTTTTCAGACAAACTGTCGTATTCGATGTCAAATTTCTCGGGCTACTCATTACATAGTCGCGAGCAATTTGTTTTACAAACTGCACAGACAGCACAGTTAGCGACTGTGCATATGATCAGTTGCCAATACTTGTAAAAACATAACCCTACCCCCTAAACTGGCTCTCGTCACATTTTGTTCTTCCGCTAGTCCAAGCGCTTGTTGTAGAAAACACAACAACTGTGAAAAGGGTGATAAAAGCATGAAACTTTGCACATATGTTCCTTATACGCTACTGCTCATTTTCACATGTGGCGATATTCGCGACAGGCTCTTCTTAGCAACGTTTGCTATGGAACTACCCGGCATCGGATTAATGCATATGACTGATATTATGTGAGTTATAGCAAACTAAACTACGTCGTGTAGCATTTTTATAGTGAAAATAATTGTTGTCATTTTTGACCTGACTGACAAATTACCATAGTTCTTATTTACAAGGGGGTGACGGTTGATAGGGACACACACGCAATCTAAAAATGCAAATATGACTGATTAGACAATTAGAATAGTTGAGCTGGCTGGAAAAGTACCATATAATTCTTACTTATATGAGTGGTAACTGTTGCCAGGGTCATACCCGAAATACAAAAATGCACTTATGACTGATATTATTGTAGTATTAACGTTTTTTATGGTGAAAACAATTATTAATGTTGTTAGTGTGAGCCTAATCAGAATGTGCTACAAATTTAGTTTTCATATGGGTACAATTATCCGTTATGCTCCATCAGTTCAGATATCTGGAATTCGAGGTGAGAGTTGAAAAGTTGTTGCTTATATTTAATATGAGGCATGACCATAATAGTTATATAAGCCATAGCCCCACACAGCTAGATGTACAATGTAAGTCATGGACCAACTCTACTATATATTAATAACATAGGGTCAGCCCCCAATATGTTAGCCATGGGCCTAGCCTACAACAGTTAGGTTAGGACCCAGGCACATTTACAGAGTCATCGGAACCATGTCCATACATATAGACTATGGACGTAGGATATGTAAAGTCCATGGACCAGACCGCTTCATAAAAGCCATTATATATTGGCCTTGGATCCAGGCATCTATAGACTTGGCATACACCATTTAACCGCGATGCTAGCAGGGATGGGGTAATTGTAATTTGTAATTGTAATTGATTGTAATTAATTACATTTTTTCAAGTAATTGCATATATTTGGTAATTAAGTTTATTCTCAATTACATGTAATTGCAATTGTAATTGGTTAGGATGTAATTGTAATTGTAATTAGGGTCTAATTTCAATTACTTCAAAATCACAGGTACTTGTTTCTTCTCAAAGTTTTCTTTCATGATTCATCCAATGGTTTCTTCAAATGTTTTTTTCCAAATTTCAAAGTGTAAGACTGGTGACTGGCTATCACTGTCACAACACTGAGTTTTTATCCACTGTGTCTCAATGATGAATTCTGTTGACACCACCTGTTTGTTTGCTTTAGCATTGGTTAACTTTTAAGGTAGAAGGCTTGTTTTGATAAATACAATGAGAAACCAACTTCAAATAATTGACAATAGATCACTATAATATATCACTCTTATGATCATGTTTCATTATCTCCATCTGGTATGGTATATATGATATGGTAGAAATTCATACCAACCATTGCTAGTGCTATCAATATGTCGACAAAAAATCTGGCAGCATTTTAATTTGCAGAAAGACACATCGTGTCCTATGAAAGCGAAGTGCGAACTTTGCCCAACTACAATATCCAGTTCCAAAAAAGTTACCTCCAATTTTGTGACACATCTGAAGGTAAGTTTCCATTTCTATGTATTAGTTTTGTTTAATTTCATTGACATATAACTTCAGTCATATGGTGGTATTGGTATATGCATTGTTTCTTGTCCTTCTAATTTGCAACTGAATGACAAAGTGGGAACAAATATCTGCCTCAATAATCCCCCAATTAGCACTGTCTAGTGGAGGCATTGTGTTACCAGTAAGCTGGTGACCACAAAGGCTAATTAAGTTTATGACTCTAATTAACAATCAGAGTGTTGATTATCTCATTGTCCTTTACAATTGGCCCGGCTGTGTGTCTGACTTTAATACTGAGATAGTCTCATTCCCTTAATAATTAAATGATGGATACATGTGTGTTACTAAAATACTCTATTATTTTCATTTTATAGCGAAAGCATCATGATGTCTATGAATCCACAGTCACACAAGCACCATCAGCATGTGATCAACAACCTACTAGGATCTTTCAGTATGCAAAAACATCGGTCAAGAATGCCAAAGGATTGAAGATAGTTAGCAAAGTTCATAAATCTCTGATATCATTCTAATTTCTAGAAGATCAACCCCGACTACAAGCTACCAATGGAACACGCTGGAATTGCCAGCTATAAATCATGATTCGCTCAGTTCTACGAACACCTATACTGGACTCAGTACACTGGCTGCTCTGTACCAAGTGTGCTTCACTGTGTATTTCATCTTGCTTTTATTAATTTATGTTTTGTTATCAAATAGAGTTTATATAAATAAAATGTGGTCCTACTTCAATGATGTGCTGAAATGTAATTGTAATTGTAATTGAATTACATTTCAAAGTAATTGTAATTGTAATTAATTACATTGTGAAATAGATGTAATGGGAATTGTAATTGTAATTGAAAAATGTTGAAGTAATTGTAATTGTAATTAATTACATTCACAAGTAATTGCCCCAAGCCTGGATGCTAGACGGGTTATACCTGGTCACCGAGGCCGCAATGGAGCGATGCCGTGTTATAGAAATACAATATTATACTATATGGAGATGGACCCAGTAATAGTGCTAATACCCAGGTGATTATAATAATGTATGCATTGGATACAGGTGCCTATATGTAGGACATGGGCACAGGTCCCTAAATAAAATCTACGGAACCGGCGTTATTAGTCAGTTCATAGATTCACATATATGCTGGTAGGCAATGGACTTATCCACATATATAGGAGACACATGGACCCAGGCCATGTAAGTCATGGACCAAAATGCCTATGCATGGATCCACTGTGCATACCATATACGTATGTCCGTTTTCAGCCATCCGACCAGCGCCCTATAAGATGGAGGTCCCTATAGATATGCCGTGTGCACCACCATAGCTTGGCTATGAACCCAGGCTCATGTAGGTAGGAAATTGAGACGGGCCACTATGGACAGCCCGTGTATCCAGGCTGATTTAGTTTTCACCTTATCCAACAGTTATGACCTTATTACCAGGCATTTATATGTAAGACATGAACCCATCCCATGAATGTACATGTTACATGACTATCTAGGTTATAATCACAGCCACGCATACGCTATGGACCCATGTGAGCACCACATGAAGTTCAATTACACAGGTTCCTATAGTTATGAACTCATGACATGTAACCAGGTCTATACGGCAAATCAATAGAACCAGCCCTAAATAGTATATCATCGGCCCAGGCCCCTTTCTATGACATGGCCACAGTAGTTAAGACACGGCATTGGACACATGTATGTGATTCTGATAAAAATAACTGAATAGTTTTAAGTATATTTGTCAATGGTAGGTGGTTACCTAGCAACATTGAAACCTCGATACAAATCTGCCACAAGAGAATCAAATGAGAATGCATCAGTACACATCACAAAAACCTTTATTGATGCATTATTGTCAATATAAGCATAATATGGCATATTATAAAACAATAATATCATGTAAATTTCCCGAAAACTCATACCATATTATGAAACATTTAGATCAGTTAAATTACCAGAAACGCATACATATGGTATGTTTTCAAAGGTGGATATGTCCATAGCAACCATTACACCACCCGTTATGTAACGAATGCGGCAATTTTACTGTCATGTTCACACTAACAACAATTATAATAATTGTTTTCAATATAAAAATGTTACATTACGTAGTTTAGTTTGTTAAAACTACCATAATATCAGTCATGTGTGCATTTTTCGATTTCTGGTATGTCCCTAGCAACCGTTACCCGAAATATATAGTAATTGTTTAAGTCGAACCCACGCTAACAACAACTATTACAATTGTTTCACCATAAAATGATAATTACGTAGTTTATATTAGTTTGTCAAAACTACCATAGTATCAGTCAGCTCGGCATTTTTCGATTTCGGGTATGTCCCTAGCAACCGTTACCATCGCTGTAAGTAAGAAATATGGTAATTTTCCAGCCAGTGCCACTCTAACAACAACTAATATTATTTTCACAATAAAAATGCTGCATGACGTAGTTTAGATTGTTAAAACTGCCTTAATATCAGTCACATTTGTATTTCTTCGATGTCGGATAGTTGACTAGCAACCGTTACCAAGAAAGGACCTGCCGCGATGTCTACACATCTGGAAATAATTAATAGTGTACAAGAAACCTATGCGCCAAGTTTCATAGTGTTATCACCATTTTCACAATTGTTACGCCAAACGCCAGGACTATTATGTGGTATTTTTGCTTTTCAGACATTCGAAGCTATGGCGTACGTTTTAAGGGGTAGTGTTATGTTTCCGGCAATAAAATCTTAAGGATGGTGATGGTACGATATATCTTACAATATCCTTTTCTGAAGTAACCACTTTTCTTGTATAATGGTTCATATTTTAGCTCATTGTCGTCTGAATATCTTTACTCACCCTCTTTTATTAGGAAAATTGTGAATCACCATGCGATTTATATGTTCTCTTCGGCAATACATGTCATCACAATTATGGAATATCGACTGTTAGTAAGCTCTAGCATCAATTACGCATATATATCGATACCTGCTCCATGATGGACGGGTATGTGTGAAGATTGAGTACGCTATATAGCCTACATATGACTGCATTCGCATATGGTCTGATGGAATTTCATCAGAATTTGCACCATTACAAAAAATCATGATATCTCAAAAATCTCAACTCGGATTCTAGGGGACTTTTGCCATATTGTCCATAAACTTATTCTTCGTAATCCCTGAAAAAATCAGCTTTCCCTATTTTTTGCCCTAGTGAAACCTAATGTGCCTGGACTATTATTATCTTCGTCATGAACTTCTGGACCTTCTCAGTTATTCGGCTTTTTATAATCAATTGGTTTATGATCTCTTCGAGGCACAATTCCACCGTCTGGTAATCGATAGCTCGATGCAAACATTAACTTGAGGGTCTCACATTTCAATGCGATTCCTCGAAGTCTGTTTTAGTGATCGGAGTTCAAAGTTGCTCATTCAAATTTGGTGCTCGAATATAGTCGACAAGTAGAGCAAGTTTGAAGACTACACCTCGTCAAAGTTAATGCAAAAGTAATTTGGAAAGGCAGGTCGAAAATCGCGCCAAATATGTAAGCAAATGAGAGGCCAGAAATGTTATTCACTCACGCACAATCTAGAACAAGTAAACATGGAGGTAATCAATGAGCAAATGTAAACACAGAAGCATGCAGCGACAACTAATGAATGTGAGAATGACACAATGAGCTAGCTATAGTGTGTATATAGCACTCTGCGCTAATTAAGTAGTTTGTAAAATAATTTTCCAATGCACAGTTATTGTTCTCTAAAATAACGCACACAATGAAGCAAATGGATGTGGTTTAATTATAAATATTGAACAGTCTCTGGGTTTAGTATAACGCTGCTTGCGTTCTCTTCTGACTCATACTTATGCGCCAGTAATAACTACACTGAAACAGTTACTGCATATATAGGAGGATTAGCTGGTTAAAATGTTGAAACATTGATTTATCAAATTGCTTTCTGAATAGAACAGTTGCATAATGATGATGTGCGCGTCAGGACTTCTGTTCAGATGGGGTTTGTGGGATCAACACAATTAGTGTCGATCAGTTTTAGTGCAGTCACTTACCGTACCCGCCTCCCTCCATACAAGCACGTCACATTGTATTATTTATCAAATTACTTTTTGGAAATAATAAGTGCAGAAGAGTGACCGTTCGTGGTGCTCGCGTTAGGTTTTGTGTTCGAATGGAGTGAGTGGCAGACCTATTCAATAAAAGTCCATCAGTTTTTGAGTGCGGTACATTGCCGCACCCGCTTCTCTCCGTAGAAGGCTACAGATTCATTCTTGTCCCGAACCGGATTAAATACTAGGTCCGTGGAGATAAAATGGCAGCTTCGATGAGAAACACATCAATGGAAAGCCAGCTGTCGTCTGCCGATAATTCAACCACCGACATTACAACCACAGAAAGTACGAATTTGACGTTAGGCATTGTTCAACTGCTACTGGTTTTCGTTGGAACTATCGGGAACGTTTTGATAATAATTGTATTTATTCGTCCTACGATGATAACAAAACGGTCATCGTTGTTGTTTCTGGCATTGGCGATAGCAGATATTTTTCCAATGTACATTAGTTTGCTACGCCGTGCGATCAAAAAATTAGCCCACTGGGACATAGTTACCGTGAGTGACGCATCTTGTAAAGTATACACATGTCTTATCTATAATTCTGGAGATGTCTGCGTCTGGATCCTCGTTATACTGACTGTCGATCGAACCATACACGTGTGTTGTCACATAAAGAGCGCCTTCTTTTCCAGCAAGAAGTCAGTATTCACAGGAATTGTGTTCGTTTTAATTGGAAGTATGTTGGCGAATTCTCACTTGTTATATGGAATGACATTATCTACTGGTAATGCTAATCAGTTAAGGAGTTGTTTCCATACCGGGACACTAGAGTATGTCTGGTTTATGGACAACGTCTGGTTATGGTTGGATGTTGTGAAGTATTCATTGGTTCCAATCATCATTATCGCATCCTGCAACATTCTACTCATTTTCCATATCAGGAAAACAAAAAGAGCCTTGAAATATTTCCCTGGGAGCTACGACCAAGGAAGACACGGGAAAAAAGCCATATCGTCGACTTCATTGATGCTAATAGCAACGAGTTTTCAGCTACTGGTGACAACAACGCCACTGGTGGTAACAATGGCAATCAACAAATCAAATTTAAGCTTTTTCGGGACAACTGTTGCTGGTGTTCTTGTGACACTGAACTTTACTAATAACTGCTTGAATGTTTTCACGTATGTTATAAGTGGTAAGAAATTTAGAGCCGAACTCTGGCGTGTTTTGACCCGAAACTGTCGGCGCGCGATGGCTGTAGAATCTCTTAGTCTTAGCACACAACAAACAGACCAACCCCACCCAACGGGTGGATCACCACAATAGCAATAAAGACAGCACATTTAAGTGTTTCGGGACCGCTGTGTATAGTATTCTTGTGGCACGGAACAGGGCTAATAACTGCTTGAATGTTTTCATGTATGTTATAAGTGGTAATATATTTAGAGCCGAACTATGAGGTGTTTGAAATAAACATGTCCCCCACTCGATAACCGTGTGTTTAACAAACAACAAGCGGAATGACCATTGAGTGAATCACATCTGAATCCCAGAGTCCGACAACATGTCTTACATACGCCATAACCCTTTACCCAACAAACCGGCCAAAACCGGCCAAATAAAGCTTCAACAGCCTAAAATATCTTGGGTCTGTCTCAATAAAACCATACAAATATGGATATCATTGGAACCGGCTCCTTAACCACATTGTGATAGTTACAGTTATGCCCTGTGCCAATGCATTCTCTTATATATGCGAGTCGACCATAGGTCGCCTCGCATATATAAGAGAATGCATTGGCCTAAAAACAAAATTTTTTTAACACTTTTTACCATTTTTTCTTACATTCTTTAACAATTTTATAAATTTTAATGTGTTAAGCCAATGCATTCTCTTATATATGCGAGGCGACCTATGGTCGACTCGCATATATAAGATAATGCATTGGCACAGGGCCCTTCTGTTGGGTAAAGGGATAACAGAGGATTATGCGGAATATCATAGAAGATCTGCGACTGTCAATCCTACAATTATTGTTCCGCTAGTCACGGTCTCTCTAGATATAATGCTCATAACAACTTTGTTTATTATTATTTTGTTCTTTACTTTACTTTTCGGTATCAATTTTAAGTTGTGAACAGTTTCTGTCTCTTTAAGCAAGACGTGCCAAATAGAGACAATGTCATGAAGCACCCACTATACATGAGCACACTACACAATTGTGTAACAATTTGGGAATAAATGGAAGGTGTATTTCATACGGAATTCTCTGCTCAAGGTGCCATTGTATTTAGTTATAATAAACTTTGAGTTTGACTTCCTCTTAATGTTTGTTTGGTTTTCGTTGTTTCATCTAAATACCTTGGACTGCACTGCACTATATTGATTTAATAACTAATCCATGGTCTGGTAAACACTGTCCCTGTCCTGGGTACTGCGCCAGTATGCATATTTATTAATTAGCTATAGGTTATCGGCCATAATAAGTAGAGCCGCCCGCGCCATAAGTAACAAAAGTCGGCCAATAAGTAGAAAACGCGGCCAATAAGTAACAAAAAGTCGGCCAATAAGTTGAAAACGCGGTCAATAAGTAAATGTGGCGTAACTGACGTCATACGTAAGTAGCTCGATCGGCAAAGAATATTGGGTCGACGGAAGATAGATTGCAGTTGATTTCGGATGAATTACGGACAGTCACTGTAAATATACATGTACGAGGATGAACTACACGTATCCGTATCCATATCATTCCCAGTGGAAATTGACAGTACTGTGAAATCGCTGCAAGTTCTTCATAAAGTTCACAAGAATAAAACTTGCTGGAATTATTGTTAATATAATGAAAAACACAATGGTATAGAGCTCTATGTTAATATATTCATCGGGTGAAACAGTTATTACATTGTTTCTAATTAATAAAATACTTATTAATTGGTTGTTTCCACATTGACCGAGTTATGAGGCCTCGGTCTGTCGTATTAGCCTTCGGCCTGCGGCCAATATGGAAACAACCAACTAATAACATATATTAATATTGCAGGTTAGTAGAACAAGCGCGCCGCTGTACACGTATGTACGTACATGTATGTAAATTAGTATTTCGTGAATTCAAATACGAGTACGGTAACCAAAAATAACGACTTACATTTTTTTATTCAGCAGAAATGGATGTTGTATATTTACAAAGTATCGTACAAAACAAACTGATCGGGGAAATGGGGATACTTGGGTTTTGAGCAACGCGCATCTGAGCACGATGACAAAGATGTAAGCATGGCTTCACTCACGTCGTTATTACGCTCCTACGTGCAAATCGATAACTTATGCTTTCAAAAGGTTTTCGCTGCTTGAGTAGAATGGTTTGACACGGAAAATCTGATATTCTATGTATTTGTATATTTTAATTAATATGCAACTGGAACGTTTATCTACATGTGTACCGGTAAATGACTTGTAATTATATGCTACATGCATCCACGGTTTTTAATATCCTAAAGTGATCTACTGGATCTATTTGTACATGGATTGTTGTTATACAGACCCGATGCATTCTTTGCGGGACATTTTTGGTGTGTGTACTATTGGTTCCGTTTTCAGATTTTTGCAGCTTTCGACCTGGAACCAGTCTATTCAACGAAAGACATTGAGTGCGCGCAAATAAACAGACATGAGAGTTTCAAAAACAATGACAGACGACAGCTAGATGAAACTCCATGCAGGGTTTACCTCCCTTGATGACTCGGTAAGATCGCTACTACCGGCGACATTTTACCCACATTTGGTGGACTTCTGCGGTATTAAGATATATACTAAGCGAACACAGCAACATGCTGCCATTTTTGAGCAACAAAATGTCGAACAAAATTTGTATACATTTTGAACCTTAAGTTTCCCAATAAAACCAATGAACTATATTTCGAAACAGTGTGATTCGGTTTATTTTGTCAACACAAAAGTCAAACACAAGAGTTCTAATTTGCTGCAATTTTGATGAGTAGCTTGCGAAAATCGTCAACAAAACTTCCGCTCGAATTGTCATTCTGTCAGTATGTTTTAGTGCGGGAATTGTTCTCAAAGTACATAGAAAATTTTACTTTGGAGCGATCTGATTTCGACATTTTTGCTGGAAATCCCCATGCTAACATGCTAAATATAGAAACACAGACTAGTACCCAGCCGTTGACAGAAAGGAAGTAAGACTGGTACAGCTATATAGCAATTTTCATACGCTAAGCAGTTATATCAACTTTGATGCGAAAATAATTCATTCAAGTGTACTTTTACTTCCATGAACTAGAAATATAGACAGTTGTCGAATTTCGCGCGATAGATCATAGACTCGTCCTTGTCTTTGTTGAAAAGTTGAAAGTTGAAAACATAGTAACACGACACTGTCTGCTAATCAAGCATTGTGTGTTGTAAATGTGAGTTTTAGTAACTTTTGAAATCCATGGGAACTTTCATTTTCCGCTGAGAGAATATAATATGCGTGTAGCGTGTACATACAATGATGTATGATTGCATGTTACCGAACAAAGCACAATATGATTTTAACCTTGCACACTTGTGTGGTGATTAAAAAAACAATAATACATATAGCGATTTATTCACAGTGCGCTTTAAACGTCGCGAGCGATAAAATACATTTGGCTATTCGTACGAAGTTTGGTATCGAAGGAATCAATAGATCTTTTTCATGGTATAGGCCAATGCCTTGGTCTATACGGGAGGACCGATCTGTATAATAGGGTCGTGCTCTTTAATCCAGAAACCGCACTTATATAATATAACATATTGCTTTATATTTGTTACAGCAAATGACGTCCTGAATCCATCTCTTTTTTTGCATAGCTGTTTTAACAAATTAAAAATAAAATGTCGGAAAAAGAGTAAATAGTTTCCAAGCAAATGAGTCCTGTGTTACCAAGCTCGTACGATAAATCAAATACACGCACTAATAAGTACAGTATATATGTGACATGTTTATATTGTTCCACATATCAATGGCGATTTAATAATGGCACTCATATATTATATGTATCAAAAACAACATTATGAACAACAATAGCGCAACAAATATATCAGCACAATGAACAAAACTGTTTTATTCAGTTTTGAATTCCACATATCGTCATCTTCATTTTATGTAGAATCTGAATTTTCTTTTTTGTACCAAGAACTGCTGTTATTATCCATCCATTAACTAACACTATTTCTGATTGGGCAAAAGGTGCCACGTGATAATCCGTGGAAAAGTCATAGTGGACTGCCGAATGTTATATTGGACACCGAAGTGTGCAATATGACTTTTTTATCGGGACTGTGACGTCACCAATTATTACGAAATGAATCGGTGAAATTGTGATGCGCGCGCAACACTGGTGCATTTAGCAGACGTTTCACTTCGCTTGATTTTTTTTTCATTTCGGTGTGTATTGTTCCTAATCGTGCTTTCGGATGATCAAATACAGGTTTTTATAGAGAACTAAGTGCCGACAAATACCAAAAATAACCACAAATGTTTTATTCCCCAAATTTGGTTAAACATACAGATGGATAATACAAATGTCATTATACAATATTGTGTACAATGTGAGTATTTATTGTACTCGTCCAGGTTATGGTGAACAGTCATATTGGCCTCGACACTGCAATATGACTTTTCAACACAACCTGGTGGACTCGTACAAGAAAAACACATACTGTACACAACATTGTATAATAACTTTATAATATTATTAATAATTACACACACAACAATCCAATAACCAAATAGCCCATTGTCTTGGGTTTATGAGAGGAAGCTTCGTTGCCGTCATAATTTTGCGTTATGTTTTTAATTGCATGATATAACATCATACCCCCATGTATTACACAAATATGAACAATACAGCAACAAATATATCACCACAATGAACAGAAATGTTTTATTTAGTTTATTCGTCTCAATGAGGGAAAAATCAATAGAAAGAGGCCATTATTATATGGAACGATCAGCTGGGAATTTAACATGGATATATGACCAGGTATGGAGTGAACATTCTCAGATTTAGAAACTTATTTGTGAGTTGCTGTCTTTCTAAATAAAAATAATTGTGAAATTTGCTGAATAAAGGAACATTAACTTTCCGATATGGTATGATCATGTCTATATGAACTGCACATTTGAAAATGTTCTAATTTACAGCTGTTTTTGTTACCTGAACACACCACAGTTTTAAATATTTGTCATGCGAAGACATTATAGTAAATTGCGTATTTTCAACGTTGACGATGGTTACATATATTGAGAAAATCTAGTTTTAAATGTAAGACAATTTTGTCAAAAAGGTGTGTCTGGTCTTAAGCGATGCCCCACCGACTGTGATACCATGAGTGACAAGTCTCCTGATCCAATTTTAAGCTCGCGGTGCAGAAGAAAGTTGAAAATACTTCAAATCAACATCATTTGCATTCGCAGGCATCATGCAAAAAATTGATATTGTCTTTGAGCGACGCATAGTTGTACTTTTAAAGATACTGTCGATAACATGTCAAAACACATTCTGTTGAAGGTCTATACGTGACCATCAAACCATTCCTTCTAATGGGTTCGATCGTAAGTCTGTTTGGTTGTCGAAAACGTACATATGGTGTTTTTATGGTGCATCTGATTATAAACGGAACGAAACATAACAATTGGCCACAAGAACGTGACCGAATAAATGGCGGAAATATCGGGTCGAGTAAACAATATACTTATTATTGTGTCACAACTGAATTGAAAGATTGGCTTCTGACATTTTCTCGAATGTAACGATAACACTTCATTAATTTACACAATTGGAATCTCTCATTCAGAGGATTCCAATATCGTTTTGCCCAATCATAATTACCACCTCAGAAAAGGTCTGTTTCGCCCAAACATAATTACCACCTCAGAAGAACTCCTTCATGTCCAGCAATAAGTCAGTAATCGCTGGAATTGTGCTTGTTTCGAGTGGAAGTCTGCTGGCGACCTGCCACTTGTTATATGGACTAAAATTATCTACGGATGATAATGAATTGGTGACCTGCGTCCCTACCGGGACGACAGAGTATGTTTGGTTTTTCGACAACTCCTGGTTTTGGTTGTACGTCGCCAAGTATTCATTTGTTCCAATCATCATTATCGCATCCTACAACATTCTACTCATTTTCCATATCAGGAAGACAAAAAGAGCCTTGAAATATTTTACTGGGAGCTACGACCAAGGAAGATAGGGGGAATGCAAAGGAAAAAAGCCACATCGTCGACTTCATTGATGCTAATAGCAACGAGTTTCCAACTCATTGTGACAACAACGCCAGTAATCTTAACAGTGGCAATCAACAAAGCAGATTTAAGTTTTTACCACACCACTGTGTATGGTGGTCTTCTGAACATGACTAATAACTGCTTGAATGTTTTCACGTATGTTATAAGCGGTAATAACTGCTTGAATGTTTTCACGTATGTTATAAGCGGTAATAAATTCAGAGCCGAACTCTGGCGTGTTCTGAAACACACAACCAGTAGGCCAACTCCGAACAACGAATGAATCACGTCCCGTCCAGGAGTCCGCCATTTGCATAAAAATCCCAAGCGTACAGCATACGCCAAAGTAGTCCAAGTCTTCTCGTAGTAAAACCAGCTAAGATATTTGTATGGCGAGATGCTGGATTTTAGTCCGAGATCGCGCCCATAGCCTTCTTGTGACACGAGTTAAGCGTTAATGACCCGCTCAAATAAAACCACAATTATATGAAATAAAATATCACAATTGCGATAATAAACGGATATTTTCCGCAGAAGACATGCTATTTGATCTGAAACCCACATCAGTTGTGAATTGAAAGCGGTAATTTAATGTGAAAAGAAACATTTACCGCACTGTTTACAAATTTTTAAAAGTATGCGAACTCAGTTGACCTAGCGAACTGTGTTCGGCATTTTCCGTTGAAAATATTGCGTATATTTTCGACTAACCACGCAAATTACGATGAATTCTCCATTGTAATCGTAATTATGTGTGTCAATAAATAAAAAATAAATAGATTAAGTAAACATTGAAGATATAAATGTAATACATTAAATAAATTACGGGAATTACAACCCTCTCAAAGTTTAAAACAGTGTAAACACAACAAGCATTAGAATAAATATGGCGCTACATTTCACCCACATTTGGTGGACTTCCGCGAAATTAAGATATATACTAAGCGAACAGAGCAATATACTTCTCTTGTTAAGCACACACAAAAAAAAAATTGTATAAATTTTGAACATTAAGTTTGAAAAGTCCCACTAAAACCGAAGAACTATATTTCGAAACGGTGTGATTCGGTTCTCCGATTATTTTATCAACACAAAAGTCAAAACGCACATGGACAAAAATCACACGCATGGCAAGTCAGACACAAGAGTTCTAATTTGCTGCAATTTTGACGAGTTGCTTGCGAAAATCGTCAACAAAACTACCGTTCTGATCCTCCATTATGTCATTAAGTTTTTAGTGCGTGAATTGTTCTCAAAGCACAAAGGACATTTGACTTTGGGGGCGATCGGTTTCGCCATTTTGTTCTGAAAACCCCGCGCTATATATAGAAACGGAAACTAGTATACCCGGAACAAACTCCGGACTATGCCGAAGTACTTCGGACCACTTCGGCTTTCAGTTAAAACGTAAACAAACAGAAAAAAAGCGATGTGTAATTTAACATTAAAGTTAGATTATTATACACCATTACGACCATAAGATGTCTCTCTTTCCGATCTTTATGGCATAATGTATTGATTTGTTAGGTAAATCGAGTAAAATACACCACAGATTCCCGCCACAGATCCTGGGCGTAACTCGTGTCATAAGAAGGCTATAGGCGCGATCTCGGACTAAAATCCAGCATCTCGCCATACCAATACCTCAGCTGGTTTTAGTACGAGAAGAATTGGACAAACGCCAAAGCTGAGGTATATTAACACATGCTTCAAGTTTTTCACAAATGTTACATATATGTCCACTCTCGATGATTTTCGCAACCAACAAGTGAATTACATCCGCATCCTGGAGACGACACTAAATGATGCCTAATGTATACACCATGACATAGGTTATATGGAATAATGTAGAAGATCTGTGATTTGCGGATTGTTGTTTTAAGCCCAATGCTAATTTTGTTCTGCTGTAGTGTAATGATGTATGATGATGAAGTTGTTTTATGCTCATGCACAATAGGTCATTGTCTGTCTCGTTGCAATGCACAGAACAGCTTTTAAAAATTATTTGTTCTTTGTGTATCGAATTTCTGTATCAATTTCAAGTTGAGATGTCAACTCAAATTTGGGACGGAGGTGGTGGTTTGGGGGGGGGGGCTAACCCCGGGATTGTCGGAAGGACCGATTGGTCCTCCCCTTAACCCCTCATGTATTTCGACTTTAATTTAGAACATAAAAAAAAAGAAAAAAAAAGGAGCATTTTTTTTTATGTTGGAATCACTTTTTCTTTTTCCTTCGTTTCTTTGGATTAAAATTTGTTTTCTCCGTTGAAGATGGTGGAGTTGACATCTCTTGTATCTGTTGTGTCTGTTGTTGAATCTGGATCTGGAGTTGTTGACTTTCTGCTTTTTGTTTTTTGGTTTGTTCTTCTGTTCCGTCCATGATGCCTTGGACTCTCTTCTCCTGCCCTTCGAGTCGACGAAATTCTCTTTCGACGAAGGAGCTGTTGTTGGTGGTGGAGGAGCTGGGGGACACCGGTAAGTGATGGTACTCCGGCGTCCGAGGTGGCAAACAGTCCAACTCCACCTCGAAGCTGGCGGCAGGAACAACAGGGGTGGTATCCTGCTCCCTTTCTCCGCTAGCCTCGACGACAACAGCAGGGACCTCCGGCTGATCCACTGAGTCCCTGCTAACTGGAACAATGTCGGTCTCCATGCAGGTCGGGTCGTCTGGGCGTCTCTCAGACAACTCCGGCCTGCCGGCTGCGACACTGGACCGCTGGTCCACACAGGGAGGGGTGACCGGCCGATCAACGGTCACCCCCATCCTGCTCTTCCATTTCGCCCGTCTGGCAGCGTCCCTTTTTCTTTTGGAAGGCGTCTTCTTCTTTGCTGGTCCCTTCTTCTTCTCTTTCTTCATTATTATTGTTTATTGACCTCCAAGTATGAAGAGCATATATACATATCAGTTACAGAAAGTATGTGGTAACGAGACCATTGTAAGTGGACTATATGCCAGCATATATTTACAAGGAAGGACATTGTATACATAAATTGGAAAGATGTGTACATTGTACGAAGAGCAAGGTAAAAACGAGTATATTAGAAAACATTGTAATTGCGGGTGGCAAGGAGGTCAGATCATAGTTGAATATTGTCCACCTGAGAGGCATATTGCATCAAATGTCATGTGAATGTCATCTTTTAACTTCCGGGGCGAATTAGTTGACAACCAACATACAGAAATGCAGCAGATGTGATGATTAGCTGCTCCCATGACTCAGTCGGGATATGACAACCAAGCTGGGTACTGCCAAGTAACAGCGCATTTAAATGGTCGTTTGGGAGAGCATTCAGGTAACTAAATAGTTGGATGTCGAAGCTATCGACAAGCATACACCAGTAATTATATCGGAGTCTGTACATGGTGGCAGATCTGCACGAGTCAGTAATATGTCCAATTTCATTGTTATAAGTGTGGCCACACAGCATGCATCGGGCATTGTTTTCGAACAACAATCTATTTAGAAGTCTAGCAAGATTTTTCAGTTCCAAACTCCTGTTAGGATGGGCAGCAAGAAGACGCCACACACTCCAGACTGCGAGAGGCTGGTTATGAATGAGGAGAAGATTAGAAGAGCGACCATTGGCACACACTGCTGAAGTCCATGCATCACAATAGTGAGCTCTTATGGTCGACTTGACGAGTTGCTTCCAAATGATCTTCTTTGGGAAGGATCCAGAAGATAAGAATTCTTGAAGATAAGAAGACAGATTGTACACTTCTAGAACATCGATGATGTCTTTTACATAACCGGTGGTATTCACATTGAATAAATTGTGCATATAGAGGTTTTTCATGAAAATTCGTAAAGGAAAGTCTCGAGACGCAGGCGAGTGGATAAGTTCGCCGAGGAAGAGAAGTTTTCTCAAATGTAGTTGGCGACTCATCGGTAAAACACCCAGGAGACTGAGTGAGAGGTTTGTGGTCGCCCTTGTTGGAAGATTCTGTATGTGCTTTATACATGTACGTAGACCCTTTTCAATTGTGCAGAGAGCGTTGTCATCTGTTGAATATAGGAGTTCAGCGCCATAAAGAGCCTTTGGAAGCACAACTGTGTGTAGGAGATTATTCACTGTGAGAGGGGTGCACATACTTAAAGTGTAGGTCGCGAATATTTCGGTTATATGCGGGCATTTATGTAATTCAACTCCAAATAGTGACCCACTGCAGAGTAAAAGTCGCTTCTGCAAAACGCTGGCTTTGTTTTGATACAGCGCGTCATCAAAGACGACGTCACGGAAAAATATTTTTGAATCGGCGAAATCATGAAAAGCGACGTTCCGCACTTGTGACGTCACAAGTTGAAGACTGCATTGTTTGTGTAACGTTGATTAAAATTGGTCGACGCAGCATGCATTTCGATGTTAAGCTGTTCTATTTTTGTTGTTGTCTGCGACATTGTGATTTCGGATTTGCGATAGACTTTCTACCGTACATATCGACAATTCACCGATCAGAGTTTGAACTGTCATAATTGTTTATCAAATGTCACAGATCCACCAAATTCCGGCAACAACTGCCAACAATGTAACATTCTAGAAATAATTTGGACGGTGCAGAGAAATTGTAGCACTACTCTCGTTCGGGATCCAAATAATAGCCGGGGTGAAATAAAAGTACAGGGGGGGGGTCCATATAAATAAGAGTACGGGGCGGATATTAATAGTACAGGGTGATTGTGTGTGTTTCTGATAGACTGATATACCCAGTTGCCCACATCTTTCAGAGAAATAAATTGATACCATAACTAATTGATACCTCAACCGCTGTAGAATATTGAGTACGGTACTTTTTCGTGATTTAGTCCACATTTGTTGGCCATTATAAATATTAGCCCTATGTAGTATAAGTACAATATCTGAACATTATTTGTACTGTTTGTGGGGCTTTATGAACAATCGCCGTCCCTCTGTTGTTTAACTAATTTATCATGGGACCGCCTGCCTACTCGAGCAGCTTTTATCATCAAGTTGGCATCACTAGATTTGGCGTTTTCAGTGATTTTTGCGATATATTCCTCTGAGGCATGGGGGCTTCACAATTTTGTTTTATTCGCTTCAGCCATTTCATTTTCATATTTTTTTTTCTTCATATTTATCTGCTAATTTTTTATTTTTTTTCAATGAGTATTTTTGTTATGCCTATCGCGGAAAACATTTTACATTTTTATTGTGAGCCATGTGATTTAAAAAAAAAACCCAGCTACTGATCAAAATACGTAGATTTGAAAAGTCCGCGCATGGAATTTACAAGGTCGGCTGGCGAGGATCACGATCAATCAATATATTATTTCTACCCAGTATTGCCGCAGCATTATTGATACATGCACATTCGGCCAACCCAAAGCGATTCATTTTTATTTAAATATTTATAAAGAACAAAATACGCTTCATACTAGTTAGCACCCTATGTGGCCCCAATGTACAGAACACGTGTATTTGTTAGACCTGTTCGAGTTCGCAATGGTAACCATATGCGATAGCATATGAATATAGGCCTAGGCCTACCCCTCGTTGGTTAAAAATGGAATCGATCACTCAAGTAAATAGCCAACTATTTGCCCAAAAGTTCGGACGCGTCCATGCATGTTACCAGTCCAGATGGCAGCGGGGTCATATAATGTAGGTCCATGCATGCACTCTGTTGGCTGATTGTACTTTCATTTTCGATTTCTCAATAAAACTTCAGTATATTTAATCATTGTTAGATGTGGGAAGCCCAGCGCTATTATAATTCGTCGGCGAATTCTGTTTAAAATAAAATATACACATTTTGCTTCGGTTTTTGCTAGTGACTTACGTTTATTAATTTCCCGGCTAAAAAATCGTAAGGATCCCAAATATAAGCATCGTACTTTTCTTGGAAATAAATAAGCGTATCGGCACGGTACGTTTATTTCGATCGCGAGAGTACGACTACATATACACGGATAATTATTTATTACATATCTATCAAAGTAATTCGCATGATCGCTTAAGTTTCCAGGCGTGTGATAATTCACAGAATCGCACTAGTGCAATCTGTCGACGGAACTATTTCATTCAGTGTTAAAACTCAATTAAATAAACATTTTCTGTACTGGAGATGTACGACTGTGAGTCAACTTACTATGATACGGAGATATGTAATAAAAATAGAACCGCATGAGTGTCTGGATTTTGACGGAATTATCGCACGAGATTTGTTGGCGGGGCGATACATCGAGTGCGGGACGTTCCGCCAACAAATCGAGTGCAGATTTTAACAGTGTGAAAATTCATTGCCTGGAATTCAAAGTTAGACACCCACACCGTGAGTGAAGAGGCTATATATGAATATCCCTTCTAATATACTTCCATGGCAGTTGTCAGTCAGAGCACCGTTATACTTGAAAATCATTGTATATGAGCTTTATGGATGAATTAACGGACTCAGTATGGGAGTTCATTTTTCAAATGTGCTTGGTTCAGTGAAAAGATTATCGAAATGGTCAGGTATCGATCGAAATGGCACATTGAGAAATCCATCAACCCAGACAAGCTTGAAAAGCAGTCCTGATTTTCGCCCATTTCGGGATTAGAACCCGTGCCAACCTCGTCTAGTATAGATATATATATATATATATATATATATATATATATATAGATATATACTAGCCGATGAGCCCGACGTTGTCCGGGCTATTTAAAAACCAAATTTCAAGTCGATAGCTCTACCCGTTTCCGAGATCTGGTCTGCGCAAGCGCGAAGCTGGCGTTGATAAAATTCGTATCCGGGGCAAGATACATTCACATACCAAATTTCAAGTCGATAGCTCCTCCCGTTTCCGAGATCTGGTCTGCGCATGCGCGAAGCTTGCGTCGCACGGGCTCGGCGACCCGATAAAATTCGTATCCGGGGCAAGATACATTCACATACCAAATTTCAAGTCGATAGCTCCACCCGTTTCCGAGATCTCGTCTGCGCATGCGCGAAGCTGGCGTCGCACGGGCTCGGCGACCCGATAAAATTTGTATCCGGGGAAAGATACATTCACATACCAAATTTCAAGTCGATAGCTCCACCCGTTTCCGAGATCTCGTCTGCGCATGCGCGAATCTGGCGTCGCACGGGCTCGGCGACCCGATAAAATTCGTATCCGGGGCAAGTTACATTCACATACCAAATTTCAAGTCGATAGCTCCACCCGTTTCCGAAATCTCGTCTGGACATGCGCTGCACGGGCGTCGCACGGGCTCGCCAATACGACAACGACCACCGCCTGGGCAAACTACACACACGTACCAAGTTTCGTCCCGATCGGTCAAGAATCGTAGATTTGTATTAATGACAGACAGACAGACAAACAGACAGACAGAGGTCTTCAAAATATATATGAGACTAGCCGATGAGCCCGACGTTGTCCGGGCTATTCAAAAAACAAATTTCAAGTCGATAGCTCTACCCGTTTCCGAGATCTCGTCTGCGCATGCGCGAAGCTGGCGTCGCACGGACTCGGAGACCCGATAAAATTCGTATCCGGGGCAAGATACATTCAAAAACCAAATTTCAAGTCGATAACTCCACCCGTTTCCGAGATCTCGTCTGCGCATGCGTGAAGCTGTCGTCGCACGGCCTCGGCGACCCGATAAAATTCGTATCCGGGGCAAGATACATTCACATACCAAATTTCAAGTCGATAGCTCCACCCGTTTCCGAGATCTCGTCTGCGCATGCGCGAAGCTGGCGTCGCACGGACTCGGAGACCCGATAAAATTCGTATCCGGGGCAAGATACATTCAAAAACCAAATTTCAAGTCGATAACTCCACCCTTTTCCGAGATCTCGTCTGCGCATGCGTGAAGCTGGCGTCGCACGGGCTCGGCGACCCGATAAAATTCGTATCCGGGGCAAGATACATTCACATAGCAAATTTCAAGTCGATAGCTCCACCCGTTTCCGAGATCTCGTATGCGCATGCGCTGCGCCGGCGTCGCTCGGGCTCGCCAATACGCCAACGACGACCGCCTGGTCAAACTACACACACGTACCAAGTTTCGTCCCGATCGGTCGAGAATCGTAGATTTGTATTAATGACAGACAGACAGACAAACAAACAGACAGACAGACAGACAGACAGACAGACAGAGGTCTTCAAAATATATATATCATATAAAGTCATATAAAATGGAATCGTTCACGGTGAAATAACCTTCCATTAAGTTCGATGTTGAGCATCCGTTACTAAAATAATGGATCGGTGTAAAATAGTGTAGGATCCATTATCCTACATTATTAACCGGACGCGGCGAACAAATGAGTATCCGCTGTCATTACTGGAGAAAACACAGTTTTCAGTGAAACGATTGGGTTTCCGTAGTTAGCTAAGTGCTAGAAAACGCCTCGAGAGTTTGAACATCAAACTTATATGTCTTATAAATGACAACTGTATCGATGCGATTTGCAGATGTTTCTTGCAATAAATAGGATAATGCGTAGCTGACAGCTATTTCATAGAATTCATGTACTTATCGGTGAGAAAACCTTAGTGAAAGATCACCGATCAATGGGACACATCTACCCGTTCTAACTCACTATAGTTGTATGTGCTGCATTGAAAGTACGCAAGTGATCGTGACCGAAGTTCACCGATTTACCCGTAACCGATCCCGGCGTACGGGTATCGCAAACTCTTATTAATAAAGTTGTGGTCCCTCTTATAAGATTTACTTCCAGAAACCACCGACTGCCAGTCGAAATGGCTCATGGACAGATACCCCATACAACGAACGAGTGTGTACTTTATGTAAAGATGCTTTAGGGGATGAATTGCATGTTATTCTAGTCTGCCCATGCCTAAATGATCTGAGATTTAAATATTTGAAACCCCATTACTACAGAAGACCGAACATATTTAAACTAGCCGAATTGTTTAATTGTGGCAATAGACGAACACTGGTAAACCTCGCTTTGTATATTAAAAAAGTCCAAAATATAACGTCCATATCCCGCCGATCATAATTCATCATTATTATTTGTTTCTTTATCCTACCCCACCCCCCCCCCATTTAAAATTAACAAACAAATTGAAATGACTATATACACATATTATGTACACATATAATTATTATATACACGTGTATATATATTTGGTCAAAAACACTACACTTATATTTCAAATGTACACCAAGCATATGCAATGCAATAATTTATAATATATTAATTGTATTTATTATATTACTCTCAATTATGTCAATACACGACGATGAGTTATACAATAAATTGAATTGAATTGAATTTAACTGCAATGACTGACCAGTCAATTAATTATAAGTTCTCAATAAGATCACAAATATTCTAGCGCATTTCATCTCTCTGTGAATATGGGAATTATACGCACGTTTTACAATAATTCAGATTAGTATAAGGATTAACTGTCATGTGGACTGTTTTCCACATGAAAGTTAATCCTTATATTTATATACATTTAGCGAAAAAGCCACTTTTGTAAATGTATTTAAATCGAAAAGTGTATCGTGACAAAACCAGCACAAAATATCCCATAGCGCCCTTGGCAAAGTTAACAGGAACAACGAGGCTCTTTATATTGAAACATGATGATTTATTAAGTCAATCCTGCGCGAGTCCAAATGCGCCCAAAACATTACGCTTTCTTCTTTCCGAAACCGATGACGCGTCGATGTAATTATGGGGCTGCAGTTATGACCTGTTGCGCGTTCAACACTCGAGGTATCGCTCCGCCAACAAATCTCGTTCGATAATTCCGTCAAAATCCAGACACTCATGCAGTTCTATCTATGTCTCACTGACAGCTTCACGAGAACTTTTAGAAATGAATACCTGTAGAGGTAAGTGGTAGACAATGGATTTTCCATTTCTTTTTGTTTTGTTTAGTTTAAATTCAGGATTTTCTTTGCCCCACAAAAGGCAACACAATTAATTCACATCACTGTTTCACTTCAGATACTATTAAGTCTGAAACATATTCAGTGTTAAATGACAAAGAAAAACAAAATGTAAAATTTACGGTCTGTGTGTATTTTTTAATTATTTTGTTATTATACTTTGACATTTTCATATGGCTTTTCGTGTCTTCTAAAATATTTAGATCAGCCTAATTTTGATTTTCTTGGTATAAACTGTGATAAGCACAATGCTTTGACAGAGTAAATCCCATTCAGATTGAGACACTGAAGTTTATGTTTTGTTTTTTATATACAAAATTGAGAACAAATTTCTTGAAAAGCATGACAACACTTTAGAGTGGGGGGGGGGGGGGGGTGGGGGGTAATAGTGTAGGTAAGGAAAACCTTAACCACAAATAATTTTGACTTTGGCCTTGAGATAGGGACAAATCAATTAACATTTGATACATGATGCTTCCAACATTTTAGGCGTATATACAATTATACACATTATACGGCTATATAACTAATGTATTGGTATGTGGTGTATGTACTGACTCAATTTAGCACTGATGCCCCATCCCCATTGTAAGATGTTCGAATCTGTTAATTGCAGGTGGTCTTAATGTCTGGAAACTGGAGACAGAACCACGGTACATGATATTCTAACACAGAATGCTGAAAATAGTATTTGCACGACCGTGATAAATAGCTGATGAGATTGAGCTAGAAGTTCCTTGATATATATATATATATATAGCTAACAACACTAACGACCTTAGGGAGACTGTTGAAATAATCCGACCTTAGGGAGACATCTCGATATATCATTTTCTATGCATTTTCATAGCTTCTGTGTGTGGTGAGAGCATTTGGTATTAATCGAAAAACCATCAATTATATCATTTGTGATGACTATTATAATATTTAAAAATATATACCAAGTGTCCCCCTAATACCGTCTCCCTAATGTTTGGTCATTTTACATACAACATGAACCATATTAGGGGGACATATACAATAAATACCACTACATGCGGTATTAGGGGGACACATATTAAAAATCAAAGTTATGGAGATACATAATATGTACTTTATATTTTGAAGCCATATTCTTGCAATAGTCTTACGAAATGACTAGATATAATTTAAGATGCTAGCATACGCGAGAAATTTAACCCTCAATACACGAATGCGGGACCTGGTTTAATCTTTGTAAAACGCTATATCAGTACATGGCATTGGTTATAATAATCAAAGGCACGGGCGGCGTTCGTTGCAGAAATATCATATGTGTTCAAATCCCAACCAACAGAAGGAATATTAAAAAATATATAGTTTTGATCATATGCAAACATAATCAGCGCGTAAATAGTATATTGTCCTCAATGTGCACTATGGTGGCGTAAAAAGCAGTCTGCTCATGTTACAGAAGTTTTGCTTTTGTTTACACAACACAACGCAAGTATAGTAGTTGACCACACCAAAATTATATAAACGCTCTTTATTATTTCCATATAAGGAACAAATAACGCTCTTTATGTTTACCATATCCGGATCTAAACAAAAGCAAGGAAACGTAACGGTTTTTCCCTTTCTTTACATAATATGCGCAAAACACAACGCAATCATATTGGTTAATCACACAAACATTATATAAACGCTCTTCATTATTTCCATATAAGAAAAATAGTAACAAACAACGCTCTTTAAGCTTACCATATCCGGATCTATACAAAAGTCAGGAAACGTAACGGTTTTTTCCTTTTGTTTGCACAACAAAGTGAAAACGATGAACAATAACATACTGTTTATGCCATATTTCTGTATGATATAACAACAACTTCTGCCTATATTTTACTATTTCTGTTTACGGTGGTTTTTGACGGAGCTGAATATTTTAACAGCATACCCACCGCCAAAGACAGCCCGTATCTTTAATATGAGCAATAAAAGATGTTTTTTTATTAATACCAAATGCTCTCACCATACCCTGAAGCTACACGTTGCATGGAAAATGATATATTGAGATGTCTGCCTAAGGTCGAATTATTTCAAGAGTCTCCCGAATGTCGTTTCATGTTGTTAGGTATATGTATATCATTACATGGTATTGGTTATAATAATTAAAGGCACGGGCGGCGTTCGTTGCAGAACTATCCATATGTGATCAAATCGCCACCAACAGATGGAATATTAAAATATATATAGCTTTGTTGAGATGTCTCCCTAAGGTCGGATTATTTCAAGAGTCTCCCTAATGTCGTTAATTGTGTTAGCTATATGTATATGTATATCAGTACATGGCATTGGTTATAATAATTAAAGGCACGGGCGGTTTTCGTTGCAGAAATATTAATATGTGGTCAAATCGCCACCAACAGATGGAATATTAAAATATGTACAGTTTTGTTCATATGCAAACGTAATCAGCGCGTGAATAGTGTATTGTTCTCAATGTGTACGATGATTGCGTAAACAACAGCATGCTCGTGTTACAGAAGTTTTGCTTCTGTTTACAAAACACAACGCAATCATATTGGTTAATCACACAAACATTATATAAACGCTCTTCGTTATTTCCATATAAGAAAAATAGTGACAAACAACGCTCTTTATGCTTACCATATCCGGATCTATACAAAAGTCAGGAAACGTAACGGTTTTTTTCCTTTTGTTTGCACAACAAAGTGAAAACAATTGACAATAACATACTGTTTATGCCATATTTCTGTATGATATAACAACAACTTCTGCCTATATTTTACTATTTCTGTTTATGGCGGTTTTTGACGGAGATGAATATTTTAACAGCATACCCACCGCCAACACCGCCCGTATCTATAATATGAGCAATAAAAGATGTTTTTTATTAATACCAAATGCTCTCACCATACCCTGAAGCTGCACGTTGCATGGAAAATGATATATTGAGATGTCTGCCTAAGGTCGGATTATTTCAAGAGTCTCCCGAATGTAGTTTCATGTTGTTAGGTATATGTATATCATTACATGGTATTGGTTATCATAATTAAAGGCACGGGCGCCGTTCGTTGCAGAACTATTCATATGTGATCAAATCGCCACCAACAGATGGAATATTAAAATATATATAGCTTTGTCGAGATGTCTCCCTAAGGTCGGATTATTTCAAGAGTCTCACTAATGTCGTTAATTTTGTTAGCTATATGTATATGTATATCAGTACATGGCATTGGTTATAATAATTAAAGGCACGGGTGGCGTTCGTTGCAGAACTATTCAAATGTGATCAAATCGCCACCAACAGATGGAATATTAAAATATATATAGCTTTGTCGAGATGTCTCCCTAAGGTCGGATTATTTCAAGAGTCTCCCTAATGTCGTTAATTTTGTTAGCTATATGTATATGTATATCAGTACATGGAATTGGTTATAATAATTAAAGGCACGGACCGTGTTCGTTGCAGAAATATTGATATGTGGTCAAATCGCCACCAACAGATGGAATATTAAAATATGTACAGTTTTGTTCATATGCAAACGTAATCAGCGCACGAATAGTGTATTGTCCTCAATGTGTACGATGATTGCGTAAACAACAGCATGCTCGTGTTACAGAAGTTTTGCTTCTGTTTACATAACACAACGCAATCATATTGGTTAATCACACAAACATTATATAAACGCTCTTCATTATTTCCATATAAGAAAAATAGTAACAAACAACGCTCTTTAAGCTTACCATATCCGGATCTATACAAAAGTCAGGAAACGTAACGGTTTTTTCCTTTTGTTTGCACAACAAAGTGAAAACGATGAACAATAACATACTGTTTATGCCATATTTCTGTATGATATAACAACAACTTCTGCCTATATTTTACTATTTCTGTTTACGGTGGTTTTTGACGGAGCTGAATATTTTAACAGCATACCCACCGCCAAAGACAGCCCGTATCTTTAATATGAGCAATAAAAGATGTTTTTTTATTAATACCAAATGCTCTCACCATACCCTGAAGCTACACGTTGCATGGAAAATGATATATTGAGATGTCTGCCTAAGGTCGAATTATTTCAAGAGTCTCCCGAATGTCGTTTCATGTTGTTAGGTATATGTATATCATTACATGGTATTGGTTATAATAATTAAAGGCACGGGCGGCGTTCGTTGCAGAACTATCCATATGTGATCAAATCGCCACCAACAGATGGAATATTAAAATATATATAGCTTTGTTGAGATGTCTCCCTAAGGTCGGATTATTTCAAGAGTCTCCCTAATGTCGTTAATTGTGTTAGCTATATGTATATGTATATCAGTACATGGCATTGGTTATAATAATTAAAGGCACGGGCGGTTTTCGTTGCAGAAATATTAATATGTGGTCAAATCGCCACCAACAGATGGAATATTAAAATATGTACAGTTTTGTTCATATGCAAACGTAATCAGCGCGTGAATAGTGTATTGTTCTCAATGTGTACGATGATTGCGTAAACAACAGCATGCTCGTGTTACAGAAGTTTTGCTTCTGTTTACAAAACACAACGCAATCATATTGGTTAATCACACAAACATTATATAAACGCTCTTCGTTATTTCCATATAAGAAAAATAGTGACAAACAACGCTCTTTATGCTTACCATATCCGGATCTATACAAAAGTCAGGAAACGTAACGGTTTTTTCCTTTTGTTTGCACAACAAAGTGAAAACAATTGACAATAACATACTGTTTATGCCATATTTCTGTATGATATAACAACAACTTCTGCCTATATTTTACTATTTCTGTTTATGGCGGTTTTTGACGGAGATGAATATTTTAACAGCATACCCACCGCCAACACCGCCCGTATCTATAATATGAGCAATAAAAGATGTTTTTTATTAATACCAAATGCTCTCACCATACCCTGAAGCTGCACGTTGCATGGAAAATGATATATTGAGATGTCTGCCTAAGGTCGGATTATTTCAAGAGTCTCCCGAATGTAGTTTCATGTTGTTAGGTATATGTATATCATTACATGGTATTGGTTATCATAATTAAAGGCACGGGCGCCGTTCGTTGCAGAACTATTCATATGTGATCAAATCGCCACCAACAGATGGAATATTAAAATATATATAGCTTTGTCGAGATGTCTCCCTAAGGTCGGATTATTTCAAGAGTCTCACTAATGTCGTTAATTTTGTTAGCTATATGTATATGTATATCAGTACATGGCATTGGTTATAATAATTAAAGGCACGGGTGGCGTTCGTTGCAGAACTATTCAAATGTGATCAAATCGCCACCAACAGATGGAATATTAAAATATATATAGCTTTGTCGAGATGTCTCCCTAAGGTCGGATTATTTCAAGAGTCTCCCTAATGTCGTTAATTTTGTTAGCTATATGTATATGTATATCAGTACATGGAATTGGTTATAATAATTAAAGGCACGGACCGTGTTCGTTGCAGAAATATTGATATGTGGTCAAATCGCCACCAACAGATGGAATATTAAAATATGTACAGTTTTGTTCATATGCAAACGTAATCAGCGCACGAATAGTGTATTGTCCTCAATGTGTACGATGATTGCGTAAACAACAGCATGCTCGTGTTACAGAAGTTTTGCTTCTGTTTACATAACACAACGCAATCATATTGGTTAATCACACAAACATTATATAAACGCTCTTCATTATTTCCATATAAGAAAAATAGTAACAAACAACGCTCTTTATGCTTACCATATCCGATCTATACAAAAGTCAGGAAACGTAACGGTTTTTTCCTTTTGTTTGCACAACAAAGTGAAAACAATTGACAATAACATACTGTTTATGCCATATTTCTGTTTGATATAACAACAGATTCTGCCTATATTTTACTATTTCTGTGTATGGCGGTTTTTGACGGAGATGAATATTTTAACAGCATACCCACCGCCAACACCGCCCGTATCTATAATATGAGCAATAAAAGATGTTTTTTATTAATACCAAATGCTCTCACCATACCCTGAAGCTGCACGTTGCATGGAAAATGATATATTGAGATGTCTGCCTAAGGTCGGATTATTTCAAGAGTCTCCCGAATGACGTTTCATGTTGTTAGGTATATGTATATCATTACATGGTATTGGTTATAATAATTAAAGGCACGTGCGGCGTTCGTTGCAGAACTATTCATATGTGATCAAATCGCCACCAACAGATGGAATATTAAAATATATATAGCTTTGTCGAGATGTCTCCATAAGGTCGGATTATTTCAAGAGTCTCACTAATGTCGTTAATTTTGTTAGCTATATGTATATGTATATCAGTACATGGCATTGGTTATAATAATTAAAGGCACGGGTGGCGTTCGTTGCAGAACTATTCAAATGTGATCAAATCGCCACCAACAGATGGAATATTAAAATATATATAGCTTTGTCGAGATGTCTCCCTAAGGTCGGATTATTTCAAGAGTCTCCCTAATGTCGTTAATTTTGTTAGCTATATGTATATGTATATCAGTACATGGCATTGGTTATCATAATTAAAGGCACGAGCGGTGTTCGTTGCAGAAATATTAATATGTGGTCAAATCGCCACCAACAGATGGAATATTAAAATATGTACAGTTTTGTTCATATACAAACGTAATCAGCGCATGAATAGTGTATTGTCCTCAATGTGTACGATGATTGCGTAAACAACAGCATGCTCGTGTTACGGAAGTTTTGCTTCTGTTTACATAACACAACGCAATCAAATTGGTTAATCACACAAACATTATATAAACGCTCTTCATTATTTCCATATAAGAAAAATAGTAACAAACAACGCTCTTTATGCTTACCATATCCGGATCTAGACAAAAGTCAGGAAACGTAACGGTTTTTTCCTTTTGTTTGCACAACAAAGTGAAAACAATTGACAATAACATACTGTTTATGCCATATTTCTGTTTGATATAACAACAGATTCTGCCAATATTTTACTATTTCTGTGTATGGCGGTTTTTGACGGAGATGAATATTTTAACAGCATACCCACCGCCAACACCGCCCGTATCTATAATATGAGCAATAAAAGATGTTTTTTTATTAATACCAAATGCTCTCATCATACCCAGAAGTTGCACGTTGCATGGAAAATGATATATTGAGATGTCTGCCTAAGGTCGGATTATTTCAAGAGTCTCCCGAATGTCGTTTCATGTTGTTAGGTATATGTATATCATTACATGGTATTGGTTATAATAATTAAAGGCACGGGCGCCGTTCGTTGCAGAACTATTCATATGTGATCAAATCGCCACCAACAGATGGAATATAAAAATATATATAGCTTTGTCGAGATGTCTCCCTAAGGTCTGATTATTTCAAGAGTCTCCCTAATGTCGTTAATTTTGTTAGCTATATGTATATGTATATCAGTACATGGCATTGGTTATAATAATTAAAGGCACGGGTGGCGTTCGTTGCAGAACTATTCAAATGTGATCAAATCGCCACCAACAGATGGAATATTAAAATATATATAGCTTTGTCGAGATGTCTCCCTAAGGTCGGATTATTTCAAGAGTCTCCCTAATGTCGTTAATTTTGTTAGCTATATGTATATGTATATCAGTACATGGCATTGGTTATAATAATTAAAGGCACGGTTGGCGTTCGTTGCAGAACTATTCATATGTGATCAAATCGCCACCAACAGATGGAATATTAAAACATGTACAGTTTTGTTCATATGCAAACGTAATCAGCGCGTGAATAGTGTATTGTCCTCAATGTGTACGATGATTGCGTAAACAACAGCATGCTCGTGTTACGGAAGTTTTGCTTCTGTTTACATAACACAACGCAATCAAATTGGTTAATCACACAAACATTATATAAACGCTCTTCATTATTTCCATATAAGAAAAATAGTAACAAACAACGCTCTTTATGATTACCATATCCGGATCTAGACAAAAGTCAGGAAACGTAACGGTTTTTTCCTTTTGTTTGCACAACAAAGTGAAAACAATTGACAATAACATACTGTTTATGCCATATTTCTGTTTGATATAACAACAGATTCTGCCTATATTTTACTATTTCTGTTTATGGCGGTTTTTGACGGAGATGAATATTTTAACAGCATACCCACCGCCAACACCGCCCGTATCTATAATATGAGCACTAAAAGATGTTTTTTTATTAATACCAAATGCTCTCATCATACCCAGAAGCTGCACGTTGCATGGAAAATGATATATTGAGATGTCTGCCTAAGGTCGGATTATTTCAAGAGTCTCCCGAATGTCGTTTCATTTTGTTAGGTATATGTATATCATTACATGGTATTGGTTATAATAATTAAAGGCACGGGCGCCGTTCGTTGCAGAACTATTCATATGTGATCAAATCGCCACCAACAGATGGAATATAAAAATATATATAGCTTTGTCGAGATGTCTCCCTAAGGTCTGATTATTTCAAGAGTCTCCCTAATGTCGTTAATTTTGTTAGCTATATGTATATGTATATCAGTACATGGCATTGGTTATAATAATTAAAGGCACGGGTGGCGTTCGTTGCAGAACTATTCAAATGTGATCAAATCGCCACCAACAGATGGAATATTAAAATATATATAGCTTTGTCGAGATGTCTCCCTAAGGTCGGATTATTTCAAGAGTCTCCCTAATGTCGTTAATTTTGTTAGCTATATGTATATGTATATCAGTACATGGCATTGGTTATAATAATTAAAGGCACGGTTGGCGTTCGTTGCAGAACTATTCATATGTGATCAAATCGCCACCAACAGATGGAATATTAAAACATGTACAGTTTTGTTCATATGCAAACGTAATCAGCGCGTGAATAGTGTATTGTCCTCAATGTGTACGATGATTGCGTAAACAACAGCATACTCGTGTTACAGAAGTTTTGCTTCTGTTTACAAAACACAACGCAATCATATTGGTTAATCACACAAACATTATATAAACGCTCTTCATTATTTCCATATAAGAAAAAATGTAACAAACAACGCTCTTTATGCTTACCATATCCGGATCTATACAAAAGTCAGGAAACGTAACGGTTTTTTCCTTTTGTTTGCACAACAAATTGAAAACAATTGACAATAACATACTGTTTATGCCATATTTCTGTATGATATAACAACAACTTCTGCCTATATTTTACTATTTCTGTTTATGGCGGTTTTTGACGGAGATGAATATTTTAATAGCATACCCACCGCCAACACCGCCCGTATCTTTAATATGAGCAATAAAAGATGTTTTTTTATTAATACCAAATGCTCTCACCATACCCAGAAGCTGCACGTTGCATGGAAAATGATATATTGAGATGTCTGCTTAAGGTCGGATTATTTCAAGAGTCTCCCGAATGTCGTTTCATGTTGCTAGGTATATGTATATCATTACATGGTATTGGTTATAATAATTAAAGGCACGGGCGGCATTCGTTGCAGAACTATTCATATGTGATCAAATCGCCACCAACAGATGGAAAATTTAAATATATATAGCTTTGTCGAGATGTCTCCCTAAGGTCGGATTATTTCAAGAGTCTCCCTAATGTCGTTAATTTTGTTAGCTATATGTATATGTATATGAGTACATGGCATTGGTTATAATAATTAAAGGCACGGGCGGTGTTCGTTGCATAAATATTAATATGTGGTCAAATCGCCACCAACAGATGGAATATTAAAACATATACAGTTTTGTTCATATGCAAACGTAATCAGCGCGTGAATAGTGTATTGTCCTCAATGTGTACGATGATTGCGTAAACAACAGCATGCTCGTGTTACAGAAGTTTTGCTTCTGTTTACAAAACACAACGCAATCATATTGGTTAATCACACAAACATTATATAAACGCTCTTCATTATTTCCATATAAGAAAAATAGTAACAAACAACGCTCTTTATGCTTACCATATCCGGTTCTATACAAAAGTCAGGAAACGTAACGGTTTTTTCCTTTTGTTTGCACAACAAAGTAAAAACAATTGACAATAACATACTGTTTATGCCATACTTCTGTATGATATAACAACAACTTCTGCCTATATTTTACTATTTCTGTTTATGGCGGTTTTTGACGGAGATGAATATTTTAATAGCATACCCACCGCCAACACCGCCCGTGTCTTTAATATGAGCAATAAAAGATGTTTTTTTATTAATACCAAATGCTCTCACCATACCCAGAAGCTGCACGTTGCATGGAAAATGATATATTGAGATGTCTGCTTAAGGTCGGATTATTTCAAGAGTCTCCCGAATGTCGTTTCATGTTGTTAGGTATATGTATATCATTACATGGTATTGGTTATAATAATTAAAGGCACGGGCGGCATTCGTTGCAGAACTATTCATATGTGATCAAATCGCCACCAACAGATGGAATATTAAAATATATATAGCTTTGTCGAGATGTCTCCCTAAGGTCGGATTATTTCAAGAGTCTCCCTAATGTCGTTAATTTTGTTAGCTATATGTATATGTATATCAGGACATGGCATTGGTTATAATAATTAAAGGCACGGGCGGTGTTCGTTGCAGAAATATTAATATGTGGTCAAATCGCCACCAACAGATGGAATATTAAAATATGTACAGTTTTGTTCATATGCAAACGTAATCAGCGCATGAATAGTGTATTGTCCTCAATGTGTACGATGATTGCGTAAACAACAGCATGCTCGTGTTATAAAAGTTTTGCTTCTGTTTACATAACACAACGCAATCATATTAGTTAATCACACAAACATTATATAAACGCTCTTCATTATTTCCATATAAGAAATATAGTAACAAACAACGCTCTTTATGCTTACCATATCCGGACCTATACAAAAGTCAGGAAACGTAACGTAAAGTTTATGCCATAGTTCTGAATGATATAACAACAAATTCTGCCTATATTTTACTATTTCTGTTTATGGCGGTTTTTGACGGAGCTGAATATTTTAACAGCATACCCACCGCCAAAGACAGCCCGTATCTTTAATATGAGCAATAAAAGATGTTTTTTTATTAATACCAAATGCTCTCACCATACCCAGAAGCTGCACGTTGCATGGAAAATGATATATTGAGATGTCTGCCTAAGGTCGGATTATTTCAAGAGTCTCCCGAATGTCGTTTCATGTTGTTAGGTATATGTATATCATTACATGGTATTGGTTATAATAATTAAAGGCACGGGCGGCGTTCGTTGCAGAACTATTCATATGTGATCAAATCGCCACCAACAGATGGAATATTAAAATATATATAGCTTTGTCGAGATGTCTCCCTAAGGTCGGATTATTTCAAGAGTCTCACTAATGTCGTTAATTTTGTTAGCTATATGTATATGTATATCAGTACATGGCATTGGTTATAATAATTAAAGGCACGGGTGGCGTTCGTTGCAGAACTATTCAAATGTGATCAAATCGCCACCAACAGATGGAATATTAAAATATATATAGCTTTGTCGAGATGTCTCCCTAAGGTCGGATTATTTCAAGAGTCTCCCTAATGTCGTTAATTTTGTTAGCTATATGTATATGTATATCAGTACATGGCATTGGTTATAATAATTAAAGGCACGGTTGGCGTTCGTTGCAGAACTATTCATATGTGATCAAATCGCCACCAACAGATGGAATATTAAAACATGTACAGTTTTGTTCATATGCAAACGTAATCAGCGCGTGAATAGTGTATTGTCCTCAATGTGTACGATGATTGCGTAAACAACAGCATACTCGTGTTACAGAAGTTTTGCTTCTGTTTACAAAACACAACGCAATCATATTGGTTAATCGCACAAACATTATATAAACGCTCTTCATTATTTCCATATAAGAAAAATAGTAACAAACAACGCTCTTTATGCTTACCATATCCGGATATATACAAAAGTCAGGAAACGTAACGGTTTTTTCCTTTTGTTTGCACAACAAATTGAAAACAATTGACAATAACATACTGTTTATGCCATATTTCTGTATGATATAACAACAACTTCTGCCTATATTTTACTATTTCTGTTTATGGCGGTTTTTGACGGAGATGAATATTTTAATAGCATACCCACCGCCAACACCGCCCGTATCTTTAATATGAGCAATAAAAGATGTTTTTTTATTAATACCAAATGCTCTCACCATACCCAGAAGCTGCACGTTGCATGGAAAATGATATATTGAGATGTCTGCTTAAGTTCGGATTATTGCAAGAGTCTCCCGAATGTCGTTTCATGTTGCTAGGTATATGTATATCATTACATGGTATTGGTTATAATAATTAAAGGCACGGGCGGCATTCGTTGCAGAACTATTCATATGTGATCAAATCGCCACCAACAGATGGAAAATTTAAATATATATAGCTTTGTCGAGATGTCTCCCTAAGGTCGGATTATTTCAAGAGTCTCCCTAATGTCGTTAATTTTGTTAGCTATATGTATATGTATATGAGTACATGGCATTGGTTATAATAATTAAAGGCACGGGCGGTGTTCGTTGCATAAATATTAATATGTGGTCAAATCGCCACCAACAGATGGAATATTAAAACATGTACAGTTTTGTTCATATGCAAACGTAATCAGCGCGTGAATAGTGTATTGTCCTCAATGTGTACGATGATTGCGTACACAACAGCATGCTCGTGTTACAGAAGTTTTGCTTCTGTTTACAAAACACAACGCAATCATATTGGTTAATCACACAAACATTATATAAACGCTCTTCATTATTTCCATATAAGAAAAATAGTAACAAACAACGCTCTTTATGCTTACCATATCCGGTTCTATACAAAAGTCAGGAAACGTAACGGTTTTTTCCTTTTGTTTGCACAACAAAGTAAAAACAATTGACAATAACATACTGTTTATGCCATATTTATGTATGATATAACAACAACTTCTGCCTATATTTTACTATTTCTGTTTATGGCGGTTTTTGACGGAGATGAATATTTTAATAGCATACCCACCGCCAACACCGCCCGTGTCTTTAATATGAGCAATAAAAGATGTTTTTTTATTAATACCAAATGCTCTCACCATACCCAGAAGCTGCACGTTGCATGGAAAATGATATATTGAGATGTCTGCTTAAGGTCGGATTATTTCAAGAGTCTCCCGAATGTCGTTTCATGTTGTTAGGTATATGTATATCATTACATGGTATTGGTTATAATAATTAAAGGCACGGGCGGCATTCGTTGCAGAACTATTCATATGTGATCAAATCGCCACCAACAGATGGAATATTAAAATATATATAGCTTTGTCGAGATGTCTCCCTAAGGTCGGATTATTTCAAGAGTCTCCCTAATGTCGTTAATTTTGTTAGCTATATGTATATGTATATCAGGACATGGCATTGGTTATAATAATTAAAGGCACGGGCGGTGTTCGTTGCAGAAATATTAATATGTGGTCAAATCGCCACCAACAGATGGAATATTAAAATATGTACAGTTTTGTTCATATGCAAACGTAATCAGCGCATGAATAGTGTATTGTCCTCAATGTGTACGATGATTGCGTAAACAACAGCATGCTCGTGTTATAAAAGTTTTGCTTCTGTTTACATAACACAACGCAATCATATTAGTTAATCACACAAACATTATATAAACGCTCTTCATTATTTCCATATAAGAAATATAGTAACAAACAACGCTCTTTATGCTTACCATATCCGGACCTATACAAAAGTCAGGAAACGTAACGTAAAGTTTATGCCATAGTTCTGAATGATATAACAACAAATTCTGCCTATATTTTACTATTTCTGTTTATGGCGGTTTTTGACGGAGCTGAATATTTTAACAGCATACCCACCGCCAAAGACAGCCCGTATCTTTAATATGAGCAATAAAAGATGTTTTTTTATTAATACCAAATGCTCTCACCATACCCAGAAGCTGCACGTTGCATGGAAAATGATATATTGAGATGTCTGCCTAAGGTCGGATTATTTCAAGAGTCTCCCGAATGTCGTTTCATGTTGTTAGGTATATGTATATCATTACATGGTATTGGTTATAATAATTAAAGGCACGGGCGGCGTTCGTTGCAGAACTATTCATATGTGATCAAATCGCCACCAACAGATGGAATATTAAAATATATATAGCTTTGTCGAGATGTCTCCCTAAGGTCGGATTATTTCAAGAGTCTCACTAATGTCGTTAATTTTGTTAGCTATATGTATATGTATATCAGTACATGGCATTGGTTATAATAATTAAAGGCACGGGTGGCGTTCGTTGCAGAACTATTCAAATGTGATCAAATCGCCACCAACAGATGGAATATTAAAATATATATAGCTTTGTCGAGATGTCTCCCTAAGGTCGGATTATTTCAAGAGTCTCCCTAATGTCGTTAATTTTGTTAGCTATATGTATATGTATATCAGTACATGGCATTGGTTATAATAATTAAAGGCACGGTTGGCGTTCGTTGCAGAACTATTCATATGTGATCAAATCGCCACCAACAGATGGAATATTAAAACATGTACAGTTTTGTTCATATGCAAACGTAATCAGCGCGTGAATAGTGTATTGTCCTCAATGTGTACGATGATTGCGTAAACAACAGCATACTCGTGTTACAGAAGTTTTGCTTCTGTTTACAAAACACAACGCAATCATATTGGTTAATCGCACAAACATTATATAAACGCTCTTCATTATTTCCATATAAGAAAAATAGTAACAAACAACGCTCTTTATGCTTACCATATCCGGATATATACAAAAGTCAGGAAACGTAACGGTTTTTTCCTTTTGTTTGCACAACAAATTGAAAACAATTGACAATAACATACTGTTTATGCCATATTTCTGTATGATATAACAACAACTTCTGCCTATATTTTACTATTTCTGTTTATGGCGGTTTTTGACGGAGATGAATATTTTAATAGCATACCCACCGCCAACACCGCCCGTATCTTTAATATGAGCAATAAAAGATGTTTTTTTATTAATACCAAATGCTCTCACCATACCCAGAAGCTGCACGTTGCATGGAAAATGATATATTGAGATGTCTGCTTAAGTTCGGATTATTTCAAGAGTCTCCCGAATGTCGTTTCATGTTGCTAGGTATATGTATATCATTACATGGTATTGGTTATAATAATTAAAGGCACGGGCGGCATTCGTTGCAGAACTATTCATATGTGATCAAATCGCCACCAACAGATGGAAAATTTAAATATATATAGCTTTGTCGAGATGTCTCCCTAAGGTCGGATTATTTCAAGAGTCTCCCTAATGTCGTTAATTTTGTTAGCTATATGTATATGTATATGAGTACATGGCATTGGTTATAATAATTAAAGGCACGGGCGGTGTTCGTTGCATAAATATTAATATGTGGTCAAATCGCCACCAACAGATGGAATATTAAAACATGTACAGTTTTGTTCATATGCAAACGTAATCAGCGCGTGAATAGTGTATTGTCCTCAATGTGTACGATGATTGCGTACACAACAGCATGCTCGTGTTACAGAAGTTTTGCTTCTGTTTACAAAACACAACGCAATCATATTGGTTAATCACACAAACATTATATAAACGCTCTTCATTATTTCCATATAAGAAAAATAGTAACAAACAACGCTCTTTATGCTTACCATATCCGGTTCTATACAAAAGTCAGGAAACGTAACGGTTTTTTCCTTTTGTTTGCACAACAAAGTAAAAACAATTGACAATAACATACTGTTTATGCCATATTTATGTATGATATAACAACAACTTCTGCCTATATTTTACTATTTCTGTTTATGGCGGTTTTTGACGGAGATGAATATTTTAATAGCATACCCACCGCCAACACCGCCCGTGTCTTTAATATGAGCAATAAAAGATGTTTTTTTATTAATACCAAATGCTCTCACCATACCCAGAAGCTGCACGTTGCATGGAAAATGATATATTGAGATGTCTGCTTAAGGTCGGATTATTTCAAGAGTCTCCCGAATGTCGTTTCATGTTGTTAGGTATATGTATATCATTACATGGTATTGGTTATAATAATTAAAGGCACGGGCGGCATTCGTTGCAGAACTATTCATATGTGATCAAATCGCCACCAACAGATGGAATATTAAAATATATATAGCTTTGTCGAGATGACTCCCTAAGGTCGGATTATTTCAAGAGTCTCCCTAATGTCGTTAATTTTGTTAGCTATATGTATATGTATATCAGGACATGGCATTGGTTATAATAATTAAAGGCACGGGCGGTGTTCGTTGCAGAAATATTAATATGTGGTCAAATCGCCACCAACAGATGGAATATTAAAATATGTACAGTTTTGTTCATATGCACACGTAATCAGCGCATGAATAGTGTATTGTCCTCAATGTGTACGATGATTGCGTAAACAACAGCATGCCCGTGTTATAAAAGTTTTGCTTCTGTTTACATAACACAACGCAATCATATTAGTTAATCACACAAACATTATATAAACGCTCTTCATTATTTCCATATAAGAAATATAGTAACAAACAACGCTCTTTATGCTTACCATATCCGGACCTATACAAAAGTCAGGAAACGTAACGTAAAGTTTATGCCATAGTTCTGAATGATATAACAACAAATTCTGCCTATATTTTACTATTTCTGTTTATGGCGGTTTTTGACGGAGCTGAATATTTTAACAGCATACCCACCGCCAAAGACAGCCCGTATCTTTAATATGAGCAATAAAAGATGTTTTTTTATTAATACCAAATGCTCTCACCATACCCAGAAGCTGCACGTTGCATGGAAAATGATATATTGAGATGTCTGCCTAAGGTCGAATTATTTCAAGAGTCTCCCGAATGTCGTTTCATGTTGTTAGGTATATGTATATCATTACATGGTATTGGTTATAATAATTAAAGGCACGGGCGGCGTTCGTTGCAGAACTATTCATATGTGATCAAATCGCCACCAACAGATGGAATATTAAAATATATATAGCTTTGTCGAGATGTCTCCCTAAGGTCGGATTATTTCAAGAGTCTCACTAATGTCGTTAATTTTGTTAGCTATATGTATATGTATATCAGTACATGGCATTGGTTATAATAATTAAAGGCACGGGTGGCGTTCGTTGCAGAACTATTCAAATGTGATCAAATCGCCACCAACAGATGGAATATTAAAATATATATAGCTTTGTCGAGATGTCTCCCTAAGGTCGGATTATTTCAAGAGTCTCCCTAATGTCGTTAATTTTGTTAGCTATATGTATATGTATATCAGTACATGGCATTGGTTATAATAATTAAAGGCACGGTTCGCGTTCGTTGCAGAACTATTCATATGTGATCAAATCGCCACCAACAGATGGAATATTAAAACATGTACAGTTTTGTTCATATGCAAACGTAATCAGCGCGTGAATAGTGTATTGTCCTCAATGTGTACGATGATTGCGTAAACAACAGCATACTCGTGTTACAGAAGTTTTGCTTCTGTTTACAAAACACAACGCAATCATATTGGTTAATCGCACAAACATTATATAAACGCTCTTCATTATTTCCATATAAGAAAAATAGTAACAAATAACGCTCTTTATGCTTACCATATCCGGATATATACAAAAGTCAGGAAACGTAACGGTTTTTTCCTTTTGTTTGCACAACAAATTGAAAACAATTGACAATAACATACTGTTTATGCCATATTTCTGTATGATATAACAACAACTTCTGCCTATATTTTACTATTTCTGTTTATGGCGGTTTTTGACGGAGATGAATATTTTAATAGCATACCCACCGCCAACACCGCCCGTATCTTTAATATGAGCAATAAAAGATGTTTTTTTATTAATACCAAATGCTCTCACCATACCCAGAAGCTGCACGTTGCATGGAAAATGATATATTGAGATGTCTGCTTAAGTTCGGATTATTTCAAGAGTCTCCCGAATGTCGTTTCATGTTGCTAGGTATATGTATATCATTACATGGTATTGGTTATAATAATTAAAGGCACGGGCGGCATTCGTTGCAGAACTATTCATATGTGATCAAATCGCCACCAACAGATGGAAAATTTAAATATATATAGCTTTGTCGAGATGTCTCCCTAAGGTCGGATTATTTCAAGAGTCTCCCTAATGTCGTTAATTTTGTTAGCTATATGTATATGTATATGAGTACATGGCATTGGTTATAATAATTAAAGGCACGGGCGGTGTTCGTTGCATAAATATTAATATGTGGTCAAATCGCCACCAACAGATGGAATATTAAAACATGTACAGTTTTGTTCATATGCAAACGTAATCAGCGCGTGAATAGTGTATTGTCCTCAATGTGTACGATGATTGCGTACACAACAGCATGCTCGTGTTACAGAAGTTTTGCTTCTGTTTACAAAACACAACGCAATCATATTGGTTAATCACACAAACATTATATAAACGCTCTTCATTATTTCCATATAAGAAAAATAGTAACAAACAACGCTCTTTATGCTTACCATATCCGGTTCTATACAAAAGTCAGGAAACGTAACGGTTTTTTCCTTTTGTTTGCACAACAAAGTAAAAACAATTGACAATAACATACTGTTTATGCCATATTTATGTATGATATAACAACAACTTCTGCCTATATTTTACTATTTCTGTTTATGGCGGTTTTTGACGGAGATGAATATTTTAATAGCATACCCACCGCCAACACCGCCCGTGTCTTTAATATGAGCAATAAAAGATGTTTTTTTATTAATACCAAATGCTCTCACCATACCCAGAAGCTGCACGTTGCATGGAAAATGATATATTGAGATGTCTGCTTAAGGTCGGATTATTTCAAGAGTCTCCCGAATGTCGTTTCATGTTGTTAGGTATATGTATATCATTACATGGTATTGGTTATAATAATTAAAGGCACGGGCGGCATTCGTTGCAGAACTATTCATATGTGATCAAATCGCCACCAACAGATGGAATATTAAAATATATATAGCTTTGTCGAGATGTCTCCCTAAGGTCGGATTATTTCAAGAGTCTCCCTAATGTCGTTAATTTTGTTAGCTATATGTATATGTATATCAGGACATGGCATTGGTTATAATAATTAAAGGCACGGGCGGTGTTCGTTGCAGAAATATTAATATGTGGTCAAATCGCCACCAACAGATGGAATATTAAAATATGTACAGTTTTGTTCATATGCAAACGTAATCAGCGCATGAATAGTGTATTGTCCTCAATGTGTACGATGATTGCGTAAACAACAGCATGCTCGTGTTATAAAAGTTTTGCTTCTGTTTACATAACACAACGCAATCATATTAGTTAATCACACAAACATTATATAAACGCTCTTCATTATTTCCATATAAGAAATATAGTAACAAACAACGCTCTTTATGCTTACCATATCCGGACCTATACAAAAGTCAGGAAACGTAACGTAAAGTTTATGCCATAGTTCTGAATGATATAACAACAAATTCTGCCTATATTTTACTATTTCTGTTTATGGCGGTTTTTGACGGAGCTGAATATTTTAACAGCATACCCACCGCCAAAGACAGCCCGTATCTTTAATATGAGCAATAAAAGATGTTTTTTTATTAATACCAAATGCTCTCACCATACCCAGAAGCTGCACGTTGCATGGAAAATGATATATTGAGATGTCTGCCTAAGGTCGGATTATTTCAAGAGTCTCCCGAATGTCGTTTCATGTTGTTAGGTATATGTATATCATTACATGGTATTGGTTATAATAATTAAAGGCACGGGCGGCGTTCGTTGCAGAACTATTCATATGTGATCAAATCGCCACCAACAGATGGAATATTAAAATATATATAGCTTTGTCGAGATGTCTCCCTAAGGTCGGATTATTTCAAGAGTCTCACTAATGTCGTTAATTTTGTTAGCTATATGTATATGTATATCAGTACATGGCATTGGTTATAATAATTAAAGGCACGGGTGGCGTTCGTTGCAGAACTATTCAAATGTGATCAAATCGCCACCAACAGATGGAATATTAAAATATATATAGCTTTGTCGAGATGTCTCCCTAAGGTCGGATTATTTCAAGAGTCTCCCTAATGTCGTTAATTTTGTTAGCTATATGTATATGTATATCAGTACATGGCATTGGTTATAATAATTAAAGGCACGGTTGGCGTTCGTTGCAGAACTATTCATATGTGATCAAATCGCCACCAACAGATGGAATATTAAAACATGTACAGTTTTGTTCATATGCAAACGTAATCAGCGCGTGAATAGTGTATTGTCCTCAATGTGTACGATGATTGCGTAAACAACAGCATACTCGTGTTACAGAAGTTTTGCTTCTGTTTACAAAACACAACGCAATCATATTGGTTAATCGCACAAACATTATATAAACGCTCTTCATTATTTCCATATAAGAAAAATAGTAACAAACAACGCTCTTTATGCTTACCATATCCGGATATATACAAAAGTCAGGAAACGTAACGGTTTTTTCCTTTTGTTTGCACAACAAATTGAAAACAATTGACAATAACATACTGTTTATGCCATATTTCTGTATGATATAACAACAACTTCTGCCTATATTTTACTATTTCTGTTTATGGCGGTTTTTGACGGAGATGAATATTTTAATAGCATACCCACCGCCAACACCGCCCGTATCTTTAATATGAGCAATAAAAGATGTTTTTTTATTAATACCAAATGCTCTCACCATACCCAGAAGCTGCACGTTGCATGGAAAATGATATATTGAGATGTCTGCTTAAGTTCGGATTATTTCAAGAGTCTCCCGAATGTCGTTTCATGTTGCTAGGTATATGTATATCATTACATGGTATTGGTTATAATAATTAAAGGCACGGGCGGCATTCGTTGCAGAACTATTCATATGTGATCAAATCGCCACCAACAGATGGAAAATTTAAATATATATAGCTTTGTCGAGATGTCTCCCTAAGGTCGGATTATTTCAAGAGTCTCCCTAATGTCGTTAATTTTGTTAGCTATATGTATATGTATATGAGTACATGGCATTGGTTATAATAATTAAAGGCACGGGCGGTGTTCGTTGCATAAATATTAATATGTGGTCAAATCGCCACCAACAGATGGAATATTAAAACATGTACAGTTTTGTTCATATGCAAACGTAATCAGCGCGTGAATAGTGTATTGTCCTCAATGTGTACGATGATTGCGTACACAACAGCATGCTCGTGTTACAGAAGTTTTGCTTCTGTTTACAAAACACAACGCAATCATATTGGTTAATCACACAAACATTATATAAACGCTCTTCATTATTTCCATATAAGAAAAATAGTAACAAACAACGCTCTTTATGCTTACCATATCCGGTTCTATACAAAAGTCAGGAAACGTAACGGTTTTTTCCTTTTGTTTGCACAACAAAGTAAAAACAATTGACAATAACATACTGTTTATGCCATATTTATGTATGATATAACAACAACTTCTGCCTATATTTTACTATTTCTGTTTATGGCGGTTTTTGACGGAGATGAATATTTTAATAGCATACCCACCGCCAACACCGCCCGTGTCTTTAATATGAGCAATAAAAGATGTTTTTTTATTAATACCAAATGCTCTCACCATACCCAGAAGCTGCACGTTGCATGGAAAATGATATATTGAGATGTCTGCTTAAGGTCGGATTATTTCAAGAGTCTCCCGAATGTCGTTTCATGTTGTTAGGTATATGTATATCATTACATGGTATTGGTTATAATAATTAAAGGCACGGGCGGCATTCGTTGCAGAACTATTCATATGTGATCAAATCGCCACCAACAGATGGAATATTAAAATATATATAGCTTTGTCGAGATGACTCCCTAAGGTCGGATTATTTCAAGAGTCTCCCTAATGTCGTTAATTTTGTTAGCTATATGTATATGTATATCAGGACATGGCATTGGTTATAATAATTAAAGGCACGGGCGGTGTTCGTTGCAGAAATATTAATATGTGGTCAAATCGCCACCAACAGATGGAATATTAAAATATGTACAGTTTTGTTCATATGCACACGTAATCAGCGCATGAATAGTGTATTGTCCTCAATGTGTACGATGATTGCGTAAACAACAGCATGCCCGTGTTATAAAAGTTTTGCTTCTGTTTACATAACACAACGCAATCATATTAGTTAATCACACAAACATTATATAAACGCTCTTCATTATTTCCATATAAGAAATATAGTAACAAACAACGCTCTTTATGCTTACCATATCCGGACCTATACAAAAGTCAGGAAACGTAACGTAAAGTTTATGCCATAGTTCTGAATGATATAACAACAAATTCTGCCTATATTTTACTATTACTGTTTATGGCGGTTTTTGACGGAGCTGAATATTTTAACAGCATACCCACCGCCAAAGACAGCCCGTATCTTTAATATGAGCAATAAAAGATGTTTTTTTATTAATACCAAATGCTATCACCATACCCAGAAGCTGCACGTTGCATGGAAAATGATATATTGAGATGTCTGCCTAAGGTCGGATTATTTCAAGAGTCTCCCGAATGTCGTTTCATGTTGTTAGGTATATGTATATCATTACATGGTATTGGTTATAATAATTAAAGGCACGGGCGGCGTTCGTTGCAGAACTATTCATATGTGATCAAATCGCCACCAACAGATGGAATATTAAAATATATATAGCTTTGTCGAGATGTCTCCCTAAGGTCGGATTATTTCAAGAGTCTCACTAATGTCGTTAATTTTGTTAGCTATATGTATATGTATATCAGTACATGGCATTGGCTATAATAATTAAAGGCACGGGCGGTGTTCGTTGCAGAAATATTAATATGTGGTCAAATCGCCACCAACAGATGGAATATTAAAATATGTACAGTTTTGTTCATATACAAACGTAATCAGCGCATGAATAGTGTATTGTCCTCAATGTGTACGATGATTGCGTAAACAACAGCATGCTCGTGTTACGGAAGTTTTGCTTCTGTTTACATAACACAACGCAATCAAATTGGTTAATCACACAAACATTATATAAACGCTCTTCATTATTTCCATATAAGAAATATAGTAACAAACAACGCTCTTTATGCTTACCATATCCGGATCTATACAAAAGTCAGGAAACGTAACGTACTGTTTATGCCATAGTTCTGTATGATATAACAACAAATTCTGCCTATATTTTACTATTTCTGTTTATGGCGGTTTTTGACGGAGCTGAATATTTTAACAGCATACCCACCACCAAAGACAGCCCGTATCTTTAATATGAGCAATAACAAATGTTTTTTTTATTAATACCAAATGCTCTCACCATACCCAGAAGCTGCACGTTGCATGGAAAATGATATATTGAGATGTCTGCCTAAGGTCGGATTATTTCAAGAGTCTCCCGAATGTCTTTTCATGTTGTTAGGTATATGTATATCATTACATGGTATGGGTTATAATAATTAAAGGCACGGGCGGCGTTCGTTGCAGAACTATTCATATGTGATCAAATCGCCACCAACAGATGGAAAATTTAAATATATATAGCTTTGTCGAGATGTCTCCCTAAGGTCGGATTATTTCAAGAGTCTCCCTAATGTCGTTAATTTTGTTAGCTATATGTATATGTATATAAGTACATGGCATTGGTTATAATAATTAAAGGCACGGGCGGTGTTCGTTGCATAAATATTAATATGTGGTCAAATCGCCACCAACAGATGGAATATTAAAACATGTACAGTTTTGTTCATATGCAAACGTAATCAGCGCGTGAATAGTGTATTGTCCTCAATGTGTACGATGATTGCGTAAACAACAGCATGCTCGTGTTACAGAAGTTTTGCTTCTGTTTACAAAACACAACGCAATCATATTGGTTAATCACACAAACATTATATAAACGCTCTTCATTATTTCCATATAAGAAAAATAGTAACAAACAACGCTCTTTATGCATACCATATCCGGTTCTATACAAAAGTCAGGAAACGTAACGGTTTTTTCCCTTTGTTTGCACAACAAAGTAAAAACAATTGACAATAACATACTGTTTATGCCATACTTCTGTATGATATAACAACAACTTCTGCCTATATTTTACTATTTCTGTTTATGGCGGTTTTTGACGGAGATGAATATTTTAATAGCATACCCACCGCCAACACCGCCCGTGTCTTTAATATGAGCAATAAAAGATGTTTTTTTATTAATACCAAATGCTCTCACCATACCCAGAAGCTGCACGTTGCATGGAAAATGATATATTGAGATGTCTGCTTAAGGTCGGATTATTTCAAGAGTCTCCCGAATGTCGTTTCATGTTGTTAGGTATATGTATATCATTACATGGTATTGGTTATAATAATTAAAGGCACGGGCGGCGTTCGTTGCAGAACTATTCATATGTGATCAAATCGCCACCAACAGATGGAATATTAAAATATATATAGCTTTGTCGAGATGTCTCCCTAAGGTCGGATTATTTCAAGAGTCTCACTAATGTCGTTAATTTTGTTAGCTATATGTATATGTATATCAGTACATGGCATTGGTTATAATAATTAAAGGCACGGTAGGCGTTCGTTGCAGAACTATTCAAATGTGATCAAATCGCCACCAACAGATGGAATATTAAAATATATATAGCTTTGTCGAGATGTCTCCCTAAGGTCGGATTATTTCAAGAGTCTCCCTAATGTCGTTAATTTTGTTAGCTATATGTATATGTATATCAGTACATGGCATTGGTTATAATAATTAAAGGCACGGTTGGCGTTCGTTGCAGAACTATTCATATGTGATCAAATCGCCACCAACAGATGGAATATTAAAACATGTACAGTTTTGTTCATATGCAAACGTAATCAGCGCGTGAATAGTGTATTGTCCTCAATGTGTACGATGATTGCGTAAACAACAGCATACTCGTGTTACAGAAGTTTTGCTTCTGTTTACAAAACACAACGCAATCATATTGGTTAATCACACAAACATTATATAAACGCTCTTCATTATTTCCATATAAGAAAAATAGTAACAAACAACGCTCTTTATGCTTACCATATCCGGATCTATACAAAAGTCAGGAAACGTAACGGTTTTTTCCATTTGTTTGCACAACAAATTGAAAACAATTGACAATAACATACTGTTTATGCCATATTTCTGTATGAAATAACAACAACTTCTGCCTATATTTTACTATTTCTGTTTATGGCGGTTTTTGACGGAGATGAATATTTTAATAGCATACCCACCGCCAACACCGCCCGTATCTTTAATATGAGCAATAAAAGATGTTTTTTTATTAATACCAAATGCTCTCACCATACCCAGAAGCTGCACGTTGCATGGAAAATGATATATTGAGATGTCTGCTTAAGTTCGGATTATTTCAAGAGTCTCCCGAATGTCGTTTCATGTTGCTAGGTATATGTATATCATTACATGGTATTGGTTATAATAATTAAAGGCACGGGCGGCATTCGTTGCAGAACTATTCATATGTGATCAAATCGCCACCAACAGATGGAAAATTTAAATATATATAGCTTTGTCGAGATGTCTCCCTAAGGTCGGATTATTTCAAGAGTCTCCCTAATGTCGTTAATTTTGTTAGCTATATGTATATGTATATGAGTACATGGCATTGGTTATAATAATTAAAGGCACGGGCGGTGTTCGTTGCATAAATATTAATATGTGGTCAAATCGCCACCAACAGATGGAATATTAAAACATGTACAGTTTTGTTCATATGCAAACGTAATCAGCGCGTGAATAGTGTATTGTAATACGACCCTGCCTAACTATGCTTAAAAGCCATGTCCTGATTGGCCAGTGGCCCGAGTTACCATGGCTATCTCGTTCCAGTTTTGTGGTACAATTCTACTTTTTCCAATTGTACCACGAAAAAAATCGGTTTATTCAGATCGACGCACGCGACTTTTCCCGTCTTTTCTAACTCCGCGCAAACGGGGCATCAACGGAGTACACCCGCACCCGTAACCCTTTGAATTTTGCTACATCTTGACAATCTTGCGAATTTTCTAGCGATTTGTCGCTTGAAACCAGTTTGGTTGCCAATGAATATGGTCCAAATGATGTTATGGTATATTGATATATGTTACGACCAAAGAAAGTTACTTAATAAGTATATTAAATGACAAAATAAATCCATGGGGCCGGGCTGTGCATTCGTCGATTCGAATCTCGATCATATTCGTCGATTCGAATTTCGATATTTCGGAATCAAGTTGAAAATGAAAGCGTTTGTTCACCAGTACAGAAGGGGGATAAGATCATTTAGATCGCTTTGTGTAAGGAAAATGGTCCATAGTCGATGATCATATTCATGTTGTCCCAACAACGTTCAACACAGAAATGACCGCAATTCGTATTTCCTGTACAATTTAAATGAAAGGCACGGGCGCCGCTGAAAACACATCGTTTTTTAGCCAATCACAACGATTATTTTCTAGAAGAGGTGCCTCGAAAAGTCAATGGGGGAATTTCATAACAAGACAAGATTACCGGAGTAATATTCCATGCAAATAAATCGAGTACGCCCAATACGAATTACACCACGAAATGTTTTCTCACCTGAGACCGAAAAAGCGCAGTATTTCGTTGACTATTCAGTCGAATTGTGACCATAAACTTTCAGTCGTATTACAAAAGAAATAAATACACGGTGTATCGGTGTGTATGGTCAAGTTGTACCACAAAAAACTGATTGTAGGACTCCGCTACGCGTCGTCCTACAATCAGTTTTTTTGTGGTACAACTTGACCATACACACCTCTACACCGTGTATTTATTTCTTAATTGTCCTCAATGTGTACGATGATTGCGTACACAACAGCATGCTCGTGTTACAGAAGTTTTGCTTCTGTTTACAAAACACAACGCAATCATATTGGTTAATCACACAAACATTTTATAAACGCTCTTCATTATTTCCATATAAGAAAAATAGTAACAAACAACGCTCTTTATGCTAACCATATCCGGTTCTATACAAAAGTCAGGAAACGTAACGGTTTTTTCCTTTTGTTTGCACAACAAAGTAAAAACAATTGACAATAACATACTGTTTATGCCATATTTCTGTATGATATAACAACAACTTCTGCCTATATTTTACTATTTCTGTTTATGGCGGTTTTTGACGGAGATGAATATTTTAATAGCATACCCACCGCCAACACCGCCCGTGTCTTTAATATGAGCAATAAAAGATGTTTTTTTATTAATACCAAATGCTCTCACCATACCCAGAAGCTGCACGTTGCATGGAAAATGATATATTGAGATGTCTGCTTAAGGTCGGATTATTTCAAGAGTCTCCCGAATGTCGTTTCATGTTGTTAGGTATATGTATATCATTACATGGTATTGGTTATAATAATTAAAGGCACGGGCGGCATTCGTTGCAGAACTATTCATATGTGATCAAATCGCCACCAACAGATGGAATATTAAAATATATATAGCTTTGTCGAGATGTCTCCCTAAGGTCGGATTATTTCAAGAGTCTCCCTAATGTCGTTAATTTTGTTAGCTATATGTATATGTATATCAGGACATGGCATTGGTTATAATAATTAAAGGCACGGGCGGTGTTCGTTGCAGAAATATTAATATGTGGTCAAATCGCCACCAACAGATGGAATATTAAAATATGTACAGTTTTGTTTATATGCACACGTAATCAGCGCATGAATAGTGTATTGTCCTCAATGTGTACGATGATTGCGTAAACAACAGCATGCTCGTGTTATAAAAGTTTTGCTTCTGTTTACATAACACAACGCAATCATATTAGTTAATCACACAAACATTATATAAACGCTCTTCATTATTTCCATATAAGAAATATAGTAACAAACAACGCTCTTTATGCTTACCATATCCGGACCTATACAAAAGTCAGGAAACGTAACGTAAAGTTTATGCCATAGTTCTGAATGATATAACAACAAATTCTGCCTATATTTTACTATTTCTGTTTATGGCGGTTTTTGACGGAGCTGAATATTTTAACAGCATACCCACCGCCAAAGACAGCCCGTATCTTTAATATGAGCAATAAAAGATGTTTTTTTATTAATACCAAATGCTATCACCATACCCAGAAGCTGCACGTTGCATGGAAAATGATATATTGAGATGTCTGCCTAAGGTCGGATTATTTCAAGAGTCTCCCGAATGTCGTTTCATGTTGTTAGGTATATGTATATCATTACATGGTATTGGTTATAATAATTAAAGGCACGGGCGGCGTTCGTTGCAGAACTATTCATATGTGATCAAATCGCCACCAACAGATGGAATATTAAAATATATATAGCTTTGTCGAGATGTCTCCCTAAGGTCGGATTATTTCAAGAGTCTCACTAATGTCGTTAATTTTGTTAGCTATATGTATATGTATATCAGTACATGGCATTGGTTATAATAATTAAAGGCACGGGCGGTGTTCGTTGCAGAAATATTAATATGTGGTCAAATCGCCACCAACAGATGGAATATTAAAATATGTACAGTTTTGTTCATATACAAACGTAATCAGCGCATGAATAGTGTATTGTCCTCAATGTGTACGATGATTGCGTAAACAACAGCATGCTCGTGTTACGGAAGTTTTGCTTCTGTTTACATAACACAACGCAATCAAATTGGTTAATCACACAAACATTATATAAACGCTCTTCATTATTTCCATATAAGAAATATAGTAACAAACAACGCTCTTTATGCTTACCATATCCGGATCTATACAAAAGTCAGGAAACGTAACGTACTGTTTATGCCATAGTTCTGTATGATATAACAACAAATTCTGCCTATATTTTACTATTTCTGTTTATGGCGGTTTTTGACGGAGCTGAATATTTTAACAGCATACCCACCACCAAAGACAGCCCGTATCTTTAATATGAGCAATAACAAATGTTTTTTTATTAATACCAAATGCTCTCACCATACCCAGAAGCTGCACGTTGCATGGAAAATGATATATTGAGATGTCTGCCTAAGGTCGGATTATTTCAAGAGTCTCCCGAATGTCTTTTCATGTTGTTAGGTATATGTATATCATTACATGGTATTGGTTATAATAATTAAAGGCACGGGCGGCGTTCGTTGCAGAACTATTCATATGTGATCAAATCGCCACCAACAGATGGAATATTAAAATATATATAGCTGTGTCGAGATGTCTCCCTAAGGTCGGATTATTTCAAGAGTCTCCCTAATGTCGTTAATTTTGTTAGCTATATGTATATGTATATCAGTACATGGAATTGGTTATAATAATTAAAGGCACGGGCCGTGTTCGTTGCAGAAATATTGATATGTGGTCAAATCGCCACCAACAGATGGAATATTAAAATATGTACAGTTTTGTTCATATGCAAACGTAATCAGCGCACGAATAGTGTATTGTCCTCAATGTGTACGATGATTGCGTAAACAACAGCATGCTCGTGTTACAGAAGTTTTGCTTCTGTTTACATAACACAACGCAATCATATTGGTTAATCACACAAACATTATATAAACGCTCTTCATTATTTACATATAAGAAAAATAGTAACAAACAACGCTCTTTATGCTTACCATATCCGGTTCTATACAAAAGTCAGGAAACGTAACGGTTTTTTCCTTTTGTTTGCACAACAAAGTGAAAACAATTGACAATAACATACTGTTTATGCCATATTTCTGTATGATATAACAAAACATTCTGCCTATATTTTACTATTTCTGTTTATGGCTGTTTTTGAAGGAGATGAATATTTTAACAGCATACCCACCGCCAACACCGCCCGTATCTTTAATATGAGCAATAAAAGATGTTTTTTTTATTATTAATACCAATGCTCTCACCATACCAAGAAGCTGCGCGTTGCATGGCAAATGATATATTGAGATGTCTCCCTAAGGTCGGATTATTTCAAGAATCTCCCTAATGTCGTTCATGTTGTTAGGTATATGTATATCATTACATGGTATTGGTTACAATAATTAAAGGCACGAGCGGCGTTCTTTGCAGAAATATTCATATGTGTTCAAATCGCCACCAACAGATGGAATATTAAAATATATATAGCTGTGTCGAGATGTCTCCCTAAGGTCGGATTATTTCAAGAGTCTCCATAATGTCGTTAATTTTGTTAGCTATATGTATATGTATATCAGTACACGGCATTGGTTATCATAATTAAAGACACGGGCGGCGTTCGTTGCAGAAATATTAATATGCGGTCAAATCGCCACCATCAATAGGAATATTAAAATATATAGTTTTGTTCATATGCAAACATAATCAGCTCGTAAATAGTATATTGTCCTCAAGATGTACGATGGTTGTGTGAACAACAGCCTGCTCGTGTTACAGAAGTTTTGCTGCTCTTTACATAACACAACGCAGTCATATTGGTTAATCTCACAAACATTACATGAACGCTCTTCATTATTTCCATATAAGAAAAACAGTAGCAAAGAACGCTTTTTATGCTTACCATATCCGGATCTATACAAAAGTCAGGAAACGTAACGGTTTTTTCCTTTTGTTTGCACAACAAAGTGAAAACAATTGACAATAACATACTGTTTATGCCATAGTTCTGTATGATATAACAACAAATTCTGCCTATATTTTACTATTTCTCTTTATGGCGGTTTTTGACGGAGCTGAATATTTTAACAGCATACCCACCTCCAAAGACCGCCCGTTTATTTAATATGAGCAATAAAAGATGTTTTTTTATTCATACCAAATGCTCTCACCATACCCAGAAGCTGCACGTTGCATGGAAAATGATTTATTGAGATGTCTCCCTAAGGTCAGATTATTTCAAGAATCTCCCTAATGTCGTTCATGCTGTTAGGTATATGTATGTCATTACATGGTATTGGTTATAATAATTAAAGGCACGGGCGGCGTTCGTTGCAGAAATATTCATATGTGTTCAAATCGCCACCAACAGATGGAATATTAAAATATATATAGCTGTGTCGAGATGTCTCCCTAAGGTCGGATTATTTCAAGAGTCTCCCTAATGTCGTTAATTTTGTTAGCTATAGGTATATGTATATCAGTACATGGCATTAGTTATAATAATTAAAGGCACGGGCGGTGTTCGTTGCAGAAATATTAATATGTGCTCAAATCGCCACCAGCAGATGGAATATTAAAATATGCACAGTTTTGTTCATATGCAAACGTAATCAGCGCGTGGATAGTGTATTGTCCTCAATGTGTACAATGATTGCGTAAATAACAGCATGGTCGTGTTACAGAAGTTTTGCGTCTGTTTACATAACACAACGCAATCATATTGGTTAATCACACAAACATTACATGAACGCTCTTCATTATTTCCATATAAGAAAAACAGTAACAAACAACGCTTTTTATGCTTACCATATCCGGATCTATACAAAAGTCAGGAAACGTAACGGTTTTTCCTTGTGTTTGCACAACAAAGTGAAAACAATTGACAATAACATACTGTTTATGCCATAGTTCTGTATGATATAACAACAAATTCTGCCTATATTTTACTATTTCTGTTTATGGCGGTTTTTGACGGAGATGAATATTTTAACAGCATACCCAACACCGCCCGTATCTTTAATATGAGCAATAAAAGATGTGTTTTTATTATTATTAATACCAAATGCTCTCACCATACCCAGAAGCTGCGCGTTGCATGGAAAATGATATATTGAGATGTCTGCCTAAGGTCGGATTATTTCAAGAGTCTCCCTAATGTCGTTCATGTTGTTAGGTATATGTATACCATTACATGGTATTGGTTATAATAATTAAAGGCACGGGCGGCGTTCGTTGCAGAAATATTCATGTGTTCAAAATCGCCACCAACAGATGGAATATTAAAATATATATAGCTGTGTCGAGTTGTCTCCCTAAGGTCGGATTATTTCAAGAGTCTCCATAATGTCGTTAATTTTGTTAGCTATATGTATATGTATATCAGTACATGGCATTGGTTATAATAATTAAAGGCACGGGCGGTGTTCGTTGCAGAAATGTTAATATGTTGTCAAATCGCCACCAATAGATGGAATATTAAAATATGTACAGTTTTGTTCAGATGCAAACGTAATCAGCGCGTGAATAGTGTATTGTCCTCAATGTGTACGATGATTGCGTAAACAACAGCATGCTCGTGTTACGGAAGTTTTGCTTCTGTTTACATAACACAACGCAATTATAGTGGTTAATCACACAAACATTATATAAACGCTCTTTATTATTTCCATATAAGGAAAGTAGTAACAAAAAACGCTCTTTATGTTTACCATATCCGGATCTAAATAAAACCTAGGAAAGGTAACGTTGTTTGCTTTTGTTTACGTAACACATTTGACGGATGTGAATATGTTAGTAGCATGCCCACCGCCGACACTGGTCGTATCTTTTATATAGCAATAAAAGATTTTTTGTTCGTTTGATACCAAATGCTCTCACCATAACCAGAAGCTTTACGTTGCATAGAAAATGATATATCGAGATGTCTCGCCATCAACATATGGAATATTAAAGCATTGTTCATATGCAAACATAATGGGGCGTAAATAGTGTATTGTGTAATAGTATACTGTCTTCAATGTGTGCGATGATTGCCAACACCGCCCGTATCTTTGATATAGCAATAAAAGATGTTTATTTTTTCGATTAATAACAAATGCCCTCACCTTACCCAGAAGCTACGCGTTGCATAGAAAATGATATATCGAGATTCTCCATAAGGTCGGATTATTTCAAGAGTCTCCCAAAAGTTTATGGCTGTTTTTGACGGAGGTGAATATTTTAACAGCATACCCACTGCCAACGCCGCCCGTATCTTTAATATAGCAATAAGCAGTTATCAACGTACGATATCTCCATTCGTCGTTTATTTACATGTCTTCATGGCATATGACACTTTCCGACAAACACTTTAAGGACATTTCTAACGGGACAATGTTTTCGTTTGAAACGTGTGGGGGAGGGGTTGTGTGTCTTTGTTCAGTCATATACTCATTGTAGCAAATGAACACACCCAGCTTCATATGTCGAGTTGTTTGTAGATGCGATCGCGAATCGCGATGGAGAGTTCAAACAATAATGAATATTTCATAATTACCCTCTAATTTGGTTGTTAAAAATAGATAATGACGACGTGTGCATAGATACATTATCAGACAACAAGTGATCATTGAGCGCTAAACGTTTTAGTTGATTGTTCGATCGTTTTGTAATTATAATAAGCTGGATGCGTGCCGGGCCACATCGTTTGCGCCACCCAGACCTTGCTTTTTGACGCTGTTGGGAGACAATATTCATAAGAAAATACTAAATGCTTGCATATAGAAATGAAATTGATGAGCGTTTGTACATGTATGGTTTAAAATGAAAGAATCAATCGCCGACCCACCCATGGCGATAAAGATGCCATTGTTGGATAAATGGGCTAAATTTGTCAGATTTTCTAGTGATGGTAAACGGGGGTATTGTATCGATCCCCTTGACTTTAATAATACTACCGTACTATTAACGTAAAACGTGCATCCAAACTGCCTCTATCCGAGTACATGTATAATAGGGACAGCGCATAGAGGCCGTTTGGATGCATGGAATGGGAGCGGAGCGCGTTGCAAGTCCATGTGCACTGGTTAATATTTTCATTTCCGCTTTAGCTAACAACTTGCCTGATTGCCAACAAATGCATACAGGGCAATTGGCTGCATGATATTATATTGTCCTTATGAAGGCAACTTGGGGAGGTGCGGTCCGTGTCATGTTTATGTTGCGCACTTGGCAGAACCGGCCGTAGGTTAACAATGCTGTTCTCGCTCGAGCTACCGAGATTGGAACACCTGTATATTCATACATGTCTATTCTGCACGAGAGCATTTACCGGTATTGCATCATTTGGTTAATGATTTATTTTGGCCGAATTATACCAAATTTGCTTGTCCCTATAAACATGCTGATGTCAACTTCCATGTACCATGCCATGACCAATGTCCCAATTGTATGGATTGTATCCCGTGCTAAATTATTTAACGACAAAATCCGACCAAGATATGCACCAGAGAACATGTTTTGCCGGACGACGCCAAATGCAAGTTATTTGTTTTCTCCCTCAAGCAGATAACTTATATCAACCGAGGGCGTTTTGTAATAATGTCGTTTGGTCCCAAAAGGTTTGTCCTACTGTTTGTTTTCTTCCTGAGGGGGTTTTGTCAGAGTACCATGACAATATATCTGGACATCAATTCAAATTCAGATGTTTATTGAACATGGATTATCATCAGAACAAAATGAAAATATAACAATGATGACGATTTTATAAAAAAAAAACAATGATGACGACTTACATAACATATAATCAAATAACTTAAAGGCACGGGAGGCCTTAATTGTCGAAACTATTCATATCTGTTCCAAACACCGTAAACAGAAAAACATTAACACGCTTAGTGTTCAATGCATATATACCATGACAATCGCGTAAACAACAGTATGTTATCATAAAGATCTACTATATTTTATCTGAACAAGAGCCTGGTTGTGTTACAGAAGACAGCACAATGCTGCTGGCTAATCACACACAAATGGTATAAACGCTCTTTATTAGTTCCATATCAGGAATTCACCAACAAAGAACGCTCTTTATGTTTACCATAATAATATAAACAAACACCAGAAAAGTAACTGTTTATGCTTTTTTTTATTTACATAACAATGGTCAAACATATGTCTACATTTTGATGTTCTTTCTGTTTGTGCCGGTTTTTGACGGGTGGAAACATTTTGACAGGATACCCACCGCCAAGGCCTCCCGTACCTTTAAACGTAGAACTGGATAGCTTCTATCTCATGACATGACTAGACTACTTTGTGGCACATGAGGGGTTTCTGAATTATGACGTAGACAGGACACCGATAATGATGAATGTTCACTAATCCTGATATGGCACCAGAGATAAAATGGGAAATAAACAGTATCCGTTATCACGAAAGCCCTTGTTGCACTTCCATCCGAACTGTGTGGTGAACCATTGACCGATTTAATTTGGATATGGCTCAACATGAGCATTATGCCAAAGTTATATTTGTCCCAGGAAAACTACGAAAACCAACAGCGTCTGTCCGAGTGTGCGTCATTTCGTCCGTGCATGCGCATTTTGGTTTGCGAACGATAACTTTAGTAACGTTAAAATTGTATTAATTTTCTGCGCATGTTTTATCTATGTTTACTCCCCATAAGCGTCCCTGGACGCTTTTGCACTATTTCCACATAAGCGCATGTGGACGCCTCGCAACATATCTCTAGACGCGCATAAGAGCGCGTTACCAGACTTCCCCACAAGCGCCCTAGAGTGCCACACTAGGCCCAGACTGTACTAATGAGTTCGCCCCTATGCCCCCCGCTTTTGCTATGTTTCTAATCGAGACCACCCGGTTATGTCAACTCGTTATTTGCCTATCTAATAACAATAAACGTGGCACCGTGTGCATCGCGCGCGACACATGCTGTGTTACTTGGGTACCATTCTAAGTATTTACGAACAACATGGCTGCAACATTTTCGAAACAGCAAGTGATCGACATGTTAATGGGAGATGATAGCGATTTTAGCGGAGATTGCGGTTCCTCGTCATCAGAAGATTCAGACGACGATTACTCTGCCCCTGCTACCAGCGACAATGTGACCTCCATCGATGATAGCAGCTTGAATAATAACCCGATTGGCTGGTCAAATAAACTTCGAAAGGTATCACTTCAGCCATTTACCCAAAGGACAGGGCCAGTTATACCGGATGAATTCGATACTGATACAGCAACAGCTTTGGAATATTTCAATTTTATGTTCTCGCCATCGAAGTATGCCGAAATAGCCAGGCATACTAACAACTATGCCAAATGGAAAATGGAAGAAAAGGGCGAGACTGATAAATACTGGTCTGATATTTCGGAACTAGAACTTCGTGCGTACATCGGTATGAACATCATGATGGGTGTGAATGACCTTCCCTCATACAAGCAGTACTGGTCACATGATGAGTTTATCTGAAACGCCGGCATCAGCAAAGTTATGAATCGGCGCAGATTTGAAAAAATCACAGAATACTTCCACGTCAGTGACCGAGAGAGCGAACCTGCTAAAGGGACAGATTCGTACGATCCACTATATAAGGTTCGCGACATCATCGACTCATCACTAACAACATTGAAATCGTGTTACTTGCCTTCGCAATATATATCTGTCGACGAAGGAATGATAAAATGGACAAGCATCTCCTACAAGCAATACATGCCGGCAAAACCAATAAAACGAGGGATCAAAATATGGATGATGTACGATGCCACCAATGCCTACCTGTTAAACTTTGAAGTATACCTCGGAAAGCATTATTTCAAACCGTCTGGAAAAGGTCTCGGGTATGATGTGGTTACGTCATTGTCATCGGATTTGTGTGACAAAAATTACTGTTTGTTCTTTGATAACTATTTTACGAGTGTGCACCTCATGCAGGACTTACTAAACGATGGGTTTTACTCGTGTGGCACCGTTTGGCAGAACGGGAAAGGATTCCCGAAGGATTTACAGCGACTGAAGAAAATGAATCGAGGTGACTATAACACTAGGCAGGATGGCGAATTTCTCACGGCAACGGTATGGCAGGACAAGAAACAAGTGTTCACCCTTAGCACGATGACTGACCCAACGACAGATATCATGGCTAATCGGCGCCAGGGAAAAACAATTTTTGAAGTGACTCAGCCGATGAGCATATTCATGTACAACAAGTACATGAATGGTGTTGACAAACATGATCAGTTGAGGATGACGTATCTCCTCGGTCGCGAAAGGAAAAAAGCATGGAAATGCATATTCTGGTTGGTCGCCAATTCATCAATAGTTAACAGTTTCATCTTGTTCAAAGAAACATCAAAGAGACATAATTCTAAGAAGGTGTTCACGAATATGGATTTTAGGATTGAACTGGCTCATCAACTGATTGCAGGATATTCTTCTAGAAAACTCAAAGCACAAGAAGAGCCACGTGCCCTCAATATATCACAAGAAAACTCAAACGGACACGTGTCCACACACATGGGACGCAAGAACCGATGTCGGGTTCATCTGAACTCAAAAGAAAGAAAAGAAACTGTATTTGGTTGCAAACTCTCCAATGTTCATCTATGTAAGGACGGTTGCCATTTCAAGTATCATTGTAGTTGAACGTTCCGAACAATTTTGGATTATGGTTATGAGATATATAATGCATGGACACCACAGAGAACCCAATGTGTATCTACTGTATATTGCTATACTCAGTTAACATTCAAACTATCCAAGTATATTAATTGTTCACGCAACACATTTCATGATATAATTTCAAATTTGGTGAAATGCACGATTTGACTCAGTTATTATTTCAAACCAAATTATAACATTCAAAAACAAATTTATTGCGAAATATTTTTAAAGATACGGGCGGCGTTCGCGGTGGGTATGGTGTTAAACATTCATATCCTTGAAAAACCACCATAAACAGAAGGAATAGTAAGATATGGACATACTTTGTTCTTATACCAATCAGAAATATGGCATAAACGGTATGTTATTGTCAATTTGTTCCCCTTTGTTATGTAAACAAAAGCAAACAAATTACGTTTCATTGCTTTTGTTTAGATCTGGATATGACACACATAAAGCGCGTTGTTTGTTACTGTTTTCCTGATAGGGAAATAATAAAGAGCGTTTATATCATTTTTGTATGAATAACCAATAGAATTTCGGTCTGTTATGTTATTTACGTACACCATTGTACGTCTTGACGACAATACACTATTTACGCGCTGATTATGTTTGGCATATGAGTTGAACTGTATATACATGATATATCAGTACACGGCATTGGTTATAATAATTAAAGACACGGGCGTATATACATGTATGTTGGCGTTCATTCTGTTGATGCCGATTTGAACAAATATAAATATTTCTGCAACGGATGTCGCCCGTGACTTTAATAATGGTTGCATTAGTTGAAAATCGACTATAACCAAGATCGCTATTTGCGTCGTTTTAGAAACACCAGCGCAGTTATTATTATATTTTTCAAAAATATATATTATGTTCTTGAATGTTTTTGTTTTATCAAATCGCTCTAGTTAACCAATCACCTTGAAAATTACAACTTTAGAAAAATAACGGTACTTTTTCGTAACGGAATTAGTTTGACCTACCCGCATCATAGCAATTCAACATGACCACCGGCATCATAGTATATTAGCATGCCCACTTGACCAGGGGTGGACACGCGACAGCTCAGCTACAGTTATGTATTATTGTTTCAAACCGCTTAACATTAAATGGCTGGTGTTACATGCATGTTTCAGTCGGACGTTATGTTACAATTTGCTTGATCGAAGAGTTCACAAACTATTTTCTCAAACATGTTTGGTTTTTGAGTAAAAGGAAATATCTATATCAATACAATGTGTACATTGTGCGGTCCTTTTTCTGATAATGTTGGTATATGTTTCTGGTGTTTCTGACGTATGTGATAAAATAGTGTGTAATCGTACACCTATATACCCGTATATGGATTGTTTCAAATTTCTCTTATATTATATAATGCGGCTAAATTTTAAATGGTGATGCCATACAGTGTTTGCACGAAGATGAACTTCCAAGCACGACGTGTTATATAATAGGTGTTTTCGACGTCGAAATCAAAGTTGATATTGAGTAATTAGACAACGCGCCATAAAACCAATGACATACACGTATACCTATGATCTAGCCTGCATCACGATTACCATTGATTTGTGCTAATAAATCAGAAGCCGTGCGGTATATACACGTAAGCATTACGCACTCTGGAAGCGGAACATACTTATGTATGTACAGCGAATTACCAATGAATAATAATTATAATTGAATTGTATGTGTATGTTCTATATTTCTGTTAACTGTTACATTTGCATGTTAGTTTATAGTAATAAACAATCACAAACATCACTATTCTGAAAATATATTTTAAAACCTTACTTGAATTTCGTCGCGTTATTTTGGCTGAACGAAATAGAGGATATCTAGCGTTCTGAATTGATACCGGACAAATATATTTGATTATTTTCGCGACCGACTAGCTGCACTTTTCGCCAGCGGAAATACATTTGTTCTGGCAGTAACAACAGAAACTCATTATCGCCAGAAACAATGTACATGCGTTGACGACAAGTTGGTCGCGAAATTAAGTCCTTAAGCCATATCATGAGATATTTCTGGTATTAATTATGAGAAGAAAACAAAACACATTTGCTTTGAATTGTTTCCAAAATACTTTTGGGAGTTGGTGACTTTCCAAAATAAGACGAGTCTAAATCCTGAACAAGGATCATTTGTATAAGACCTATTTTATTGTCACAATGTGACATTCGTGTGCAAACACGTCGTGGTCACTTCAACCCATGTAATCTGAGTAAATGATGAGATTTTGTATGGAATATTAAAAGAAACATTTCAGAGCTGACGAAACGCACAATACATATAGTTTGATATACTGATATTGAACTAATCCCAACAGAAATGTCGAAGATACTTGCTTGCCCAGGGCTCTTATACACATATGTCGATTTTCTCATATTACGACACACGTCCCGGCTTACGGTCATGATCCCCAGTTGGAGCTGTCACTCCAACAGCCTACATTCACTGCGTCAACACAGTAACAGGTTTACCACCATTTATGGAGCAACGGGATACTTTCTGACAAGCCAAAACTTATGGGGAAATAGCGTCTGGTACTTGATATATGCCCGGGAACACACCGTCGGTATTATGTTATAGCTGCAGGGAGATGAAGGGGTGGCTTATACAGCTAGTGTGGGAACTAAAGAGTTAAATATCTTATAAATATGTTCAGTGCGTAAATACAATTCAAGTTCGAAAATGGGTTCGGTCCGAATCATTTTTTACTAAGTTATGACCCTTTTTACTTAAAATTTTCCAAATTTGAGATTTCTCGATAAATTTAAATTGGGCTGTTTGGTCTGAAGGAAATGTGTATGTTAGCTGTTTAGTGCCAAATACAGGTCTATACTAAGGGTTTGTTTCGAATAAGTTTTACTGAGTTCTGGCCCATTTTAGAGTAAGGATTTTCCAAATTTGAGGTTTCTGGATAACTCAAGTTTTGGTTATTTGATCGGAACCAAATTTGATGTATGATTTTTCCAGTCATATTTTGTTACCAAGAAGACCCTTATCGCTTGTCCAGGATCATCTATAAATTCTGTCCTACTTTCTAGAAAGGCAATGCCCTAAATGAATCAAATTTAAAGGGGATATGTATATTATTTAAAGGGGCATTGTGTCCTCAGTACGTATGTGGCTTATTTCATGCTGTATTAAATTGTAATGATGTTGAGAAAATACTATTGTATAAGTTACTTTAATATAATAGTAAATAAAATGCCATACAAAAACACTCATTGTCGAAGCAGTCAGTTGCTATTTGCAATATTGAAATACAGTATATCGAGTTTGAATATACAAGCTCTGTTTAGTTGTTTTGAACAGAAAATTAGCTATGTGATTTTATTTATATATTACTTTTATAATAAAATACAGGTAGCCCACAATCGTGCTACAATAAAGTAACCCAGTAAGTCATGAGTGTTTGTGAACCTGATTCTTTTCATGCAACTTTGTCTTGCGTGGGTTCGTGGAACTGGTTGTAATGAAAATATTCTTTCTTAAACAATTAATGAATTTCTTTGCATATATATAGCATGGACACCAGTCAGAATAATTTTATTGGTGCCAACAACAATATCAGAGAGCTAACGAGTTATGTGGCTTATATTGACACGTATGAATACCTATACAGTGAAAAATGGGTGGCATACAAAGTCAAATATAACTCTTTTGAGTAGTACTCATTAGGGGCAATAGCCTAACCTGTATATGCAATGCGTTGAAACCAGTTATTAGGGAGACATATATAACGAGCACGTACGTGTCTCCATAATCACGGTTTATCACCTATCAGTTAACTTGAGAAAGTTAATATTCCCACAATACCCGCGTTTGGCTTCTATATATATATGGACACGTATTTATATATATACAATAAATAAGTTGGTGGCAAACAAAGCCAAATATTACTCTTTTGAGTCGCAATCATTGGGGATAATAACATAACGTGTACATATGCAATACGTTGCAGAAACATACATGCATGCTGGTTATCTTTGTCTCCTTAATAACGGTTTATTACGTATAAGTTAATCTGAGAAAGTTAATATTCCCACAATACCCATATAGTGGCTTCTATAGACACGTATGTATATCAATACAGTAACAAATGAGTGGCATACAAAACAAATATAACACTTTTGAGTTGTAATCTGTAAGGACAATAACCTAACATGCATATGCAATGCGTTGAAATCCGTCAATAGGGAGACACATATAACCAGCATGTACGTGTCTCCCTAATCATGGTTTATTACATATCAGTTAATTTGAGAAAGTTAATATTCCCACAGTGTCCACTATGTGGCTTCTATGGACACGTATTTATACCTATACAATAACAAATTGGGTGGCATACAAAGTCAAATATAAGTCTTTGAGTTGTCATCATTAGGGACAATAACCTAACGTGTATATGCAATGCGTTGAAAACAGTTATTGGGGAGACATATATAACCAGCGTGTACGCGTCTACCTAATCACAGTTTTTTACCTATCAGTTATCATTCATTATATTAACTCGCCACGTTATAGTACGGGGGGGAAAGTCATATTGTACTCCCAAATGTCATATTGGACTCCCGAGTGTACAATGCCACGTTATATTGGGACTCTGTGACGTAACGAATTACCTATTGCGAAATAAACTGGTGAAATTGTGATGCGCGTACAACAGATTTAGCAAACGTTTCACATCCGCGTTGAGTATTTTGTATTGCCGTGTTTACTGTTCCAAATCAAATCATGCATACTGTGTGTTTCGTCATCACGGTTTCTACAAATAAAATGCGAGCGCACAATATCCATGTAACTTGTTAGTTTTTTATCATTCTACATTTATATTTATCTGATTTAAAAAATAAAACGATGAAAATACTAGGCACACACACATAGTAACATACTGGTATATAAGCCTTTTATCAAAGTCGGAATGTCATTTTGAAAAGATAAGAGATCACCCATGACTATCTTTAAACGATTTAGAATTTGGAAAGTTGACGCATAATTTGGTCGCCTATTATAAAAAATAACCAAAAACAACCATGTCATCGATGACCTTTCACCTATTAAATGGCGATCGCGATCTTTAAAAAAAATCGTATTAGTAGCGAAAACAGGAATGCATGTTTACATAGCACGTGTCTAATTATGCCAGCTAATGGGATTTTATATTCGAGAACAGTTGAAGCTGCTTTCACAGACCTGCGGCGGACGCACAAGGCCAACGCTATCGGGTTTGTGGCTGGCCACTGGCACTGCGCATAAACCGATAGCCGCAGACACTGCACGCATGCGTCAGCCGCAGGTCTGTGAAATCAGCTTTAACTTCAGACAGACAAAATTGCGACTACGACCTCCAAGTCATCTGGCCATGTGAACGGGTTCCAAACAATTATGTTTCGAGTGAAAAGGTCAGAGGTAGCAAATTACTCTAAATGACGCGGAACGTGAAATGTTGACGCATCATTTTGTCGTATATTGCAATTTTAGAAGATATGAACACTTCAATTAAAACAAGTTGTAAATTTTCAATGATCTTCCCACAACAATCATGTGATCGATTTTGCAAAAAAAATGTATTGGTAATCGCATTAGCTCAAATATGACTGTACGATTACACACCACATGTCCCAATTAGGCCAGATAAAGGGATTTTATAATCGACAACGGTTAAACCACAAGACAGACCACCACACTGTTGGTCCAACCAAATTGCGACCACGCCCTTTAGGCCATGTGTACGTGTGAACGGGTCCCAAACCATATTCTTGCATATGGCGAAGTCCACCCGTTATGTGTGTACACCTCCTTTGGTAAGAAATACTGCTGACCTTGTGATTTTGATTGCGAATTATAAATGTTATACCTAAACAGAATACAACCAAAGCATATTATGCAATCTGATTGTTAACATTTATGAGGCCTGATAACCCTGACTAGATCACAGGACGTATAACTGTTATATTTATATATTTACATACACCTGATATCTCTTCCGATTTCCCCATAGCGTTACGGTAGACACGCCCCCTTATTCAATGCGTTCATAAATCTATGAACGTAACGTCACGTTCAATGTCGTTCATAGGTTTATGAACACATTGTTCCCGGAAATCACCGGGGATTGTCGGACATTACCGACTGCTTGAGTATCTAGTCAGCCAATACGCCAAGGATTTGATAGCAAACAATATGTAATCGAGGTTCACGATTGGATGGCTTGTGGCATCTGATCGCGAGCACGGGTGGCACAAGATGTTCGGTTGACTATCAGAATGTTGGTTATCATATAATTCCATAATATGTCAAATATAGCGTATTATCGAAATATGAAATACAACGAAAAAGCGAAATATGAAAATACAGCGAAATAGCACGAAAAATCGAAATAGGAAAATACAGCGAAATAGCGAAATAGGGCGAAATATAGAGCAAAATATAGAAATAGGAAATTATTTTTATAAACAAAATAACGGACATATTTGAAAAAAGTGTTTTTGACTTAATAACGGACATATTTGGAGAAGTGTTTTAAAGAGCGTAAGTATATAAATATGAATAATAAACGGCGGACTCAACGTGGTCATGGATTTTGACTGCGATAAAAAATCAGCAAACTCCGCATGAACCCCTTTGGGGTTTATGCAGTTTGCTGAATTTTTCTCGCGGTCAAAATCCCATGACCACATTGAAACCGCCGTTCATTTCTTATATAAAACAAAGTGCACCATTCCAAATTTCATGCATAGAAACAAGTTTTATTCCACACCGAGATGCCAGGCCAGATGGCACTGAGTAAAATTTTATTCCATAAAATTATATGGATAGCATACACACACTGTTTACATTTAAAACAATTACATGTTTCTGAAATACGCTCAAATTCTTTCATCCTATCTGTGGTTCTACGTAACTCTGGGTGAGAATTTCACACTATATGTGCCATGAATCTGAATGAGCTAAGATCGCATGTAGTAACATCATGATTTATAATGGAATATGTAATGGTTTGAATGTAATCAATTTCAATTGGGGGAGGGTTCGGGAGGGTGCGCGAGATCTTTTTTTGGATTTACAGCTGGGAGTTACCGTTCAAATCTCGAGATTAACGGGGTCTTTATTGGTGTTATATGGTGCTGACAGGTTCATTTAATGACAAAATTACGATTAGCCAATTAAGCTGGATAAACAACACATGTGGCGGCACACGTCGGTTTCATTTGCGGCCCAACCAAATATACCACATGTAATTTCATTAGGTTGTCGCTTGAGGGACCTAGCAGCAATAATACGCATCGTAGCATTGATCTAGGTTACGAGCACTTTTGGGGTCCGTGAAGTTGGATCGAAGTTCGAAATTCGGTGGAGATTCGACCCCCACTTTTGTTTGCCTCAAATGCATTGTTGTGTTCCAATTCGTGCTCCCCTGCTCGAATTTTGGGTCAAAAGTTATTTTTTTTCACTTTTTCTGAGATACTGCTGGACTTGGAAAATTTAGCCACGGCGCTGGACTTTCGCCTTCAATATTAAGGTGCCGAAGGGAAGTGGCATTATTTATGGCTGGATTGAGCTGAAATTTGGTATGTTTGATACTTTCCATAAGAGAATCAAGCAAACTAACGCTCAGCTTCGAGAAATTACTCGATCTATAGGTTTGAATTTCAATCTGGGCGAATTTCGATCTGGATTGAAGTTCGAAATTCAGATTGAAATTCGACCCCCACTTTTGTTTGCCTTAAGTGCATTGTTGTGTTCCAATTCGTGTTCCCCTGCTCGAATTTTGGGTCCAAAGTGATTTTTTTAACTTTTTCTGAGATACTGCTGGACTTGGAAAATTTAGCCACGGCGCTGGACTTAGAAAATTTCGCCTTCAATATTAAGGTGCCGGGGGGAAGTGGCATTGTTTTTGGCTGGATTGAGCTGAAATTTGGTATGTTTGATTCTTTCCATAAGAGAATCAAGCAAACTAACGCTCAGCTTCGAGAAATTACTCGATCTATAGGTTTGAATTTCGCCGAAAGCGACAAAATATGCGCCATTAGCGCATGTACAATTAAGTATGTGATCACCCCAGCAGGGGTGCCGGAAGAGGGGGCAGAGTGGGCAGCTGACCCAAGCTTCAGTTGAGGACAGTCTAGATGCTAGGATTTGTGATTTTCTTGTACATAGCCGTGTGCATTTATCTGGATTTAGACCACTAGATGTTAGGATATTAGGCATGAGCACTAAGGTGCAAGGGGGGGGGGGGGGGTGCAAATGGAATTATGTAAATTTTGTGTTTTGTCTGATTCTGATTCAAGGGGGGTGCAGTTGGAATTTCCCAAGGTGGACACCCCCAACGGAGACCCTCTAGCCACATCCCTGGGACCGTCTGATCGGATTGAGTACCTTTAACTACCCACAAAGGAGGGACCAGGACCACACGGCCACAAATAATTTTAAATCTGAATAATGACAAATTATAGCATTTGGAGGTCTATCTACAGCAAAATTCAGCCCCTCCCTTTTAAAATTGATACATAGGCCTATACATTGTACATATGGCCATGCCCGATCTGTGCAGGGGCGCCGGAAGCATCCAAGGGCAGGGGGCAGAGCCTACAAAAAGGGCACTTTTCTGCAAAAAAAGTGCATTTTCTCCGCAAACTCGGAAAAATAACCATAAATTCATTGTGGCAAAAATCCCTATTTTAAAGGTATTTGTCGGTTTTTATGGCCGTTTTGTGACAAAATTGACAAAAAATTAATATTCCTTGTGAAATTGGTGGTATTTGGACCAAAAAAGGCACATTTTGCTGTAAAAACACGAGATTAAACACACAAAAAGCATTTTCTTTCTCCAGAAAAAGGGCAAGTCCTGTCCCCGCTCGCCCCCTTGGTCAAGGGTAGGGGGTCAGCTGTCCCATCTGCCCCCTCTTCCGGCACCCCTGCTGGGGTGAACACATACTTAATTGTACATGCGCTAATGGCGCATATTTTGTAGCTTTCGGCGCACCGCGCTAATGGCGCACCGCGCCGAATGCGCTAATGGCGCACCGCGCCGATTGCACTAATGGCGCAAATTTTGTCGCTTTCGGCGCTTTCGGCGCGTTACTAATGGCGCACTTTTTGTCGCTTTCGGCGCCATTAGCAAGTGGCCGTAATAGGATTCCATAGAAAGTAGTTATTTTTACAAATATTATATCCAAATTGACAGAACACACCGTAATTCTTATATATATATGCATTAAATACAGTGACCCTCCGATGGCGAAATCATTTGTGTTAATTTACCGCCGATAGTTGCGTCCCGAATCGGGAAGTAAATATTTACAATTGAGCGTATAATATAGTAGTTCAGACGATGTTTTCTATGAAGTGGTACGGTCGATTTGTTTGAGATTTTCGGCAATGTTAGTAGAATTCATACATCCCCCCATGGCATAGCGCATGCATACTAACTAATCAGTTTCACGCGTCCGAACAAGTGCATAATATGTCTTTAACTTAAGAATTTTTGTAATGTTATATCCAATTTTTCACCCATTTGTTAGAACACGATATCGCCGCACAACTTGAAACTACCGAAACCATTTGCGTACATGTAATATGAACAAACACAAGAAAATAGTAATGCCAACTAAAATAAAATGCGACAACAAAACATGACATGGATATAAAGGCCATAGACACAGATAAACAAATATGATATATATATATATAATTCAATATATGAAATTGTTTTTTATTATAAAAGATTTTATCTGACAATTCTGTATTCATTGACGCTAAGACCACGTGCGATTTTTCCGTGTTTTTTCCGTGTTAAAATGTTGGCCACGCGTGGTTTTGAAAACACCACGGGCCTTGTATACTGTGGTTGACACATCTTGACTTCTAGAATATACCGTGGCGCATCCATTCTAACAATACCCCTCTCCCAATCATGTTGACTTGCAATAGTGAACAGTCATTGAAGTTTTAACTAATCTAGCCGAAATGTAGGCTAAGCGTTTTTTGGAATGCGTAACCGTCTATGACGTGTCATCGGTCGACCCCATTCATGACTGCTTTGATGGATACGCTCACAGTATGTAGCCCACCACGCATGTGTACCGTCATGTATCAATCACCATAACGAATGCAAATTTAGCCCTCCCCGGTTCTTGTAATTTAACAGAACCCAGCTGTTCGAAGCCAAAGTTAAACTATCTCTTAATTGCTGATTATTAGTGCCTCTTTAAAACCATTATAGGTAAACAAAACCAATCCCGTGACATTCCCTGCGTCATGTCACTTTTTTGCATCAATTTCTCCACATATCTCCATGAAATAATAATAAACGCTCTTTAATGATTGGATATCAATGAAATCATCTGAGGTCAAAGACGCCTATCACGTGAAATCACCTGGTCGGGTGATTCATCTGTACCAATTTTTCTTCATATACTTTGAGCCTATAGCGAATGCCTTCATTGCTCGCATTTGCCCACTAAAGTCGTCTGAGATCAACGGCATCCGGATAGAGTTAATTTTTTTCTTTTAATTGCTAATTATTAGTGCATCTTTAAATCGTGTGAGGTCAACACACCCAATCCTTTGACACGCCCTGTGTCATTCCAGTTTTGTCACAAATTTCCCCCACTCATCTTCAGGAATGAAAATAAACGCTCTTTATTGATTATATGACCATGTAAGTCATCTGAGGTCAAAGACGCCTATCGCGTGACAACCACCTGGTCGGGTGATTCATCTGTACCAGTTTCCCTACATATACTTTGAGCCTATAACTAACGCTCTTTATTGCTCACATTTGTCCATTAAAATCGTCTGAGATCAGCGGCATCCGGATAAAGTTACATTTATCTTTTAATTTCTTATTATTAGTGCATCTTTAAATAATTTGAGGTCAACAAACCCATTCCCTTGACATGCCCTGCGTCATTCGACTTTTGTCACCAATTTTCTCACATATCTTCTGGAATGATGATAAACGCTCTTTATTGATTATATACCCATGTAAGTCATCTTGGGTCGAAGATGCCTATCGCGTGACATTCATCAAGTTGGGTGGTTCATTTGTACCAATTTTCCTACAAATACTTTAAACTTATAAATAACGCTCTTTATTGTTCAAATTTGACCCTTAAAGGCGTCTGAGGTCAACGGCATCTATACCACACTATATGGGTCATCCCCGTGTTTAAACTTACACCGACCAGATTGCAACCATTTTTGGTCTATAATCAATTAGTTAGTTAAATGCGTTGTTATTGCCCCTTTAGGACATCTAATGTCAATGGGACCTATATAATAATATTTTCCGGGCCAAATTACCCATATATCAAACCTCATTAGTAACTGACCAATGTGGTTGTCTACTTAATGCATGGTTTATTCAGATGTAATTCTATATCTCCTGTGTCGTAGAAAATATCACCGCAAAATACGTAAATCGAAATATATCTCAGGATTTTGAATTTTAAAAGTTGATATTGAGTAAGCGGTTTTAATTATAAGATATAACCCATAATCAGTCTTCGTCATGCAAACATATTCCCAAATTAACAGTATTTATCACAATAAAACCAGGTCCCCCTAATGTCGGTCTGTAACACTGTCAGATATACACTACCGATAATTTAATTGCATATATCTATTAAAATATTCATTCCGCGCAAAAACTATCGACAGTTGGTGAATAATAGTGTCACAGAGATCACACATGACAGGAAAAATATATAAATTTGCATGTTAAATTCACTTAAAAAACACGCTAAACATTAGGGGGACACACAAAAAGTCGCCCTAATGTAAAAGTCGCCCTAATGTGGGTTATTTACACACAAATGTCTCCCTAATGTGGCTTCCGCGAACATATATATATATATATATATATATATATATATATATCTACATGCACTTACAGTGCTTAGCTGTGGATGCCTCACTACATGTTTAACTTAATTATTGCCCCGTGAATTTGATATATATGTAAATACCAATGTTTGGCAGATTAAGTGCTGTGCCATTTTTTTTTAAATATTTGTTTACCTGAGGACATAAACTTCTTATAATTTCAGGGAAATGAATTTAAAAACTGAGAATACAATCATTTTAACATATACCCACCACTACTGCCCCTCCATCCAGAATCCCAAACACCAGTTACTACATGTAGAAACTTAATTTTAAGAGAGAGGGAGGGGTGAAATCATGCAAACCAGTTAAAAAAATATTGACTACATGCCATGGCAATTGATATAGTTGACAAAGAATTATAGCTATCTTCAATATTAAACCAAGAACAATAAGGGTAAATTAAATCGACAACATTATATTTGTAATTTGAGCCAAACACTATCTAAAGTTTGAAGAATGTTGTGGTATAAAGCTGCTTACAATTAATGCAGGCTATTTGCTGGATCCTGGATATCAGTTAAATGGAGCGAGTATACTGCGATTAATTAGTCCGAGGCAACCTTGGCCGCAATCCTTGGATCCTCTTCAGACACGCCCCCCCCCCCCAACCTGTCAAATCTGCGACCCACTCTATGATATGCCGGTACCCCTTCACCCATACCCTGCTAAGAAGATGGGGTGAAATATTAGAGGGTATGCTCAGAAATAGGGGTAGGTCTATGGACGGGTGACTGTTGAAGATCCAACTCATGTAGTCATGCGCTTGAAGTTGTACAATTGGGTGATTTAAGAACACTATATATTGTATTTCATTTCATTTTTAATATAATTTTGTGACAACACCTGGATTTAAATTCAAATTGCCATCAAGTGAAAACTCACTCACGATGCTTTTGGGAGCAACTGAACACATCAAAAGCAAACTTCCATTACTGTGGATAGGCCTGTACAGTTGTTCGAAGTTTGATTTTTTTTATTTCTGAAGAAACCACGTGTACAGGCCTTCTAAACAGTGACTGAGATCTTAATAAATACAAATTTTAATTTCATCTATCCTCTATATTACGGTAAGTGGACTAATTAATTCAAAAATATTTATCACTCAATTATCACTGTTTAGCAATTAGAATGCCTGTGGAATAAACTAACACATTTTTCCCACAGTGATGTCAGTATTTCGTCATTTGGTTGCGATCTGACGAATGCAATAGCTGCTACTCACAAGAAAAGCACTGCGTGTACAGCGTGTAGAAAACTTTAATCATATTCTGGCTCCAAATTAAACGCAAAGTACTCGAAAACGTGAGTGTTTTATCGAAAAATATCTTTTAAACATTCGTTGTTTACATTCGCGCACTGGGGGAAATACGTCTTCAACTTGTGACGTCATTTCCGAAGTTCTCCGAAAGAGGCCGACTATTCTTAGCAAAGAGGAGGACTTACGCTCTGATTGACGTCGGGAGCAAAATTAGCAACCGCTTCGTCTGCGGTGTTATTTCTTTGAACACTCTAGACTACATTGACCAGATTAAGCGTGGTTAATAAACATATATCGGGTGGTCTTAATTATTACTACCTGCACTTTAAGGATTTCCTACCAGCGATAGAAAAGTATGTTTTTCTCAACACTTCAGATATATATGTAGCACGGTTAACAGTGTTGCCGAATTTTCCTTGATAAATTCCCAGATGGCGACAGTCGGTGCTTTCATCGATCGTGTCATTCCCAAGAATCCACGATCTTTGTTGGTTTGTGTGTTGTTGTTTCGTTTCGTTGTATACGACAACGGAACTCTTAGATTTTGAAAAACAGAAGCGCCATTTCTTGCTGTAGTTGAAGCAGATTTTCATCAAGTTGTCCAAACCAGCTTTTGTGAGGGAAACTATAGTACTATCATCTGCAGTTGTTGGTGAGGTACAGTTGATATTGCCAATAGATGCACCTTGATCTGAAACTTCCAGAGTAGACAAGAGATCGTCAATGAATGTCAAGTAGAAAAAAGGCAATGTTACGGCCCCTTGTCTTGTTCCTTGGCGAATTGCAAATGACTCTGACAAATCACCATTGTGGAGCACACGGCTAGCGCAATTTGAGTACATGTTGCGGATTATCCGAAGTATTTTCCCATTGAATCCGAGGTTGTTCAGTTTGTACAGGAGGCCCAACGCAGTCAAATGCCTTTGCAGAGTCAAGGTAGCAAACATAAGCTTTGGAGTGGTTGTCGCGTGCATAGTGTATAGCTTCCTGCACAATGAACGACGTCATAGTGCAGCTGACTCGCTTCTGGAATCCGAATTGCAGAGCATGTGGAAATTTATTAAGGGGTGGACTTTTCAGAAATCTGTGTAAGATGACCGACTCGAATAGTTTATACAATGAGGAGAGAAGTGTGATTGCACGATAACTGTCTGGCTTAGTCCGCGGCTTCGGGTCGCCTTTGTGCAGAGGAATAATGATACCAGATTTCATAACCGTGGGAATCCATTCCCGTGAAAGAATACCATTGAAAAGTTTACAAATCACTGACACCATGAGTTTAGAAGAAAATATCAGGTGCTCGTTAGCAATACCATCCGGACCCGATGATTTGTTTTTCTTCGTTTTTTATTTGAGCATTGACATCTTCTGACATAATTTCATTGCAAAATACTGTCGAGTCATAATTTGGCAGGAGGGATCGAATTCCGACGAGAGGCTGTTGGTAATGAATTTGTTGAACTCGGGATCAGCGTGTACTGTGGGAGTGTATAAGTTCTCAAAATAGCATTTCCAGCCTGAGAAGATCGCACTAGGCTCTTTACACATACCATTTCCGAAATCCATACCACTCGTAACTGCATGGGAGTTAGTTTTAGACTTCGTCATTTTCCAGAAACGAGTGGGATTTTCGTTTGCTGCAGTTTCAACATCTAACAGGAATTTTTGCTCGTGATTGCGCACGGCTATCCTTACTGTATGATACTCGGATACGTTCAGGAAATAGACTTAAATTGAATGTAACTTACTGCGGTCAGTGTTACAATCAGAGTACGTCCATGGAATATACTTAAATTGGATGTAATTTACAGCCTCTCCATGATCAGTGTTACTATCAGGGTGCATTCGCGGAATGTACTTAAATTGGATGTAATTTGCAGCGTGTCCACGATCAATGTTACAATCAGAGTACGTTCATGGAATATACTTAAATTGGATGTAATTTACAGTGTTAGAGATCGGTGTTACAATCAGTTATCACGTATATACCTGTTATGGATGCTAATATTTGACACCAGTACCACTCTGGTCTTTGTTGGTACTGATAGTGATGTTTATATATGATGGTATCCCATCCGGGAAGGGTAACTAACTCGAACCAACAGAGACTACATGTGGATTGGCTGAAATTCCATTTCCCCCGAATCCGGTTATCTGATTGAAAGAAATCCAAGAGTCGTAATAGTTTTGTTTGTTAATTAGCAATATAAAGTGTCGTATTAAATCAAACAGCATCCTAATCTGAACTTTTGTTATGTTGATATAATTGCTAGACAACATATGATTTATACATATATAATGTTGCAATGAAACTTAAAAAGTAGTTGAGAAGCCAGCCATAATTTTCACGATCGTACTGATACTAGTGATAAACTGCCTCCAGCTAGATTCCACAGGCTGGTGGATACTACTGATAACTGCCTCCAGCTAGATTCCGCAGGCTGGTGGATACTACTGATAACTGCCTCCAGCTAGATTCCGCAGGATGGTGGATACTACTGATAAACTGCCTCCAGCTAGATTCCGCAGGCTGGTGGATACTACTGATAAACTGCCTCCAGCTAGATTCCGCAGGCTGGTGGATACTACTGATAACTGCCTCCAGCTAGATTCCGCAGGATGGTGGATACTACTGATAAACTGCCTCCAGCTAGATTCCGCAGGCTGGTGGATACTACTGATAAACTGCCTCCAGCTAGATTCCGCAGGCTGGTGGATACTACTGATAAACTGCCTCCAGCTAGATTCCGCAGGCTGGTGGATACTACTGATTTGTTTGATTGTTTGTTTGGTTCGTGTTTTACGTCGTTTTAGCCGTTAGGCCACATCACGACTGAAACGTAAACGTAAAAATATATATATAGATAAAAACACCCAAATCAGAGCGGGAGTGCTCGATTGGGGTCAGAACCATTAAGAAACTGACCGTTGTGCAGAAACATATAAAACATAATAACAAAAAGGGAACAGCAATGCTGCTTTGAGAACAGCCAAGATATAAAACTTGCATGAAATGTAATCAACGAATACAAATAATTTAATTGAAAGAAGGCTTGTCCACATTGAAATATGTGAAGTAGTCCTCAAAGTCGACTTTTGAATAACTCATAAGATATTTATAATATCTGATGATTCTGGTGTGAGCCTGAATTAATTCGTCAAGTTGACGTTCATGTGGCAAGCTCTGCAGGTGACGTGACATAACACGGCCAGTATGCCGCCATGTGTAGAGCTTGGAGTCACTTAAAGTTGACTGCTTATCGTTGAACATCGTTTCAAACTTTGCCAATTCAAAGATCAACTTTTTCCTGAGAGTCGAAGCTTTTGACAGATTTTGGGGTTTTCTGTTTTGGAGCAATGGGATCAATTTCCTTAGTTGGTTTCGGAGCAAACGTAAAAACTGTAGTAGCTGTATCCATTTCCTGTGAGACAGGTTCAAGAACAGGAGTAACTTGTGAACTTGTGTTGCTATCGATATATTGCCGAGTTGTGTTTGACTCTCTGTCTGGGTGCAGGCATCAACATACTTTTTCTTAGAAACGGCAGCTGAGTATGTGACTTGAGAAATTGATGGTCTGGCAACAACTAATTTCTTAGCATCCATGTACGATAAATGTTTTTCAGCCTTACATCTTTGTATCTTGAATTGATATTCCCACATGGGACATGAACGATCCATTGCACCATGTGAACCTTGACAGTTCGAACATTTTTTTAGGATTTGTACAATCCTTATGATCATGACAAGAAATAGAACAGCGTGCACAAATTGTTTCTTTACTTTTACAGTGTTCCTGGCCATGGCCAGAGCCCTGGCATTTAAAACATCGTAATGGATTTGGGACATATGTATTTATAGCTACCTTCATGTATCCAACGTTCATTGTCGGTGGATGTTCGCACCGATTGAAGGTCAGGAGATAACTGTTCAGAGGAATTCGTATACCATCAACAGTTTTAGAAATTCTACGGACTTCTGTAACTCCCTGTGGTGCCAACTCCGCCAATATATCTGATTCTGAAGAATCAGCTATATCGCGACCGAAACACAGCTCTGCTACTGTTTAATGTCGTGTGAGGAGTAACCAATACTGTGTCTGTGCAATAGTTGTTAACTCTAGTAGAGCATCAGATTGAACGCATTCAATCAAGAGAGAGTCACCTAGTGGCCCAGACCTGATTGGTTTGACATATTTCAATTGACCAGCAATGCTTTGTAGCATTTTATCGATAATAAAGATAGAAGGTCGTTTCACATTTGGGTCAAAGCCAAGAACCAAGTACTGAGGGAATACCACAGCATCATTGGAACTTGGCGAGTCATCATTCTTACGAGCAAGGCGTTGTTTTTTGGTTTGAGTTGCCACACGAATAGCAAAAGAAATCTACAACTAGCCCGGCAGTCGCCGTGAACAGAACATCATACATGAAAACTGAAAACAATACTTCAAACATCAGACGAGCAATACAAGATATAACAAAATTGAATCTGAAACACTGTGGATAGGCGTGACTAGCCGGTTGATTGAGCCTGGTCGACTCAACGAATGCCGGCTGATACGGACCCTGGCTCTTACGGACCTTGGCTCATACGGACCTCAATTAAAATACACAATTGTATTGTTTATGTTTTATGTTTATTTAAATAAATTTAAAGTATGACAACATACATACAGAGATAACAAAAATATGATGATAACAAAAATGGAACAAAGTTACATCAGACGAACATTATTTAAACTGGGGCGTACAGCTTGGCGGCTTCTTTTAGTAGTTTGCATCCAATAACCTCCTGACGATGCTGAATGGTATCTCCACATGAAGCGCAGTTAGACATTGTGGAATTATGCCAGTCAACAATAAATCAATTGAATATACACCAGTTGTGTTTTTACTAACATGTTTTCGTAACAAATCAAACTCAGTGGATTCATCCTGATTACCATTCACTGACCATTCACCCTCGCATGTCTGTTTATAAAACAATATAAAGGGATCACACACGAGTGTTTATATAACGGACAATGAATCAGTTGAAACAAGATGTGTTTTTACTAACATGTTTTCGTAACAAATCAAACTCAGTGGATTCATCCTGATTACCATTCACTGACCATTTATCACCGCATGTCTGTTTATACAACGACATAAAGGGATCACACACGCGTGTTTATACAACGGCGAAGAGATTAATTCACACGATTCAATAAATGCTTTTTCAAGTCAGAACATCACATAAATTCTCAATTAATACAGATATATGTGTGCAAAGACAATCATAATTATATATTAAATTCATAAATATAAGTTTGAAAATCACCAAAAAAATTACATACAATCTCAATTAATACAGATACATGTGTGAAAAGACAATCATAATAATATATTAAATTCATAAATATAAGTTTGCAAATTGCATAATTTAATTGAGGTCCGTATGAGCCGGGGTCCGTATAAGCCAGGGCCGTATCAGCCGGTGGTCGGTAAAAGCCAGGGTCCGTAAGAGCCAGGGTCCTTAAGAGCCAGGGTCCGTATAAGCCGCATACCGACTCAACCACCCGTCTTGAAGAGATGTAAGACCAAATAGGACCATGAGCTAAGTCGTATCCGCAGGTCGATGCCTCGCGTGATACAACCGCCCTAGTACCTCCAGGACTCCTATACCACATCTCGCGGGATGCACCCCACGGCAAACAGGGTGTCACATTAGGGGATTTTACCCCGGGCCCACACGGATGGGGGTGGTATTACTGATAAACTGCCTCCAGCTGGATTCCGCAGGCTGTTGGATACTACTGATAAACTGCCTCCAGCTAGATCCCGCAGGCTGGTGGATACTACGGATAAACTGCCTCCAGTTAGATTCCTCCGTATGTTGTGAATGCATGTGGTAAAGCGAATAGTCGTTGGGCTCATACTGATATATCAGTTATGTTCTGTTATGGATGTTAATATATGACGTCAGAACCACTGTGGTCTTTGCTGGTACTGATGGTGATGTTGATATATTATGATATCAAATTTATCCAATCGGGAAAGGGTTTCAAACTCATAGTTTCTAACTGAACCAATACAGACTCCATTCGGATTAAATGCAATTTAAATTCGATTTCATCCAGTTATCGTATTGGAAATCCTATAGCAGTAATACTTGTCTTTGTTAATGGGAACTTTATACTGTCGAATTCAATAAATCAACATCCTATTATGAACCTTTATGTTGATATTATCGTCAGACGGTTTCTGAGTGCCAATGCATGTATAATGTTGCAAGGAAACTACCAAAGTAGTTCAGAAGTCGACCAGAATCTCCACGATTGTAGCCATAAACTGCACTTCGCTGGATTCCGTCAGCTGGAGTATTAAAATGTCCGAGTATGTTGTGAAGCGAATGGCCGTTTTTCCCATGGTGTTATCATGTATTTTCTGTTATGGATCCTAACAGTTGAGGTCGTTACCACTCTGGTAGTTGTTAGTACAGATAGTGATGATGCTATAGGACTTATCTCCATTCGGAGGAGGTGTTATGTTTAACTAAGAGATACTTACTGCGCAAATAAAGCATCGATTTGCATAATTCTCCACAATACCCTACATTAATATGCGTGTTTATTTACCCGTTGACTCAGTTGATAAGGCATCAGACACAATTGTAAATTGTAAATTGTAACAATGCGGAATGCCGAGATCGTAGAAATTAATTGGAAAAATAAGATTAGTGGTATTGGTAAGGAATTGGAGGGTCATCCATGAGTAAAACATTAACATTCAATTCACTTCAAAAGAATGAGTATATTTTAACTCTTTGAGTGCCTGGGGCCGATATTATCGGCCCTAAACCTACACAATAAGTATGTTAAATAATATAATAAAACATATTAAAATTGTAAAAAATTGTAAAAAAAATGAAAAATGCATTCTCTTATATATGCGAGGCGACCTATGGTCGACTCGCATATATAAGAGAATGCATTGGCACAGGGTATATGGGTTGATATAAAAATCGGACCTGGCACTCAAAGGGTTAATACCCCATGTAATTAATTTGTCAGCATGGTACAATAAAACATGTTCTATACGTAAATGTCTAGGACCAATTTGTGTGTTGGTGATTTATCAAAATCATCTGTGAGGAGACTATTAAATTCCTCAACTCGTCCAATGTGGTTGGACGTTTATCGAAATCTAGCGCATATTTAGTTCTGATATCATTCGTAATTGTATTGCCTGTCTGAAGTGTCTTCTCCAATTTTCCCTCTCAGCTTTTAGCTCCTGGTGTTGTTTTGTGTTCTGCATTTCCGCCAGCTGTTGTTATAGATTTTGGATATAAGAGCGCTGTTTCGTCACCCTGATTGTCTAATCACATTCCACAAATGTATCGTCGACTCATTCTTAATTATATCTTCGTCATGAACTTCTGGACATTCTCAGTTATTCGGCTTTTTATAATCAATTGGTTTATGATCTCTTCGAGGCACAATTCCGCCGTCTGGTAATCGATAGCTCGATGCAAATAATAACTGGAGGGTCTCAAATTTCAATGCGGTTCCTCGAAGTCTGTTTTAGTGATCGGCGTTCAAAGTTTCTCATTATAATTTGGTGCTCACAAGTAGAAAAACTTTGAAAACTACACCTCGTCAAAGTTAATGCAAAAGTAATTTGTAAAGGCAGGTCGAAAATCGCGCCAAAAAAGTTTGTAAAAAAAGTAGTTGGTAAAATAATTTTCCAATGCACAGTTATTGTTCTCTAAAATAACCCACACAATGAAGCAGTTGGATGTGGTTTAAGTTTAAATATTTAGCAGTCTCTAGGTTTGATATAACGTTGATAGCGCTGTCTTCTGATCCATAATTATGCGCCAGTAATAACTACACTGAAACAGTTACTGCATATATTGGAGGATTAGCATTTGTGTCACAGGCTAGGTAAAATGTTGAAACATTGATTTATGAAATTGCTTTTTGAATATAACAGTTTCAGAATGATGATCTGCGCGTGAGGAATTTTGTTCAGATGGAGTTTGTGGGATCAATACAATTATTGTCGATCAGTTTTAGTGCAGTCACTTACCGTACCCGCCTGCCTCCATACACACATAATAAGTGCATACTTATGACCGTTAGTGGTGTTCTCGTTACGTTTTGTGTTCGAATGGAGCGAGTGGTAGACCTACTCCATTAAAGTCCATCAGCTTTTGAGTGCTGTACATTTCCGTACCCGCTTCTCCCCGTAGAAGGCTACAGGCACATCTCGTTGCATACATAAATAACGCCACGTTAACCGCCTGTGTCAATTTGATTCAGATTCATTCTTGTACAGAACCGGATTAAATACTCGGTTCGTGGAGATAAAATGGCAGCTTCGATGAGAAACACATCAATGGAAAGTCAGCTGTCGTCTGCCGATAATTCAACCACAAACGTTACAACCACAGAAAGCACGAACTTAACGTTAGGCATTATTCAACTGCTACTGGTTTTCGTTGGAACTATCGGGAACGTTTTGATAATAATTGTATTTACTCGTCCTACGATGATAACAAAACGGTCATCGTTGTTGTTTCTGGCATTGGCGATAGCAGATATTTTTCCAATGTACATTAGTTTGCTACGCCGTGCGATCAAAAAGTTAGCCCATTGGGACATAGTTACCGTGAGTGACGCATCTTGTAAAGTATACACATGTCTTATCTATAATTCTGGAGATGTCTGCGTCTGGATCCTCGTTATACTGACTGTCGATCGAACCATACACGTGTGTTGTCACATAAAGAGCGCCTTCTTTTCCAGCAAGAAGTCAGTATTCACAGGAATTGTATTCGTTTTAATTGGAAGTATGTTGGCGAATTCTCACTTGTTATATGGAATGAAATTATCTACTGGTAATGCTAATTAGTTAAGGAGTTGTTTCCATACCGGGACACCATAGTATGTCGGGTTTATGGACAACGTCTGGTTATGGTTGGATGTTGTGAAGTATTCATTGGTTCCAATTATCATTATCGCATCCTGCAACATTCTACTCATTTTCCATATCAGGAAAACAAAAAGAGCCTTGAAATATTTCCCTGGGAGCAACGACCAAGGAAGACAAGGAAACAAAGCCACATCGTCAACTTCATTGATGCTAATAGCAACGAGTTTTCAGCTACTGGTGACAACAACGCCACTGGTGGTAACAATGGCAATCAACAAATCAAATTTAAGCTTTTTCGGGACAACTGTTGCTGGTGTTCTTGTGACACTGAACTTTACTAATAACTGCTTGAATGTTTTCACGTATGCTATAAGTGGTAAGAAATTTAGAGCCGAACTCTGGCGTGTTTTGACACGAAACTGTCGGCGCGCGATGGCTGTAGAATCTCTTAGTCTTAGCACACAACAAACAGACCAACCCCACCCAACGGGTGGATCACCACAATAGCAATCAAGACAGCACATTTAAGTTTTTCTGGACCGCTGTGTATAGTATTCTTGTGGCACGGAACAGGGCTAATAACTGCTTGAATGTTTTCATGTATGTTATATATTTAGAGCCGAACTATGAGGTGTTTGAAATAAACATGTCCCCCACTCGATAACCGTGTGTTTAGCAAACAACAAGCGGAATGACCATTGAGTGATCACATCTGAATCCCAGAGTCCGACAACATGGCTCAATGATTCCAAGTGTCTTACATACGCCATAACAGAGGATTATGCGGAATATCATAGAAGATCTGCGACTGTCAACCCTACAATTATTGTTCCGCTATTCACGGTCTCTCTCGATATAATGCTCATAACAACTTTGTTTATTATTTTTGTGTTCTTTACTTATCTAACTTCGGTATCAATTTTAAGTTGTGAACAGTTTCTGTCTTTTTAAGCAAGACGTGCCAAATAGAGACAATGTCATGAAGCACCCACTATACATGAGCACACTACACAATTGTGTAACAATTTGGGAATAAATGGAAGGTGTATTTCATACGGAATTCTCTGCTCAAGGTGCCATTGTATTTAGTTATAATAAACTTTGAGTTTGACTTCCTCTTAATGTTTGTTTGGTTTTCGTTGTTTCATCTAAATACCTTGGACTGCACTGCACTATATTGATTTAATAACTAATCCATGTTCTGGTAAACACTGTCCCTGTCCTGGGTACTGCGCCAGTATGCATATTTATTAATTAGCTATAGGTTATCGGCCACAATAAGTAGAGCGCTGCCCGCGTCATAAGTAACAAAAAGCCGGCCAATAAGTTGAAAACGTGGCCAATACGTCAAGGTGGCGTAACTGACGTCATACGTAATTAGCTCGATCGGCAAAGAATATTGGGTCGACGGAAGATAGATTGCAGTTGATTTCGGATGAAATATGGCCAGTCACTGTTTTTGGGAGTAAATATACATGTGCGAGGATGAACTACATGTATGCGTATCCATATCATTCCCTAGTGGAAATTGACAGTACTGTGAAATCGCTGCGAGTTCTTTACAAAGTTCACAAGAATAAAAATTGCTGGAATTATTGTTAATATAATGAAACACACAATGGTATAGAGCTCTATGTTAATATATTCATCGTGTGAAACAATTATTACATTGTTTCTAATTAATAAAATACTTATTAATTGGTTGTTTCCACATTGACCGAGTTATGAGGCCTCGGTCTGTCGTATTAGCCTTCGGCCTGCGGCCAATATGGAAACAACCAACTAATAACATATATTAATATTGCAGGTTAGTAGAACAAGCGCGCCGCTGTACACGTATGTAAGTACATGTACGTAAAATTAGTATTTCGTGAATTCAAATACGAGTACGGTAACCAAAAATAACGACTTACATTTTTTTATTCAGCAGAAATGGATGTTGTATATTTACAAAGTATCGTACAAAACAAACTGATCGGCGAAATGGGGATACTTGGGTTTTGAGCAACGCGCATCTGAGCACGATGACAAAGATGTAAGCATGGCTTCACTTACGTCGTTATTACGATCCTACGTGCAAATCGATAACTTATGCTTTCAAAAGGTTTTCGCTGCTTGAGTAGAATGATTTGACACGGAAAATCTGATATTCTATGTATTTGTATATTTTAATTAATATGCAACTGGAACGACTATTTACATGTGTACCGGTATTTGACTTGTAATTATATGCTACATGCATCCACAGTTTTTAGTATCCTTAAAGCGATATACTGGATCTATTTGTACATGGATTTTTGTTATACAGACCCGATGCATTCTTTGCGGGACATTTTGGTGTGTGTACTATTGGTTCCGTTTTCAGATTTTCGCAGCGTTCGACCTGGAACAAGTCTATTCAACAAAAGACATTGAGTGCGCGCAAATAAACAGACATGAGAGTTGCAAAAACAATGACAGACGACAGCTAGATCAAACTCCATGCAGGGTTTACCTCCCTTGGTGACTCGTTAAGATCGCTAATACAAACTCCATGCAGGGTTTACCTCCCTTGGTGACTCGGCTACCGGCGACATTTTGCCCACATTTGGTGGACTTCTGCGGTATTAAGATATATACTAAGCGAACACAGCAACATGCTGCCATTTTTGAGCAACAAAATGTCGAACAAAATTTGTATACATTTTGAACCTTAAGTTTGAAAAGTCCCACTAAATCCAATGAACTATATTTCGAAACGGTGTGATTCGGTTTATTTTGTCAACACAAAAGTCAAACACAAGAGTTCTAATTTGCTGCAATTTTGATGAGTAGCTTGTGAAAATCGTCAACAAAACTTCCGCTCGATTTTTCATTCTGTCAGTATGTTTTAGTGCGGGAATTGTTCTCAAAGCACATAGAAAATTTTACTTTGGAGCGATCTGATTTCGCCATTTTTGCTGGAAATCCCCATGCTAACATGCTAAATATAGAAACACAGACTAGTACACAGCCGTTGACAGAGTTAGAAAGGAAGTAAGACTTGTGCGCTCTGATAGAGATTACAGCTATATAGCAATTTTCATACGCTAAGCAGTTATATCAACTTTGAGGCGAAAATCATTCATTCAAGTGTACTTTTACTTCCATGAACTAGAAATATAGACAGTTGTCGAATTTCGCGCGATAGATCATAGACTCGTCCTTGTCTTTGTTGAAAAGTTGAAAGTTGAAAACATAGTAACACGACCCTGTCGGCTAATCAAGCATTGTGTGTTGTACATGTGAGTTTTAGTAACTTTTGAAATCAATGGGAACTTTCATTTTCCGCTGAGAGAATATAATATGCTTGTAGCGTGTACATAAAATGATGTATGATTGCATGTTACCGAACACAGCACAATATGATTTTAACCTTGCACACTTGTGTGGTGATTAAAAAAACAATATTACGTATATCGATTTATTCACAGTGCGCTTTAAACGTCGCGAGCGATAAAATACATTTGGCTATTCGTACGAAGTTTGGTATCGAAGGAATCAATAGATGGTATAGGCCAATGCCTTGTTCTACACGGGAGGACCGATCTGTCTAATAGGGTCGTGCTCTTTAATCCAGAAACCGCACTTATATAATATAACATATTGCTTTATATTTGATAAAGCAAATGACGTCCTGAATCCATCATTTTTTTGCATAGCTGTTTTAACAAATTAAAAATAAAATGTCGGAAAAAGAGTAAATAGTTTCCAAGCAAATGAGTCCTGTGTTACCAAGCTCGTACGATAAATCAAATACACGCACTAATAAGTACATTATATATGTGACATGTTTATATTGTTCCACATATCAATGGCGATTTAATAATGGCACTCATATATTATATGTATCACAAAACAACATTATGAACAACAATAGCACAACAAATATATCAGCACAATGAACAAAAATGTTTTATTCAGTTTTGAATTCCACATACCCTCATCTTCATTTTGTGTAGAATCTGAATTTTCTTTTTTGTACCAAGAACTGCTATTATTATCCATCCATTAACTAACACTATTTCTGATTGGGCAAAAGGTGCCACGTGATAATTCGTGAAAAAGTCATAGTGGACTGCCGAATGTTATATTGGACTCCGAAGTGTGCAATATGACTTTTTTATCGGGACTGTGACGAAATGAATCGGTGAAATTGTGATGCGCGCGCAACACTGGTGCAATTAGCAGACGTTTCACTTCGCTTGATTTTTTTTTCATTTCGGTGTGTATTGTTCCTAATCGTGCTTTCGGATGATCAAATACAGGTTTTTATAGAGAACTAAGTGCCGACAAATACCAAAAATAACCACAAATGTTTTATTCCCAAAATTTGGTTAAACATACAGATGGATAATACAAATGTCATTATACAATATTGTGTACAGTGTGAGTATTTCTTGTACTCGTCCAGGTTATGGTGAACAGTCATATTGGACTCGACACTGCAATATGACTTTTCAACACAACCTGTTGGGCTCGTACAAGAAAAACACATACTGTACACAACATTGTATAATAACTTTATAATATTATTAATAATTTCACACACAACAATCCAATAACCAAATAGCCCATTGTCTTAGGTCTATGAGAGGAAGCTTCGTTGCCGTCATAATTTTGCGTTATGTATTTAATTGCATGATATAACATCATACCCCCATGTATTACACAAATATGAACAATACAGCAACAAATATATCACCACAATGAACAGAAATGTTTTATTCAGTTTATTCGACACTATGAGGGAAAATCAATAGAAAGAGGCCATTATTAGATCGAGCAATCAGCTGGGAATTGAACATGGATATATGACCAGGTATGGAGTGAACATTCTCAGATTTAGAAAATTATTTGTGAGTTGCTGTCTTTCTAAATAAAAATAATTATGAAATTTGCTGAATAAAGAAACATTAACTTTCCGATATGGTATGATCATGTCTATATGAACTGCACATTTGAAATTCTAATTTACAGCTGTTTTTATTACCTGAAAACACCACAGTTTTAAATATTTGTCATGACAAGACATTATAGTAAATTGCGTATTTTCAACGTTGACGATGGTTACATATTTTGAGAAAATCCAGTTTTAAATGTAAGACAATTTTGTAAAAAAGGTGTGTCTGGTCTTAAGCGATGCCACACCGACTGTGATACCATGAGTAACAAGTCTCCTGATCCAATTTTTAGCTCGCGGTGCAGAAGAAAGTTGAAAATACTTCAAATCAACATCATTTGCATTCGCAGGCATCGTGAAAAAATTGATATTGTCTTTGAGCGACGCATAGTTGTACTTTTAAAGATACTGTCGATAACATGTCAAAACACATTCTGTTGAAGGTCTATATGTGACCATCAAACCATTCCTTCTAATGGGTTCGATCGTAAGTCTGTTTGGGTGTCGAAAACGTACATATGGTGTTTTATGGTGCATCTGATTATAAACGGAACGAAACATAACAATTGGCCACAATAACGTGACTGAATAAATGGCGGAAATATTGGGTCGAGTAAACAATATACTTATTATTGTGTCACAACTGAATTGAAAGATTGGCTTCTGACATTTTCTCGAATGTAACAATAACACTTCATTAATTTACACAATTGGAATCTCTCATTTAGAGGATTCCAATATCGTTTCGCCCAATCATAATTATCACCTCAGAAAAGGTCTGTTTCGCCCAAACATAATTACCACCTCAGAAGAACTCCTTCATGTCCAGCAAGAAGTCAGTAATCGCTGGAATTGTGCTTGTTTCGAGTGGAAGTCTGCTGGCGACCTGCCACTTGTTATATGGACTAAAATTATCTACGGATGATAATGAATTGGGGACCTGCGTCCCTACCGGGACGACAGAGTATGTTTGGTTTATCGACAACGCCTGGTTTTGGTTGTACGTCGCCAAGTATTCATTTGTTCCAATCATCATTATCGCATCCTACAACATTCTACTCATTTTCCATATCAGGAAGACAAAAAGAGCCCTGAAATATTTTTCTGGGAGCTACGACCAAGGAAGACAGGGAAAAAAAGCCACATCGTCGACTTCATTGATGCTAATAGCAACGAGTTTCCAACTCATTGTGACAATAACGCCAGTGGTCTTAGCAGTGGCAATCAACAAAGCAGATTTAAGTTTTTACCACACCACTGTGTATGGTGGTCTTTTGATTCTGAACATGGCTAATAACTGCTTGAATGTTTTCACGTATGTTATAAGCGGTAATAACTGCTTGAATGTTTTCACGTATGTTATAAGCGGTAATTAATTCAGAGCCGAACTCTGGCGTGTTCTGAAACACACAACCAGTAGGCCAACTCCGAACAACGAATGAATCACGTCCACGTCCAGGAGTCCGACATTTGCATAAAAATCCCAAGCGTACAGCATACGCCAAAGTAGTCCAAGTCTTCTCGTACTAAAACCAGCTAAGATATTGGTATGGCGAGATGCTGGATTTTAGTCTGAGATCGCGCCCATAGCCTTCTTATGACACGAGTTAAGCGTTAATGACCCGCTCAAATAAAACCACAATTATATGAAATAAAATATCACAATTGCGACAATAAACGGATATTTACCGCAGAAGACATGCTATTTGATCCGAAACCCACATCAGTTGTGAATTGAAAGAGGTAATTTAATGTGAAAAGAGACATTTACCGCACTGTTTACAAATTTTAAAAAGTATGCGAACTCAGTTGACCTCGCGAACTGTGTTCGGCATTTTCCGTTGAAAATATTCCGTAGATTTTCGACTAACCACACAAATTACGATGAATTCTCCATTGTAATCGTAATTATGTGTGTCAATAAATAAAAAAATAAATAGATTAAGTAAACATTGAAGATATAAATGTAATACATTAAATAAATTACGGGAATTACAACCCTCTCAAAGTTTAAAACAGTGCAAACACAACGTGCATTAGAATAGATATGGCGCTACATTTCACCCACATTTGGTGGACTTCCGCGAAATTAAGATATATACTAAGCGAACAGAGCAATATACTTCTCTTGCTAAGCACACAAAAAATCAAACAAAATTTGTATAAATTTTGAACCTTAAATTTGAAAAGTCCCACTAAAACCGAAGAACTATATTTCGAAACGGTGTGATTCGGTTCTCCGATTATTTTATCAACACAAAAGTCAAAACGCACATGGACGAAAATCACACGCATGGCAAGTCAGACACAAGAGTTCTAATTTGCTGCAATTTTGACGAGTTGCTTGCGAAAATCGTCAATAAAACTACCGTTCTGATCCTCCATTATGTCATTAAGTTTTTAGTGCGTGAAATGTTCTCAAAGCACAAAGGAAATTTGACTTTGGGGCGATCGGTTTCACCATTTTGTTCGGAAAACCCCGCGCTATATAGAAACGGAAACTAGTATACCCAGAACAAACTCCGGACTATGCAGCAGTTCTTCAGACCACTTCGGCTTTCAGTTAAAACATAAACAAACAGAAAAAAAGCGATGTTTGTGGCAATCAACCGGAATATTCTATGTGTTATTTAACATTAAAGTTAGATTATTATACACCATTATGACCATAAGATGTCTCTCTTTCCGATCTATATAGCATCATGTATTGATTTGTCAGGTAAATGGAGTAAAATACACCACAGATTCCCGCCACAGATCCTGAGCGTAACTCATGTCATAAGAAGTCTATTGGCGCGATCTCGGACTAAAATCCAGCATCTCACCATACTAATATCTTAGCCGGTTTTAGTACGAGAAGACTTGGACTAACGCCAAAGCTGAGGTATATTAACACATGCTTCAAGTTTTTCACAAATGTTACATATATGTCCACTCTCGATGATTTTCGCAACCAACAAGTTAATTACATCCGCATCCTGGAGACGACACTAAATGATGCCTAATGTATACACCATGACATAGGTTATATGGAATAAAATGTAGAAGATATGTGATTTGCGGATTGTTGTTTTAAGCCCAATGCTAATTTTGTTCTGCTGTAGTGTAATGATGTATGATGATGAAGTTGTTTTATGCTCATGCACAATAGGTCATTGTCTGTCTCGTTGCAATGCACAGAACAGCTTTTAAAAATTATTTGTTCTTTGTGTATCGAATTTCTGTATCAATTTCAAGTTGAGATGTCAACTCAAATTCGGGATTAAGTGGAGGATGTATTTCATACGGATTCTCTGAGTAAGTTCCATTGATCTTACTGTATAATATTCGGATGCGTTCATGAAATAGACTTAAATTGAATGTAACTTACTGCGGTCAGTGTTACAATCAGGGTACGTTCATGGAATATACTTAAATTGGATGTAATTTACAGCCTCTCCATGATCAGTGTTACTATCCGGGTGCATTCGCGGAATGTACTTAAATTGGATGTAGTTTACAGCGTGTCCACGATCAATGTTACAATCAGTGTACGTTCATGGAATATACTTAAATTGGATGTAATTTACAGTGTTAGCGATCAGTGTTACAATCAGTTATCACGTATATACCTGTTATGGATGCTAATATTTGACACCAGTACCACTGTGGTCTTTGTTGGTACTGATAGTGATGTTTATATATGATGGTATCCAATCTGGGAAGGGTAACTAACTCGAACCAACAGAGACTACATGTGGTTTGGCTGAAATTCCATTTCCCCCGAATCCGGTTAACTGATTGGAAGAAATCCAAGAGTCGTAATAATTTTGTTTGTTAATTAGCAATCTAAAGTGTCGTATTAAATCAAACAGCAACCTAATCTGAACTTTTGTTATGTTGATATAATTGCTAGACAACATATGATTTATACATATATAATGTTGCAATGAAACTTAAAAAGTAGTTGATAAGCCAGCCATAATTTTCTCGATCGTACTGATACTACTGATGAACTGCCTCCAGCTAGATCCCGCAGGCTGGTGGATACTACTGATAAACTGCCTCCAGCTAGATTCCGCAGGCTGGTGGATACTACTGATAAACTGCCTCCAGCTAGATTCCGAAGGCTGGTGGATACTACTGATTTGTTTGTTTGTTTGTTTGGTTAGGGTTTTACGTCGTTTTAGCCGTTAGGCCACATCACGACTGAAACGTAAACGTAAATATATATATATAGATAAAATCACCCAAATCAGAGCGGGAGTGCTCGATTGGGGTCAGAACCATTAAGAATCTGACCGTTGTGCAGAAACATATAAAACAGAATAACAAAAAAGGAACAGCAATGCTGCTTTGGGAACAGCCAAGATATAAAACTTGCATGAAATGTAATCAACGAATATAAATAATTTAATTGAAAGAAGGCTTGTCCACATTGAAATATGTGAAGTAGTCCTCAAAGTCGACTTTTGAATAACTCATAAGATATTTATAATATCTGATGAATCTGGTTCGAGCCTGAATTAATTCGTCAAGTTGACGTTCATGTGGCAAGCTCTGCAGGTGACGTGACATAACACGGCAAGTCTGCCGCCATGTGTAGAGCTTGGAGTGACTTAAAGTTGACTGCTTATCGTTGAACATCGTTTCAAACTTTGCAAATTCAAAGATCAACCTTTTTCCTGATAGTCAAAGCTTTTGACAGATTTTGGGGTTTTCTGTTTTGGAGCAATGGGATCGATTTCTTTAGTTGGTTTCGGAGCAAACGTAAAAACTGTAGTAGCTGTATCCATTGCCTGTGAGACAGGTTCAGGAACAGGAGTAACTTGTGAACTTGTGTTGCTATCGATATATTGCCGAGTTGTGTTGGACTCTCTGTCTGAGTGCAGGCATCAACATACTTTTTCTAAGAAACGGCAGCTGAGTATGTGACTTGAGAAGTTGATGGTCTGTCACCAACTAATTTCTTAGCATCCATGTACGATAAATGTTTTTCAGCCTTACATCTTTGTATCTTGAATTCATATTCCCAGATGGGACATGAAAGATCCATTGCAGCATGTGAACCTTGACAGTTCGAACATTTTATAGGATTTGTACAATCCTTATGATCATGACCAGAAATAGAACAGCGTGCACAAATTGTTTCTTTGCTTTTACAGTGTTCCTGGCCATGGCCATAGCCCTGGCATTTAAAACATCGTAATGGATTTGGGACATATGTATTTATAGCTACCTTCATGTACCCAACCTTCATTGTCGGTGGATGTTCGCACCGATTGAAGGTCAGGAGATAACTGTTCAGAGGAATTCGTAAACCATCAACAGTTTTTGAAATTCTACGGACTTCTGTAACTCCCTGTGGTGCCAACTCCGCCAATATATCTGATTCTGAAGAATCAGCTATATCGCGGCCGCAACACAGCTCTGCTACTGTTTAATGTCGTGTGAGGAGTAACAAATACTGTGTTTGAGCAATAGTTGTTAACTCTAGTAGAGCATCAGATTGAACTTTCTTTACGCATTCAATCAAGAGAGAGTCACCTAGTGGCCCAGACCTGATTGGTTTGACAGATTTCAATTGACCAGCAATGCTTTGTAGCGTTTTATCGATAATAAAGATAGAAGGTCGTTTCACATTTGGGTCAAAGCCAAGAACCAAGTACTGAGGGAATACCACAGCATCATTGGAACTTGGCGAGTGATGATTCTTATGAGCAAGACGTTGTTTTATGGTTTGAGTTGCCACACGAATAGCAAAAGAAATATACAACTAGCCCGGCAGTCGCCGTGGACTACCCTCCAAATTCTGGTCGGGTCAAAGACTGGTACATAGCTGAAGCGGTGACCGGCTTAGCCACTGCATATAGCAGCCTCCCGGTACCTCTCCACGGTGAGATAGGCGTGAACAATACAGGATTCAACACTCAGCAATCATCAGGACAAACACAACAGAGACAAGAGAGAACAGAACATCATACATGAAAAACTGAAAACAATACTTCAAACATCAGACGAGCAATACAAGATATAACAAAATTGAATCTGAAATACTGTGGAGATGCGTGGCTAGCCAGTTGATTGAGCCTGGTCGACTCAACCACCCGTCTTGAAGAGATGTAAGACCAAAGACGACCATGAGCTAAGTCGTATCCGCAGGTCGATGCCTTACGTGATACAACCGCCCTAGTACCTCCAGGACATTCGGGGATTTTACCCCGGGCCCACACGGAGGGGGGGGGGGGGGGTATTACTGATAAACTGCATCCAGCTGGATTCCGCAGGCTGGTGGATACTACTGATAAACTGCCTCCAGCTAGATTCCGCAGGCTGGTGGTTACTACGGATAAACTGCCTCCAGCTAGATTCCGCAGTATGTTGTGAATGCATGTGGTAAAGCGAATAGTCGTTGGGCTCATACTTATATATCAGTTATGTTCTGTTATGGATGTTAATATATGACGTCAGAACCACTGTGGTCTTTTCTGGTACTGATGGTGATGTTGATATATTATGATATCAAATTTATCCAATCGGGAAAGGGTTTCAAACTCTGAGTTTCTAACTGAACCAATACAGACTCCATTCGGATTAAATGCAATTTAAATTCCATTTCATCCAGTTATCGTATTGGAAATCATATAGCAGTAATACTTGTCTTTGTTAATGGGAACTTTATACTGTCGAATTCAATAAATCAACATCCTATTCTGAACCTTTGTTATGTTGATATTATCGTCAGACGGTTTCTGAGTGCCAATGCATGTATAATGTTGCAAGGAAACTACCAAAGTAGTTCAGAAGTCGACCAGAATCTCCACGATTGTAGCCATAAACTGCCCTTCGCTGGATTCCGTCAGCTGGAGTATTAAAATGTCCGAGTATGTTGTGAAGCGAATGGCCGTTTTTCCCATGGTGTTATCATGTATTTTCTGTTATGGACCCTAACAGTTGATGTCGTTACCACTCTGGTAGTTGTTAGTACATATAGTGATGATGCTATAGGACATATCTCCATTCGGAGGAGGTGTTATGTTTAACTAAGAGGTACTTACTGCGCAAATAAAGAATCGATTTGCATAATTCTCCACAATACCCTACATTAATATGCGTGTTTATTTACCCGTTGACTCAGTTGATAAGGCATCAGACACACATTCTACCAAGATACGCATTCGCGTGTGTGTGGACTGATTCGACCACCACACACAATTGCAGCTGCATAACCATATTTCAATTTTCCATAATTATAAATGTGCAATCACATTATAGTAACTCTGCAAATTGTAACAATGCGGAATGCCGAGATCGTAGAAATTAATTGGAAAAATAAGATAAGTGGTACCCATGAGTAAAACATTAACAATCAATTCACTTCAAAAGAATGAGTATATTTTAACCCTTTGAGTGCCAGGGGCCGATATTATCGGCCCTAAACCTACACAATAAGTCTGTTAAAGAATATAATAAAACATATTAAAATTGTAAAAAATTGTAATAAAAAAAAAAAAAAAAGGTTAAGCCAATGCATTCTCTTATATATGCGAGGCGACCTATGGTCGACTCGCATATATAAGGGAATGCATTGGCACAGGGTATATGGGTTGTTACAAAAATCGGATCTGGCACTCAAAGGGTTAATACCCCATGTAATTAATTTGTCAGCATGGTACAATAAAACATGTTCTATACGTAAATGTCTAGGACCAATTTGTATGTTGGTGATTTATCAAAATCATCTGTGAGGAGACTATTAAATTCCTCAACTCGTCCAATGGGGTTGGACGTTTATCGAAATCTAGCGCATATTTAGTTCTGATATCATTCGTAATTGTACTGCCTGTCTGAAGTGTCTTCTCCAATTTTCCTTCTCAGCTTTTAGCTCCTGGTGTTGTTTTGTGTTCTGCATTTCCGCCAGCTGTTGTTATAGATTTTGGATCTAAGAGCGCTGTTTCGTCACCCTGATTGTCTAATCACATTCCACAAATGTATCGTCGACTTCATTCTTAATTATATCTTCGTCATGAACTTCTGGACATTCTCAGTTATTCGGCTTTTTATAATCAATTGGTTTATGATCTCTTCGAGGCACAATTCCGCCGTCTGGTAATCGATAGCTCGATGCAAATAATAACTGGAGGGTCTCAAATTTCAATGCGGTTCCTCGAAGTCTGTTTTAGTGATCGGCGTTCAAAGTTGCTCATTATAATTTGGTGCTCACAAGTAGAAAAACTTTGAAAACTACACCTCGTCAAAGTTAATGCAAAAGTAATTTGTAAAGGCAGGTCGAAAATCGCGCCAAAAAAGTTTGTAAAAAAAGTAGTTGGTAAAATAATTTTCCAATGCACAGTTATTGTTCTCTAAAATAACCCACACAATGAAGCAGTTGTATGTGGTTTAAGTTTAAATATTTAGCAGTCTCTAGGTTTGATATAACGTTGATAGCGCTGTCTTCTGATCCATAATAATGCGCCAGTAATAACTACACTGAAACAGTTACTGCATATATTGGAGGATTAGCATTTGTGTCACAGGCTAGGTAAAATGTTGAAACATTGATTTATCAAATTGCTTTTTGAATATAACAGTTTCAGAATGATGATGTGCGCGTGAGGAATTTTGTTCAGATGGAGTTTGTGGGATCAATACAATTATTGTCGATCAGTTTTATTGCAGTCACTTACCGTACCCGCCTGCCTCCATACACACATAATAAGTGCATACTTATGACCGTTAGTGGTGTTATCGTTACGTTTTGTGTTCGAATGGCGCGAGTGGCAGACCTACACAATGAAAGTCCATCAGCTTTTGAGTGCTGTACATTTCCGTACCCGCTTCTCTCCATAGAAGGCTACAGGCACATCTCGTTGCATACATAAATAACGCCACGTTAACCGCCTGTGTCAATTTGATTCAGATTCATTCTTGTCCAGAACCGGATTAAATACTAGGTTCGTGGAGATAAAATGGCAGCTTCGATGAGAAACACATCAATGGAAAGTCAACTGTCGTCTGCCGATAATTCAACCACAAACGTTACAACCACAGAAAGCACGAATTTAACGTTAGGCATTGTTCAACTGCTACTGGTTTTCGTTGGAACTATCGGGAACGTTTTGATAATAATTGTATTTACTCGTCCTACGATGATAACAAAACGGTCATCGTTGTTGTTTCTGCCATTGGCGATAGCAGATATTTTTCCAATGTACATTAGTTTGCTACGCCGTGCGATCAAAAAATTAGCCCACTGGGACATAGTTACCGTGAGTGACGCATCTTGTAAAGTATACACATGTCTTATCTATAATTCTGGAGATGTCTGCGTCTGGATCCTCGTTATACTGACTGTCGATCGAACCATACACGTGTGTTGTCACATAAAGAGCGCCTTCTTTTCCAGCAAGAAGTCAGTATTCACAGGAATTGTGTTCGTTTTAATTGGAAGTATGTTGGCGAATTCTCACTTGTTATATGGAATGAAATTATCTACTGGTAATGCTAATCAGTTAAGGAGTTGTTTCCATACCGGGACGCCAGAGTATGTCTGGTTTATGGACAACGTTTGGTTATGGTTGGATGTTGTGAAGTATTCATTGGTTCCAATCATCATTATCGCATCCTGCAACATTCTACTCATTTTTCATATCAGGAAAACAAAAAGAGCCTTGAAATATTTCCCTGGGAGCTACGACCAAGGAAGACACGGGAAAAAAGCCATATCGTCGACTTCATTGATGCTAATAGCAACGAGTTTTCAGCTACTGGTGACAACAACGCCACTGGTGGTAACAATGGCAATCAACAAATCAAATTTAAGCTTTTTCGGGACAACTGTTGCTGGTGTTCTTGTGACACTGAACTTTACTAATAACTGCTTGAATGTTTTCACGTATGTTATAAGTGGTAAGAAATTTAGAGCCGAACTCTGGCGTGTTTTGAAACGAAACTGTCGGCGCGCGATGGCTGTAGAATCTCTCAGTCTTAGCACACAACAAACAGACCAACCCCACCCAACGGGTGGATCACCACAATAGCAATCAAGACAGCACATTTTAGTTTTTCGGGACCGCTGTGTATAGTATTCTTGTGGCACGGAACAGGGCTAATAACTGCTTGAATGTTTTCATGTATGTTATAAGTGGTAATATATTTAGACCCGAACTATGAGGTGTTTGAAATAAACATGTCCCCACTCGATAACCGTGTGTTTAGCAAACAACAAGCGGAATGACCATTGAGTGAATCACATCTGAATCCCAGAGTCCGACAACATGGCTAAATGATTCCAAGTGTCTTACATACGCCATAACAGAGGATTATATGGAATTTCATAGAAGATCTGCGACTGTCAATCCTACAATTATTGTTCCGCTAGTCACGGTCTCTCTAGATATAATGCTCATAACAACTTTGTTTATTATTATTTTTGTTCTTTACTTATCTAACTTCGGTATCAATTTTAAGTTGTGAACAGTTTCTGCCTTTTTAAGCAAGACGTGCCAAATAGAGACAATGTCATGAAGCACGCACTATACATGAGCACACTACACAATTGTGTAACAATTTGGGAGTAAATGGAAGGTGTATTTCACACGGAATTCTCTGCTCAAGGTGCCATTGTATTTAGTTATATTAAATTTTGAGTTTGACTTCCTCTTAATGTTTGTTTGGTTTTCGTTGTTTCATCTAAATACCTTGGACTGCACTGCACTATATTGATTTAATAACTAATCCATGGTCTGGTAAACACTGTCCCTGTCCTGGGTACTGTGCCAGTATGCATATTTAATTTTGCAGGTTAGTAGAACAAGCGCGTCGCTGTACACGCATGTAAGTACATGTTTTTTAAATATAGAGAATCAGGGGGGCTGGGAACACCACAGAATACAGGGGTAAACCTGTCTTCGGTAATATTGACAAAGGTGTTCATTAACTAGGTACATAATTATTCCGAAGCGCCACTTGGACAATTTCATAGTCAGTTAAATGAAAAACAGGAGCATAATAGAAGTATGCCTGGTGTTTTGAAATTTGGAAAATATAGGTATACATATGACAGAGTATGCGTACCAGTATCGTAGAATCACGCACTATCATAAATGAAATAATTATACATAGAGTATTAAAAATTTTAAGTTTCATGATTGACCCATACCGGTTGTTTCAGTAAAAGATGGGAACGTGGTACATAGTTAGGTGTTACAAATTTAGAAATTAGAAACGTAAGCATAGGCCGCGAGTTTTCGAAAGGGTTAATTTTGAAATGTAGAGTTATGTACATGAGTAAGCAGTTGTGGAATATGAGTATAGGTGTAGGTCTGTAGTAAAATACTAAATATCACTGGAATCGTCGTCAGTTATGTACCTGGTGATGGAGTGTTTAAGCAACAAACCACCGCTTTTCCACACTTATGTATATGAACTTATTATTCTTACGTGTATGTTGATAATGCATACCTTACTCGTATTTAATTTCGCGAAGTTCTATTTTTCGCTCAGTTTTGAATTAGCACACTTTAAATTCGCACACCTGGCTATACGATTTCAAAACTGACACAATTTTGTTCGTAAAAGTCTTGGGTTTGATGACAGTTTCAGTTCTTAATCGTTCCTGAAGATACCTCCGTATCTGAACCGCCAACACAACGGATTTTCTTAGTGTAACACATAACTGTTTGTTTATATGCTTCAAATGAAATGTTGCCGAAAGAAGAAAAACCACAACCTCTTACAGAGGCAGCTGTCTTGAGAAAACAATTGTCTGCATGTTGTGTTGTCATAACTAATTCCGGTTGTATGACTAGAGAGGCTGTCAGTTCAGGGTTGTCCAGGAGGGTTGTCCAGGGTACTGCTTTCGTGGACCATCAGCTTGGACCATGTGTATTTCTTAAAAATTACACTTATTCCAACATTGATATCAACATCGATTCAGTTCCGAGTATTGGTTTTAATGTCGGTTGTCCGTATGTAAATATAAGCCAAATTGGATATTGAGTCCAACATTGAGTAATGTAAGTCACCAACATAGCCCTCTTGTTGTCCCTGAGGCTTTGGTATAAACTCAGGAATCGTATTATTTTTCGCTAAGTTTTAAATTCGCGCATCGATGGGTGTGCGAAAATTAGTATTTCGTGAATTCAAATACGAGTACGGTAACCCAATTATGATATATTTTTACAAATTTATGGGCACTCCTTAATGGGTTGATTCAATCATGCACATGCTCAAGTAAGAACGCTCTTTAAAAAGAGCTTAAACTAACTTAAGGGAATGGCCGCAACTCGGAATCATAATTCACCCAAATTATACTTGGAATAATTATATAATATCCACATCCCAACAGTATAGTTGATTATATAATACTAATTTATTTTGTTATGGGCGACACACGTTCAATATGAATCCCTTTAAATGGTCTTACACGCACCTGACGTGTGACGTCACGGTGGATATACGTCACACCGGAGCTCGTGAATCATGACGTTTCTCATAACGTCTGCGCTTCATATTGGCAGTAATTAGGCCCGGGTAGGCTGTGTATTTTAGGCTCCTTCGCGAATATAACAATAACATGATTTTTGAGGGCGTTATGGTTTATTAACGGCCCGGCTGGAATGATTAACAGCCCAAGGGCCTATTAGCGGCCCGAGATTAAGTCGAGGGACGCTAATAGGCCCGATGGCTGTTAATCATTCCATAGGGCCGTTAATAAACCATAATGCCCGATGAAATCATGTTATTACTATTATTACCACAGTTTTGGACATTTGACCCATTTGAGGATTTAGTAGAATAATGAAGTAGATTAAGAGAGAAATATTTTCAAGAACATTTAAATTTGATATCATTTGACTTTTCAGCTGACACGGACTGACGGAGTCTCGAAAATAGGACAGGGGAAAAACCAGCATTGGAGACGAGTAACAACCAATGAGAGGTTGACAGCTAAAATTATCAATGCATACTTACGCTTGATACAATAATTCAATCATATAGCGTGAATTCCAATAAAACCACTATAGTGTCGAGGAAATCGGATACATCTTCCCATCATTTTCTTGAAATAAACACGCCAGATTGGAAGTTGAAGGGACGTAACTCTCGCGATAATAAACGAGATCTATAGTTTCCGGGCGGTGGGCCGATATTGAACTAGGCTTCTCATTATCGGCCCGCGGCCCGCTGTTTTGGTAACAATACGCTATTTGGAACGCCCCGAAAAACATTATCAATGGCCTAGAGAACGCCCTATAAAGTGGTAATAATAGAGGATATGTGTTCTTAAATCATTTGCATGTACTGACGAACGGGAAAACTACATGGAGGTTAATACATGTGTTTATTTTCTGATTACAGGTAAACTAATGTTAATTTATACTACGTTTTGTTTTTGGTTGGGTTTTTACCGTACAAAACACGGTTTTTACTTTGCGCAATTTTGTGGTTAGACCACCTATAAACTATCAACACAGTTTATAACTATATTATGTGTTCGGACATGAATACCGTCGCGTTTTTACAGTGCACTGTTGCCATCGCGCATGATAAAATACCTTTGGCAGTTCATACTAGTTCGATATTGGAGGAATCAACAGGCAATTTTCTGGCTTTCAGCGTACAGGCCAAGGACTTGGTATGTACGGGAGAACTGGTCTGCCCATAGGTTCGTGCACTTATACTCCCGAAACCACATATGAAATAACAGATTGCTTTATATTTGTTATAGACCAGAAGTGTACCTGATGAGCTGCTGATGACCAACTTTCGGTACAAACATATGATTTCGGAACGGACTTAGTAAACATTTTCCAAACAATTGATTCCTTCTGTGTTATCAAGCTAGTACGATAAGTCAAAAAATAAACACTCAAACAATAAACACTCAAATACAGTAAATATGACATGTTTACATAGCTCCACATGTCAACACCACTTTTGAAACAGGACCCTTTAACCAACAAACCATTTAACTTATGGATGGTTCTTTGTATACCTGTATGTGGGATGGCCCACGTTTTTGTCTGCTATCACGATAACAAATTGTATGCATGTGAACTTTGAACACAATTCCAGCCGATGTACCATATATATACATAACTATTATACACTCTACATAAAGAGTGTTCACCGTGTCATATTGATGATAAGGCCCCAGTTGGGGTCATTTCAGGAACGATAACTCTATCCGACCTACATTCTCTGCAGTACTCCCGTCGGTGTTAGACAGTTTGACCTATATTCTCCGCCCACGCATTGCATCATGGTCTATGTGTATACCGGTTGGGCATGTCCAAAAAATTTCAAAAACTTCAAAAATTTCAAAAACTTCAAAAATTTCAAAAATTTCAAAAATTTCAAAAATTTCAAAAACTTCACAAATTTCAAAAATTTCAAAAACTTCAAAAATTTCTCAAAAATTTCAAAAACTTCAAAAACTTCAAAAAATTTCCAAAACTTCAAAAACTTTACAAATTTTACAAATTTCAAAAATTTCAAAAAACTTCAAAAATTAAACAAAATTCAGGATTTAGTCATAAATGTGACCCGCCATATCAAATCCAGTCGGAAGTCGGGATTGTTTTATCCTGTGCCAATGTATTATCTTAAATATGCGAGTCGACCAGCCGTAATGCGCATGTCAACGCCGCCTCCGCCGCCAGCGGCGGCGGCGGCAACTACATAATCCTATGGCATGCAAAGAAATTGGCGGCGGCGCCGCTACCACCGGCGGTTCAGGATAAACTGCGGGTCAGTCCTAGTAACGCGCACGTCAACTCCCCCTCACCCCCTCACTGCCGCCGCGCCAATTTGTTACCTATAGAATAGAGTGTGCATATTGAAATCACTCATAATTGCATTGACATTTGTATCAACAACTACTACAACAGCCGCCGCCGCCGCCGCATACTCCGCCGCCGAAAACGCCGGCGGCGTTTGCCGCCGACGCCGCCGCAAACGCCGCCGCCGCCGGCGGCGTTGACGTGCGCGTTACTAGGACTGACCCGCAGTTTATAAGGGTATACGTCTTGGATGGTATTTTGGCGTATATAAAAATTACTACTTCAGAGTACACTTTGAACTTTAGCCGGAATGGGAACTCCGCACTATTATGACTTTGATCTTAATAAATATGTACCCTACGATGACTCGAAGGACCTACCCAAGACTGAAGCGAAACCTGAAAAACTTATAAGGAAACCCGGAGCTAAGAAGATAAAAGTTAAAGAGATAAAAGGAGGAAGAGCGAAGAAGACAAACATTGGAAAAGTTAAAAAGGAAACTCCAAACGACATATTCACTGAACTAAAATGAGTAATTTACCTAAATTTTCGAAGGCTATTGAAAGGCCGGTGGAACAAACGCCGTCGCCGCCGGCAAACACCGCGCCGTCAATACAGGACAGATTTGAGGTTATAAGGAACAGAACATTTGTATAAAAGAAAGCCATACACCACCGAGATATTTTAGTCAAGTATAAATGAAGCACCAGTGTTCAATTTGCTCTAGTGAGTATGTGCGGAACCATGATTTGATAAGACATGTACAATCTAAGCACACTGAGTTTGTTAACCGACACCCACAGCAGCACCACCAAGCAGCAGCAACAAACAGCAGCAGCAGCAACAACAGGGAGCAGCATCATCAGCCACAACAACCGTCATTACAGCAACACCAGATACTACAACACCAGCAGGGGAAACAGCAACAAAGCGACATAACATCCTGCTTTGATGATTCAATGGCCAATGTCCAAGAAGATTTTCAAGCATCCATTCACGGCATGTGTAAGTGGACCGACATCTAGTGGGAAGACGTACTTCGTGAAAACCTTGCTACAAAAGTCTGCCTCAAAAATATCGCCCGCACCTGACAGAATAATATGGTTTTATAAATATTGGCAGCCCCTATATGATGACATAAAGTATACCGTCACCCCTCAGGTCAACTTTATACGGGGAATACCAGCAAACTTGGATTCTCTTATCAACCCCCAGTATAAAAATCTAGTTGTACTCGATGACTTGATGCAAACTTCATCAAAAGACCAGAGAGTTAATGATTTACATTCCGAAGGAAGTCACCATTTGAACTTATCTTTGATAAGTTTGAACCAGAATTTCTACTACAACAAAGATCCGACGCAACGACGAAATTGTCAATATTTGGTATTGTTCAATAATCCAATTGACAAGGGTTTAATTTCAACATTATCAAGACAGATGTATCCTGAATGCCCTCAACGTATGATGCGAGAGTTTCCGGAAGCGACGAGTGAACCGTACGGTTACCTACTGGTGGATTTAAAAGCCTCAACCCCGGACACATTACGGCTGCGACAGAATGTGCTAAAAGAGGACACGAACCAACATATGGGTGAATGGAATGGCATGAAATATAATCTCCATAAGGACAGCGAGCACCCAGATGAACAGAATGTGGTGAAATGTGATGACAACAATAGCCCGGATCAACGGAATGAGATGAAATATGATGACAGAGATCTCCCTGGTCAACGGGAGTGCATGACATATAATTATATTGTGCCCCAGGGTCAACATAATGGCTATACTAAGGACATAAGGACACCTGGTGAGATCAATGAAATTAATAAAGAAAACCATAAAAACATAGGCAGTCGAGAAGACATGTCATACCCTTGCAATGACTGTGGGCTTTTGTTCGGAGATCAGCATGATGTCCAGAGACACGTAAAAAACTGGTGACAAGAAAATAAGTTAAAACGAAAATTAACTGAGGACACGGATGATAGTCAGAATAAGAAAATTAAATCGAATGAAGATGAATACTTCAAAAGTTTGTGTGATGAGAGTAGAGATAAAGCACAAGAAGCATGGAGTGATAACGTGGAAACGTATATGGAAAATGGCTCGACAGAAAAAGAGGCAAAAGTACAAGCTGACAAGGACCTTAAAAGTACAGATCTTAAAACTGAAGGCATGAGGCTATTTATGAATGTTTATGCTTGGACAATAATAAAGAATATGTGGCTGCGCAATGGTACTCTGCACAACAGTGTCATGGATAAAGTGGAGACATATATGAAGAATGGTTTTGAAGATCGTGATGCAGTGAAAATGTCAATATTAAAGTACAGACCATTGCTAGAAAAGTTCATGGACGAAACAAATGACATATCTGACGAAAGTGATGACAATTCGGACGAAAGTGACAGTGAATAGTTAATATAATAAATTGTACTATGTACCACTTGTCATGTTATTTTTCTCTTTTTTCCCTCGCTCACTTGCTTTTTTCGGTGGCGCTCACCACCGTACCCCCATAGCTTTCCGATGAATGGCAACAAGCCATATTTTTGACTAAATCCTGAACCGCCGCCGCCGCCAATTTCTTTGCATGCCATAGGATTATGTAGTTGCCGCCGCCGGCGGCGGCGGCGGCGGCGGCGGCGTTGACATGCGCATTACGGCCGCCGCCGCCGGCGGCGGCTGGTCGACTCGCATATTTAAGATAATGCATTGGCACAGGATAAAAAAAATCCCGACTTCCGACTGGATTTGATATGGCGGGTCACATTTATGACTAAATCCTGAATTTTGTTTAATTTTTGAAGTTTTTTTAAATTTGTGAAATTTGTGAAGTTTTTGAAGTTTTTGAAATTTTTTGAAGTTTTTGAAGTTTTTGAAATTTTTGAGAAATTTTTGAAGTTTTTGAAATTTTTGAAATTTTTGAAATTTTTGAAATTTTTGAAGTTTTTGAAATTTTTTGGACATGCCCAACCGGTATACACATAGACCATGATGCAATGCGTGGGCGGAGAATATAGGTCAAACTGTCTAACACCGACGGGAGTTCTGCAGAGAATGTAGGTCGGATAGAGTTATCGTTCCTGAAATGACCCCAACTGGGGGCCTTATCATCATCATATGTATAGGTTTGTAATTTAATTACTTACTAACAACAGCCCTATATATCAATTATCATGACAAGTGTAGGATGGACATGTTGTCGTGTGATGTGTGGATGCTTGCTGCATGTTTGGCCTTTGACCCGGGGCTGCTGTGTTGCATGAGGATTTGTTTATCTATTATTTATTTGAATACGGACTTATGGCTGCCGGTGATCAAACAACGTGACCTCCCTTGATCAAGTAAACGAAATAACCTGTCACGATAGTGTATGGATAATTCGATAATTGAAAATTTTCAGTGTTGTTATCTTTTAATAAGTATATAAATGATTATGGTTTACATATGCGTACATGTTAATAGCAATTATTTCACAAAGACGGGGGCTCCGGACCCCAGAGTGTCAAGCATGTAAACACGCGCGTGTGCATGTATTTGGATAGCGTTGATTGTTATAAATATTGCGGACTCCAACAGTCCAACTCCATCCACGCATACAATCAACTCCTTGACACATAAAAGTCGCTAATATATAATTAATATAATGTCAGATAACGTTTTGTGGCCGACATTCCGTGTCTGCCGTTTGTTCAGTCCGCCCGTCCGTCCGTGTGCGTCTGTTTTCCGCCAGAGATTTTTATGTCTCACCTGGATGCCATAATTTGTGTATACCGATATTTAATATGTAAAATACGCATACATGATAGCGCGGAAATCTTGAAAATGTGGAAATTTATACGCGCGATGCGATCTCGTTGGATTCCGATACCTCCCGATAACAACAAATGCATAGTTATAAACTAGACTTTTCCATCACTTATTAACTATAAATTCTATAAACTAGTCTACCTGTTACTACTTTGAGGAACTTTTCTACCTGTTATTATTTTTAACAAGCACACTGGCTATATGGCATTATTAATATGTATAGACTTTAACACATTTATTAATATAATATACAAACAATTTATTATCTTATGTTAGTATCACATCCTAGTGTTGAGTTTCGGGGTTGCTTTGGACTATATACAACCCCACTACATATATTTTATTTGATATTGTAAATATATATATAATTACATTACTTGGAGGCTGACAACCCTTGTGTCATAGATACACCACAAACTGATTTATGTTGGGGACCAGATAAGAAATTAAGGTTTATGGACATGCGCCTTGCTGGTTGAAGCACCGGGACCGCCTCCGTAGTAATATTGGACACCGGGGTCCCCTCCATAAGATTGTATACGACTTTCTAATTATATCACCCGGGTCCCTTCCATGAGAATACCATGCACCTTACTGGTTGAGGCACAGGGGTCCAACCCGTAGGAGGGTCATACACGTTGATGACTGGGACATCGGGGTTTCCGCGTGGGAGTTCGTGCGCCTTGCTGACTGGGTCATCGAGGTCCCCTCCATGTTAGTACCATGTGCATTACTTACTGAGTCATCGGGACGGGAACTTAAAATATTGCCAAGCATAGTGTGTGTAGAGGAGACATTGCAACATAGCCCGTGTATTTTGTGTCCCGCAGTATTGCGTGAACGATTCTGTTGACAAATATGTTTTAAGCCGTCTTTTGCTCTTCTCCTCATTTGACTTTTCCAAAAGGCCTCTGGTCTACCTGCCGGCATCTCACTTTGACTTGTTTTTGTCATTCTGGTGTGCCAGGTTTGGTGTTCACTACGTCTGGACAACGTGTTACCTGCATGGTCAGACACCCACTTAGCAAATATTGCTTACACATAAAAACAAATACGAGTACGGTAACCAAAAATAACGACTTACATTTTTTTGTTCAGCAGAAATGGATGTTGTACATTTACAAAGTATTGTACAAAACAAACTGATCGGGGAAATGGGGACAGTACAGTCTATACTTGGGTTTTGAGCAACGCGCATCTGAGCACGATGACAAAGATGCAAGCATGGCTTCATTCACGTCGTTATGGTATGCTTTCAAAAGGTTTTCGCTGCTTGAGTAGAATGATTTGACACGGAACATCTGATATTCTATGTATTTGTATATTTTAATTAATATGCAACTTGAACGACTATCTACATGTGTACCGGTATGTGACTTGTAATTATATGCTGCATGCGTCCACCATTTTTAATATCCTAAAGCGATATACTGGATCTATTTGTACATGGATTGTTGTTATACAGACCCGATGCATTCTTTGCGGGACATTTTGGGTATGTGTACTATTGGTTCCGTTTTCAGATGTTTGCAGCTTTCGACCTGGAACCAGTCTATTCAACAAAAGACATTGAGTGCGCGCAAATAAACAGACATGAGAGTTTCAAAAACAATGATAGACGACAGCTAGATCAAACTCCATGCTGGGTTTACCTCCCTTGATGACTCGGTAAGACCGCTGCTACCGGCGACATTTTACCAACATTTGGTGGATTTCCGCGATAATAAGATATATACTAAGCGAACAGAGCAACATGTTGCCCTCGTTGAGCACACAAAATATCGAACAAATTTTTTTACCTTAAGTTTGAAAAGACCCACTGAAACCGTTGAGTGGGTAAAGACACCACAAAATGGCGCTGCGAGCAAACGAATTGTTCGTGAAATTCTTGCGGTTATTTTGCGTTTGCACCGCACATGGCTGTCAGTGTCAAGTCATGATCGCTGGGATTATTTTTGAGTCCCGTTTATAAATCCGCGGACATCCGTCCCGTGTTGAATCGCTGGATGATTCCTATATAATTTTGGTAATTACCAATACAATTTCTGCTAAATTACAGCAGTTTTGGCGCATAATTACTTGCCCGTTATTTCCAGATTTACTTGCAAAATTTTGAGATAGATTTTGTCGGGAATCTTGAATCGTCGTGTCCACACACTTCGTCGTTGTCCACACGTCGTTTCGAGAGCCTCCTTGGATATAGTTCCTCCCAAAATTGTCTGTTTTTGTTGTTTCTTTGTGGCATTTTTGTCAAATTATTTTGGACATTTTTTGCCCTCCAATTTTTTCATTTTTTTGGGGTTCTGGCCCGTTACATTTGCGTTTTAGGGCATCATTGTTAGTGAGGCCCTCTTATTTCAGGTATTTCCATTTTTTTTGACAGAAAATGAATGAAATTTTGCGATTTTCACACAAATGTTAGTTTTTGGTGAACTTAGTAATTTCTTGCATCATTTTTTGAATGGAAATGTGGCATGCTGCTATTTTGTGTTAAATATCAGTAACATAGAGCTACTATTCAGATTAACTGCCATATAAAATATTGTTTTGGCTATTGATTCAATCTGGAGAAATTTCCATTGCTGACACTTAGAACGTTTTCCATGTATGTTAGTTCATAAAATATTTGAGATTTTTCTGACATAGTAGACCAGCCTCTTAGTCTTACGCTCATTTATTGGTCATTTTGTTTATTTGGTCGTGTACACTTCCATTCATACCAAGTGTCATTTTTGAAGGGAGGGAGAGATAGAGTGAAATGACCCAAAGCCATATTTATTTCCCCTCAACTAGGGTATGGGATCAAAGGATCCCGTCTCGTAGTGAGGCCTTCACTGGCCCGAAGAAACAAAAGTCTCGGCTTCCTATCAACAATCAGTCTGATGATTTCGCCCAACTGTACGATGGCGACCGACATTCTCGTCGCTTGTATCGCGACACATACCGCGCCAATTCTAATGCCGAGGTTTCAGGGAAGGGGCATGGAGGGGAAAATAGGGCTACGAGCCCAGTTGATTTCCGCAATCTTCGCATCGATCGTAACTCTCGACCACCACAGGGTCGTGATAGTAGAAATCGCGACCAGCCACAGCGACGCGATAGATCAAATGTTCATTCTCGTAGTAGTAGGCAACATAGCCCAGTAAACAGGGCTGTGGAAAATCAAGGGAGGCGACAACAATCAAATAATGCCCAACCCAATCAGCATGGTCAACAAAACAGTGGGCGACGAGTTCCGGATACACGTAATTTCAGGGATGATCTCGTACAGGGTGGGTTTCCACGGGGACAGTCTCAGTCCCGTGACAATAATTCAAATAGGCGACCCAGATATAGAGACCGGGAGGGGTCGGCTGAAAATACCTGTGATAGGTTTCCACGTGTACAGTCTCAGTCATGTGACGTTCATTCAAATAGGCGACCCAGATATAGAGTTTGGGATGGGTCGGATGATGATGATCTTTATAATGGGGTTTGCAGGGGCCGGTCTGCATCCGACGATGACCGTACAAACAGAAGCCCCCGAAATAGAAATCGCGACGACTATGCCAATCGCGCCGATTCAGATTTTGAGGACCGTCCGCCAGAAAGACAGGCCCAATTTGATGGCCATCGTCCCCAAAACAATAATTATAATCATTCGGATCAGGAAAGGGGTCGGCCTGGCCCAGCCTTTCATATGGGCCGGGGCCCGCAAGATATCAGATTAAATGATAATAATCCTTTAGACGCAAACAGCAATAATAGGGATGCTAGACCACGACGGGCTCCAAGAGTTCCCAACACTTTGGAATACGATGGCATCCAAAGCTGGCAGCCCTCTCAATTTCAGGAATTATTTCTAAATCAGTTAGATAAATACAATTTCCGCACACAAGATGAAGAAGTACGTTATTTGGGAAACTGTCTATATGGATGGGCCAAAAAGTGGTTTGTTGAAATATTGGACAGTGAGCCCTCAATAGGGGTAGATGATTTGTTGGTTGAGTTACAGTGGGAATCTTTACAAAGGGATGCATCCAGAAATAACTCCAAATGCAGTAATAGGGGTTATGGCCCGTGGTTTGCCTCTGATAGTTACCTTTCAGAATCGGATCAGTCATACAGTTCCAATGAGAATTACTTGAATGTCAGTCACGAGTTTGATTATAACATAAATACAAGCTGGGACATTGACTATGATTTTCCCGTCAGTATAATAATTATTCCACTGCCGTCTGTGAAAATGCAGACTGGAAAATAACTTCGGATGACCAAGAGTATTTTGACAATGAAACTTCTGTGTCGGATTCAGTATTGAAATCACAGCAGTTTGAGAATTTTGTGTACACATTTTCTGAGGGAGCATCAAATAAGTCTGTGAGGCCAAAACACAGGGGTCATAAGAAATTGGAAGCACATCAGTATACGATTGGTGCCAGGACTAGTACTTGCCAAACGCCTTCTTGGGATCCTGGTGACTCGATGGGCGACTATAGGTCTGCCCAGTTAAACAAATCAACCAAACTAGCAGATCCCAGATTTTGTAGTCTGGCACAGTGTAAAAGTAGTAAATCTAATTGCAATGTTAGTGCTAATGAAATTGTTGATGTACAGATTCAAAATGCAAAGGGCTCATATTCTGGGTACTTTCCTCCTGAATCTGAATGCAAGGGTGCTTTTCAATTGAGTGCTCAGTACAATCATCCTGTGTTCACTTACGAATCAAATTTTGGGAATATTTTTCCCACTAATCAACTGACAAAGCTTGATAGAGTTAATGTCAGCTCACAAGACAATTCATTTGGCACTTGCCAAGTGAGCACAGTGGAAAATAGGCAAGTTTCTCTTTCCTATGAACACCACTTGAACACAAGGGAATCGTCACCGTCATCAGCCAGTGATTGTGCGAGTGCTCCCGGTTAACCCAGTGTGTCAGAACAATTCAAATGCACTTGAGTCCCAAAGCGAAATGGGCGTGTTGAATGACCGCACGTCTCATGATTATGGGAGTTTTGATTCCCAATTTCATGTGAGTGAGAATTCAGTTACGCCCGGTTCAGCCTCTGGTGACGACCCGAGAGAAATTGCAGTCACACAATTAAATCATGCAGAAAATCTTTCTGGTTTTGGTGATAACACGGAAGTGGTTTGTTCCGATGTGGGTCCACTTGCGTCCAGGTCGGTTTCGCATGGGCATCTTTGTGGAACAGACTGCCACATTATTGCAGGATCACATGTATTCTCAATCCATGTCAAAAGTGAACCCAGCTACACAGGGAATCCATTAGTTCCCATTAGGGGGGTCACGGAATTGCAAAATACATGTCATTTTCAAAGTATTCCAACATTTGACAAATTTTGTGAAAAAATTGAAAATTGCAATGAAGTTGTGCATTCAGATGGGAGATCACTCCCAGTAACGGAAAGTAAAGAACCTCTGGTTCGGAAAGAATGGATGAATGGCACATCACTGTCTTCAGACATGGTTAATGCTAATTTGGTAATTGCAGACTCTTCAAATGTCCATAGAAGTACAGGGACACATGTAAATATGGATTCTAATTTTGTAGAAGTTAATCTCTCATGTAATCGGGCATATTGCCCTGTACCTCCTAGTGTCACTTCATCGGAATTAAATCATTCTGTCCATGCAGACGGGCTCACTGGCCCGACACATCTGAATGCAATTGTCATATCGCATTCTGAAAACAATACTCCGGTATCTAAAGGCAGAAATGAAATAAAACATATTACATTAGGTACAGATTTATCAAACACTCAGTCTTGCAATGGTACTGAGATTGATCAAGTCACAAACATTGGTTCTAATCCCTCTGGTACATCCATCAATGCACACATCACTGCATTGGGTGGCAATACTGATACTTTCCAGCAAGATAACAAGTTTCTCTCTCAAAATGATAAGTACGTGTACATCACACAGTCCAAACAGTGGGCTGACTGCGGTGAGCCCAATTCAACTGATGTGACCAACAGCTTGCACTTGCATCACCTTGACACTCCTCATATGACCAAAGCATATGAAGAGATTGAAAATGTTGACTATGGTTTTCTGGCAGGGTTGTCACATGAGAATAACCTAGAAGTTGTGGATCATAAGAAGTCCAGTAAATGTAGCTTTCATGGCGACAGACCCTTGTCAGATATACTGTTTCTGTCAGATGGTAAAGACAATCTGACAGGTGGCATTCACTTCAGAATTAATGTGGGCCACAAATATCGAACATCACATTTTGGGCTTTCAGATTGGATCGGGCAGACGGTTCTTGCCCGAAGGACAAGCTAGCAGTCAATTTTGATGGCCACAAATAAACAAAACTAAACAGGATAGTACAGACAGAACTCTCACTTCTCACTGCCCATTGGTACCGGTATTATAGACACACAAACTAGGTTAACGGGCATGTATTTTTTGCCCTGTGAAATTTGGTCTCATATAGTCGAATATTTTAGAAGTCATATTGCAAAATGATTCAGTAACATATTTGCATTTGATGGGTGATAGTGATTGTGATAATACCCTATATTATTATATAAGGACTAGTTTTAAGAGTGGAGGGAGTGTGAGAGGTCTTAACAGTACAAGTACATGGAAATTTGGATGGGGACTCAGTCCCCGGGAACCAAATCCTTAGTTGTCAGGTACTGGTACTGTTTTCTGCAGGCATCTGCTTCTGTGTTTGAGGGGTGTTTGTTCCCAGTTGTTACGTTTAGGGTGGGATATATCAGATATCACCCACCACGCAGGGGGTGTCACTTTGGAAAAAGCACACAGATTCGGGTTATTAGGCTGCAGTTGAGTCCCCGACCCGTGATTTGTCAGCATTAAACTTTACCTATTGGAAATTGGGTTTTGGGCGTGATGTACCGGTATCTCCACTGCTGAACAGTGGTTAGTGGTTATATTGCCCGTTATGACCCATGACATCAATATGGAGAACCGGATTTGTATATTTATGCATTCTACATTTTATGGGTGGGAACTCTGTCCCCAGTTAGCAAATATGACCATATTTTGTTGAGCATTGCCCAGAACTAATATTCAAGTATTGTTGGGGGCTGACAAGCTAAAAGCCCAACCATCTATTGCTCAATGGAGTAATGCTAAATAAGGTCCCATGGGATGTTTATATCTGTCTATGGCATGGGGCTGCATAAGTGTGGCATGGTATGGAAAGTGGGCTATGGCCCAGAGTTGGACTATTTACCCTCACAAGTATAATATTGTTGTTGACAGGTATTGCCACATGCAAGTAGATGTGCCGTACCTGCTAATTTATATGCATTTGTTTAGTTTATAGTGTATATCATACATTTTTGGGGTCATTGTTGATCCCGGTCTTGTGGAATCAGCATACCAGTATGTCCTGTAAATAGGAGGGTTGTGTTTTTGAATAATTGTTATAACTAATTTCTGATATCGTTCTATCTGCGATACTTATATTCTACTGGTATACACAAAAGCCTACTAAAGTCTGTCCAAAACCTCTGTAAACGTTTCTGATAAAGCCGGATAGTAGTATATACACATATGGGTCAATTCGTGAAGGGCGTGGTAGAGGGTGCGAGTATCAAGGTAAGTGGGCTCCGAAGCTATGAGCCCAGAAGGCTATTCCAGAGTGTCAAGGTTAGCAGGTTCCATATTTAGGAGTTCCATATTTTGGAGGCTGTATGTGTAGGTATGGCGGTGGGACCTGTGCGGGTCCCGATACGGGACTTTCGGAGGTGCCAATGGCTGTTTATTTTTATATCCGTATATGTCAATGCTAATCATTTGGGGGTGGACATTTATAGTAATTTGCAAGATATTTTGTATTTGGGGGGGGGGAAATTTTTATCAAAGAAAAATTAATTGGAATTAAAACCCATAAGCTTGCCCATGAAAACCCTAGTCCTTAAAAGGGGGGCCTTAGTTTGAAAACTTGGGGGATTTGTAGCATCTTTTGGACGCCATCTGACGCCGGTGACTTTGTCACCGATGTCAAAGGCCACGAACCAGTCTCCCGGCACTTGAAGCTGACAGACCGATCTATGAACACCATGAATATTGGAGAAGCAAACGCTGATATAGGGACTTGCCGGCCAGCGAGAAAATGATCCAACTCAATGTAAGTAGATCTGAGATGGCGGGCAAGTTGAGTGGGTAAAGACACCACAATATAATAGTTCATAATTGAGAACAATCTTTATTAGGTATTGTCTTTGAGCGACGCACAGTAATACTTTTTAAGATACGATCGACAACATGTTAAAACATACTCTTTTGAAAGTCAATATATGACCATCAAACCATTCCTTCTAATAGATCCGATCGTAAGAATGTTTGGGTGTCGAAAACGTACAGATGGTGCTTTTATGTTGTACCTGATTACAAACGGAACGAAGCTTAACAATTGCCGACAAGTACGTCACTGAACGAACGGCGGAATATCGGGTCGAATAAACAATATACTTATTATTTCACAATTGAATTGAAAGATTCATTTCTCACAGTTTCTCGAATGTAACAAAAACACTTCATTAATTTACACAATTGGAATCTCTCAATTCAGAGGATTTCAATATCGTTTCGCCCGAACATAATTACCACCGCAGGACAGGTGTATGCTATTCTTTGGACACAACAGAGCAGAACAGAACGGTCGCCAGACAAAAAAAGAGTACCATACGCACACCACAGTGAAATGGAACAATACCCTGTTAATTTAACTTACAATGTTACAGTCGCCGAAACCAGGAATGACACAGTCACCGAAACCATGAATGTGACTATTGGAAGTTTTCAATTACTTTTTCTCTGCGTTGGAACTATCGGGAATGTTTTGATATTAATTGTATTTTCTCGTCCGACGATGAGAGTAAAACGGTCCTCGTTATTGTTTCTGACATTGGCGATAGCAGACCTTGTTGTACTGTACAATAATTTTCTACCCCATGCGATATTCAGATTAGTCCATTGGAACATCTTTACCGTGAGCGACGCATCTTGTAAAGTATACATGTTTCTGAGCTATTTTTCTGATGATGTCTGCGTCTGGATCCTCGTTATACTGGCTGTCGATCGAACCATACACGTGTGTTGTCATCTGAAGAGTTCCTTTTTTTCCAACAAGAAGTCAATATTCAGTGGAATTGTGCTCGTTGTAATTGGAAGTCTGCTGGCGAATTGTCACTTTTTATATGGATTACAATTATACACGGATGATGATAATCAATTGAGGACTTGCGTCCCTATCGGGGAGACAGGGTATGTCTGGTTTATCGTCAACGTCTGGTTTTGGTTGGATGTTGTCAAGTATTCATTGGTTCCAGTCATCATTATCGCATCATGCAACGCTCTACTCATTTACCACATCAGGAAGACGAAAAGAGCCTTGAAATATTTCACTGGTAGCAACGTCCAAGCAAGACAAGGAAAAAAAGCGACATCGTCGACTTCCTTGATGCTAATAGCAACGAGTTTCCAACTCCTGGTGACAACAACGCCACTGGTCTTAACAATGGCAATGATGAAAGCAGATTTAAGTTTTTATGAGACCACTGTTGCTGGTGTTCTTCTGATTCTGAACATGGCTAATAACTGCTTGAATGTTTTCACGTATGTTATAAGTGGTAATAAATTCAGAGCCGAACTCTATCGTGTTATGAAACAAAGCTGTCGGCAGGCGATATCTGTGGATTCTCTTAGTCTTAGCACTCAACCAATAGGCCAACCCCACTCAACGAATGAATCACGTCCACGTCCAGGAGTCCGACATTTGCACAAAACTCCCATGTGTGCAGCAAATGTTACATATATGTCCACACTCGATAACTCTGTGTATAGCAAACAACAAGCGGACCAACCAATGAGTGAATTACATCCGCATCCTGGAGACGACACTAAAGGATGCCTAATGTATACACAATGACATAGGTTATATGGAAACTTGTAAAAGATATGTGATTTGCGGATTGTTGATTCAAGCCCAATGTTAATTTTGTTCTGCTGTAGTGTAATGATGTATGATGATGATTTGTTTTATGCTCATGCACAATATGTCATTGTCTTTCTCGCTGCAATGCTCAGAACAGCTTTTAAAAATTATTTGTTCTTTGTGTATCGAATTTCTGTTTCAATTTCGAGTTAGGACGTCAACTGAAATTTCGGAATAAGTGGAGGATGTATTTCATAATGAATCTCTGCGCAAGTTCCATTGATCTTACTGCATAACATTCGGATAAGTTCATGGAATAGACTTACATTGAATGTAACTTACAGCGATTATTGTTACAATCAGGGTACGTCCATGGAATAAACTTAAATTGGATGTAATTTACAGCCTCTCCGTGATCAGTGTTATAATCAGGGTGCATTCGCGAAATATCCTTAAATTGGATGTAATTTACAGCGTGTCCACGATCAATGTTACAATCAGGGTAGGTTCATGGTATATACTTAAACTGGATGTAATTTACAGTGTGTTTGCGATCGGTGTTACAATCAGGATACGCTCTTGGAATATACTTAAATAAGGATGCAATTTAATGCATGTCAGCGATTAGTGTTACAATCAGTGTTCGATCACACTCTGTAATGTTACATGTATTTGGTCAATTGCAGGTTGTTTTCAGGTAGCTTATATGTGTGTAATTTTATAACACTAAGAACCCAAAACACAATCCTAAGCCCCCGTGTGGGAAAAGTTCGCCAAACCTTGTTTTAATTTAGAATGTAAGTGATCCCTTTTATTCTAGTCCGCTATAAATAATTATTTTTACTTCAAATGAACGACAAGATATCTGATTTTGTGATGAAGCAAACGATCGTTTGGATCATACTTTTATCACTTATATACCTGCTGTGGATGCTAACATTTGACGCCAGTACCGGTATTGATGTTTATTTTTGATGGTATCCAATCTGGAAAGGGTAACTAACTCGAAGTTGCTGTCTGAACCAACAGAGTCTCCATGTGGATAGGCTGAAATTTAAATTCCATTTCCCCCTGAAAACCTGTTATCTTATTGGAAGAAATCCCAGAGTCGTAATAATTATCTTTGTTAATTAGCACTCTAAATTGTCGTATTAAATCAAACAACATCCTAATCTGAACTGTTGCTATGTTGATAGAATCGCTAGACGACTTATGATTTATATATATATAATGTTGCAATGAAACTTAAAAAGTAGCTGAGAAGTCAGCCATAATTTCCACGATTGTAGTCATTAACTGCCTGCAGCTGGATTCCGCACGCTGGATTATAACCATGGCCGAGTATGATGTGAATGCATGTGATAAAGCGAATAGTCGTTGGGCTCATATTGTTAAATATCTGTTATGTTATGCTATGGGTGCTAATGTTTAATGTTTGACGTCCGTACTACTGTGGTCGTTTCTGTTACTGTTAATGATGTTGATATATTATGTTACCCAATCGGGAACGGGTTTCAAACTCTGAGTATCTAACTGAACCAATAGACTCCATTCGGATTGAATGCAATTTAAATTCTATTTCATCCAGTTATCTTACTGGAAATCCTATAGTCGTAATAATTATTTTTGTTAATGGGAACACTATATTGTCGAATTCAATCAATCAACGTCCTACTATGAACCTTGTTTATATATCGCTAGACGATTTATGATTTATACATATATTGTGTTGCAGTGAAACTTAAAAAAGCAGGTCAGACGTCGACCATAATTTCCACGATTGTAGTCATAAACTGCCCTATAATATATACATACTATATATATATATTTACAATCCAATCGAGTCGAGGCTGCTTGACAAAGTAGTCCCACGTTTAAATAAGGCCGGTTTAGTAAACACATTGCAGATTGTGGACGCTCCCTGGTTGTAAAAGTAAAGGGACATACCACCGAAGAAAATGAGTTGTGTGAATGTATGTCCTGTGGTGCAGGGTACCATATCAGCTCCCGGACTTTTACCCTGATGGTAGACTAAGTACTGATTGCACACACGCTGTAAATTACATGCAGTTTAAGTATATTCCGTGAACGTACCTGAACATTTTACAGCATGGACAATGGAATAAGAAATTTCCGTATGAAATACACCTTCCACTTACTCCCAATGAAAATTTTCAACGCTGAAAAATAAATCGCACTAGCGTTTACACGAACGCGATGAAGCTGAGAAATTGAATCCTAGTGATCGGATCAATTATTGTGTAATCACAAACAAATCTGAGTCGTGACAAATAAATGACTGGAGTTACAGTTATGCTACTTCAGCCATGTTGTGAATGATTTTATGCTCATGTATTTTAATTCGTAGTGTGCACACATCTGTATAACAGAGATGTGGCGGCAGGGTGGGGTGCATCACTACCACCACGCTCTGGCAAACATTTTTGACACAGATCAAACATAGGTTTAATTTGTTTCTGATAGTGGCTTACTAATACCTGTATTTGGTGTGATATTTTTTGGAAATAAAAAGTCGACTTTTGGACAAACAGTTGCATTAGAATGGCCAACAATTATAACTTTAGAAACATAAAATTTCCAATAGTTGTAAAGCACCTCTACCAGTTGGAAAATTTCAAGCCATTGGAGCAAATGGTATTTCATGGACTTGGCATTGTAGTTTGGTTCAATGTGGTGCAATTGGAAATTCCAATGTCAAAAGTAAACTTGTTTCCTCCTTTCAGTCATATTTTAACCAAGTGCGCCCATATGGAAATGGGGGGAGGGCGCCAGATTGGAATGTTGAAAGTTGAAAGATTGCACGAGCTGTATTAATTTTTGAACAATTCCATCCCAAGGGTTGCAGATACACAAACTTTCCGGGATTTAGGTCTTTTCCCACACCAGATCAAGGAAAACAGATATAGCGTGTTTTGACGGGATAAATAGGCAATTGTATCTTGGGCAATGCACATATGACGTTTTATATGGTCGGCTGTTCTATGTCATGTTATCCTAATGGACAGTTTTAAGTCAAAGTGTATAAACAATGCACGAACAACGAACTTATCAATACCGAAGACCTTAACATTGTTTGAATAACCCTATTTGTATAGATCTAATGGACAACTTGCAGTTTTCCCCCTTTCTGCTCATGTATATTTCCCCTTCCCCCGGTCATACATCGAGAACGCAATATTAGTTCCACCAGTTTATTACTGATTGTCTTAATCGATTACAATAATATCCTTGATATCCGTAACCGCCCCACCACCCCCCCCCCCCAAACTTCACGCGAAAGTACTGACAACTGCACTTGCTAGCACAACGGTACACCGATGAAACTCATAGCGTGGATCTAAGATTGGTAGAGTGCGACTCCGATTCAATTATCCCACCATTGTGATAGATTGGAGGTTTTCCTATCGTTAAACCTCTGTTTATTAGATTATATGAGATATACCTACCTGCTCAACATATATGCAATAGCTCGGTTGGGGTTAACGCACTACCGAGCTCTTCAGTTTAGTGAGGATATAACAAGTACGTTTAAACAGTAATACGTAACAGATCTGTGAGGAGGATGGGATGGTAATAGCAAGTAAGTATAGCTATATAATAAACAGGCATATGAGTAGTACCCACCCACCATCCCATCCCGCCACCCATAGTATATTATGCGCCGCATGCGCTCGTATATAGGTAGTATCCACCCACCACCCCATCCCGCCACCCATAGTATATTATGCGCCACAGGCGCTCGTATATAGGTAGAATATAGGTAAGCACCTCACTCTCACATTTGAACATTCCAAATCACCAGAGGTGGAGGCATGATTCTGGTACCAAGCATTTTAAATGCTCAGTCTTCATCTGGTCAACGATTTGGTAAGCCCTTTCCGGATCATCCAAATCATAGTACTTTGAAGTGATCAGAACCTTTTAGACATCCGGTTTTTCAGAGGGTCGGCTTCAATGCCGCCCGGGGATACATATCCTGAATGCAGGCCAGACGTTTTCGCCCCAGGTAGGGGCTCGTCGCAGTTGCTCTGCAGACGCCTGGACCAATATCACAAACAATCTTTGGGTTTTCGGAACAGTCCGAGAGGGACTCAGGCTGACCTTTAGTTCCTACCCATTGGACACGGGCGTGAAGGTTACACCATTCCCAGTGGCACTGTCTCACAATGCATTTTAGAAGAGGTCGCAAGCTTATTAGCAAAAAGTGCTGTCGAAGATGTGCCTTGCGACCAAGTAGGTCAGGGAGTTTACACTTCGTCGTGACCACAAAGGTTCAACCTTCGAAACTTAAACTCGTTTCTCAAGGTTCCTCAATTCCAAATTACCACTTTAAGAATGGTCATTACGGCATGGTGATTGGTCTGTCACATGGGATTGAGCGGATGCATACCTGCATGTAGCTATGTTTCCGGCACATCGCCGGTTCCTCCGGTTTTGTATAGCAGATCGACATCTGCAATTCAAAACAATGCGTTTCGGATTAGCCATCGCTCCACTGTTTTTTACCAAAATAATGTCAGAGATTGCAAATCATGTCCACCTCCAAGGCATGCACATAATGATGTACTTGGGTGATTGGATTCTAGTAAGCAAAAATGTGTCTCTGTTTCAACAACAAATAATACTCATGCAGTCACTCCTGCAGTCACTCGGTCTTGTAGTCAATCAAGCCAAATCTCATATTATTCATTATCAACAATCTACGCCAAGGGTTAGTGTTCCCATCACTAGAGATATGCACTCATGTTATACCAGCACATCAGTTTCTTCGTATTCTAGGTCTGATGGCGGCTTGCATAGATCTACTCCCATGGGTTCGACTTAGAGCCCGAAGCCGCCATCGTACGCCGCCGCCGCCAGCCATATTGGCCACAAGCCGCCGCCAGCCATATTATTTCTAACGCCAGCAAGATTTATAAATCTCCGCCGCCGGAATTGTAAAATGGCTGAGCCGTGTGCATGGGCTTATATGTCAAGCACAACTGTACTGTGAATCGCAAAGAACTAAACCGCATTGCCTAATATTGGCATACTCGCATGGACACGGCATGGTTGTTATATTATCAGAACACTTGTCCCCTTAATGTGGAAGACTATCCCAATACATGCTTTAATATGGGCGCATCCATTCGGTATTGAAAGGGTTAAAATATAAATTGTTTATATCGACAACACCCAGTCTCAGACATCACTGGCATTTGTCAATAAGAATAGAAAATAAGAATAGAAAATACTTTGAAATATTATATATCATTACTATCGGGTTCATCATTCAATGATGCATGCATATATCGCAAGATGGCAGTGATGATAGCAGTCTGAAGTCGACAGAAGTCCCAATGTAACAACTTATACCGATTTAATAGGAAACTACATAGTATATCCATGCCAGTCCTTCGTGAATTTTCGCCATAATGGAAAAGCCCAACATCAAAAGATTACGTGTGGTCTGGAAATCTACGGGTTCACCACAAACGCTAAAAAAACCGGCGTCTATAACCGGTAACAGGGGATTAGGAACATTTCGGAAACGAAAATACGCTGAATGATAACATCTCAGCCGGCTGAGCCGCCATATTTCGTCAGCCACGAACGTCGTGCCTGAGCCGGCTTAGCTAGCTAACCAGCCACGAAAATCGGTTGAGCCAGCCATGAAAACTATTTGTCGTGGCTTCGGGGTCTAGTTCGACTCCATATGCTGCCTCTTCAGTTATATATGTGGAGCCCATCGAAAGATGTTCTAGAATCGAAGATACAACTATTACCTCAGTTTCTCCATCACCTGGTTTGGTCACTTTGGTGGAGAACTCTAGACAATTTACGCCAAGGGATCTCCTTCTTCAAAAGTCTCCCAATTAAATTTGGACAGACTCATCTCAACTCGGATGGGGGGCGCGCACGTGGCAGATGAACAAATATCAGGCACCTGGTCGCCTCAATGTGACCCAATGCATATCAATATTTTTCCCCAGCGTTGATCGATCTGCTTGCCACGTTTCAGAATGCTCAGCTACAAATATTCTGTTCCCCATTCCCAGATCAGAGGGCTTGGGAAGTAGATGCATTGAGCATCTGTTGGAGGGGGTTGTACGCATACGCCTTTTCGGTTCTTATTCCAAACGTACTGAGAAAAGTGGGGAAAGAAAATTGTGTGTTAATACTCATAGCACCATGTGCTCCTCGTCAGAATTGGTTTCTACTTCTTCTAGAAAATCTAGTGGACATTCCACGAGACATACCAGTTCTTCCAGACCTCTTGAGACAATTTCAAGGTCAGGTCGTTCATCCCGATCCCGGAAGTCTCCGATTGGCTGCATGGAAAATAAACGGGAATCAAGAGATGATTCACGCTTTTCGACAAAAGCTAAGGAATTCATCACTCAAGCATTCATCACCAATAAAACATATCAATCTCGTTTGGTCATATACTGAAAGTGGTGTAAGAGACAACATATCTGTCTCAAATCTGCCACTGTTTCACAATTAGCGGAATTGTTCGTATATTTGCATACAGTTCGAAAATGCAAAGCAGGCACTGTAGCAACTACAAATCAGCCATATCCACAGTACACATGGGTTTGAATGGGCTAAATATTAGTACAGACAAGAGTTTATCAGATCTTATCAAAGGTATTTTCAATGCTAAGCTTGTTCAACATTCTTTATTACCAAATTGGGATTTTCCAAAGTTTTTATTAGCTTTCTGTGAGACACCTTTTGAACCTTTAGATTATGTGAAACTTCAGTCCCTCACATGGAAGACTGTCTTTCTTTTGGCAGTTGGCTGAGAATCTCGCGTTTCTGAGATTCATGCTCTTTCAGTTGCTAAATCATGAATTCGCATGCAGGGCACAGGTATTCGGCTTCTTCCACAATTGCACTTCTTATCAAAGATTCAAAAGTTGGGTTGTACATGGAATCCTATTTTCATTCCATATTTCAAAAATTTGGCATCAGATCAACAAGACTTATTGTTGTGTCCTTGTCGAGCACTCAAGATTTATCTTCGCAGAACGTTAAATAATGGAACAATTATTCATCACATTTCAACCATGTCTCACTAGAGCTGCAACTAAAAGTTCCATAATGCGATGGTTAGTCAGTCTCATCACATTTATTTATGATAAAGTTACACAAGATTCATTGGAGTTGGTCAGAGTACATGCCACACGCAGATTGTCAACATCTTGGGCCTTGTTCAATGGAGCCTCTGCAGTGGACACATTAAAAGCAACACATTGGCGCTCTGAATCGACGTTCACAGCATTCTACCTGAATAATATCACAGGGGTGGACGGGGTCTTTGCCAGAACTTCTATTCTAGGGACAGCTAACGTCGGGAAACAGACAAACTCATCTCCTATTTAGGGTGAGTGTTCTTTCTGTAACCTGTTCCCACCACCTTGTGATAATTATACAAATTATGTTTATTGCATATATGTTGAACAGGTAAGTATAGATATTACTATAAACTGGAGGTTTTCCTCTCGTTAAAGCCGAACAAAATGGGGTCGGTCAGGTCTGCGATTGTTTTCCGAACACTAGGCGGGGGTGGGTGGGTGATTCAGCAGCCCGGCTTACACATTTTTTCCTGGCCCTGCAGGGCCTTGTAAATTTGTTCCTTGGGTTATTTTCTTTAAAATAATGGGACAAAAGGTTTTAAGAATGCTTTTATTATGATGTGGGATGACACCAATGGGTAATAAATACCGTAGGTCAGCTTGCTAAATGTTTTCATCAATGATCTATCAATGCACATTGACATGGAAATCTTCAAATTTAAATAATGTATTCAACCCGACATAAATGAAAACATAACACAATATAAGATTATCTTTACATGTTTATCTGTGGAACTTAAGTGTATGGTTGGCATTCATCATTGTATTCAAATGTGAGAGTGCGCGTTTCAAAGGATACGTTGACGTTGGAGCCTCAGAGTTGGGGTATGGTTGGCCTTCATCTTTGTATTCAAATGTGAGAGTGCGCGTTTCAAAGGATACGTTGACGTTGGAGCCTCAGAGTTGAGGTGTTGTGTCTCCTTAACGGCTCGCATATTCTCAGCACTATTGTGTAGTACATCGAAGTGCTTTCCTTGGAATAATTGATTACCCAAGGCTGATTGTTTGAGCAAATTATTTTCTGTGGATTTGTATTTCAAACCCAATTCATTCAAGTGCATCTGCCGACGGGCATTCACATTTTCAAGAATCATACGCGATGTTACGTCAGCCATCGAATGAAAGACCGACATGAGTGCCTGCAATGCATCTGTACAGTCATCAGGCTGCTCATCTGCATTCATGATACTGCCCAGGTAAGATGTGATAATTGGACCATAGGACACTTCCCTCAGAAGTAATCGCGCTTCCTGGTCTAACGTGCGAAAAGCTTTAGTATCTAAAGCTGGCTGTTTATTCGAGAAAGTTTTGGCCATTCTGTCTCGAGATTTCACGCTTTCCTCTGCTTCCTCCTCGCAACGAAGAGACACCCCAAACTTGGCAACTTGATCATCACGGATTCGAAAACGAGCATCATCTGCATCCTTATATGAACTGACTCGACCTTTCATTGCCAGATCAAGATCCAAATTATGTAAACTCTGAAGAATTAAGCCCCATAAATGTAACTTGACCTGCCCAGACTGAACTTTCTGACATGAAGAAAGTAAACGATCAAGGACAAAGGATTGAAATATATACATCTTGGTCATTAATGTTAGATAGGGATATTCAACTCACAAGCGACCTTGCCCACACAGTCTTGTCACTGAACCTCCTGTCCTATGCTGACTAGGTATAAAGCTCGAACCAGCACTGGAATGCTGTGATACTGACATGTGTTCCACAGATAAAGAGAGACAGTCTTCCGAAGCTGGGTTAACCCGGCGGCAAACCGCTGGTAATATAGAGGGATAATTAGTCTCACCTTCCTCCAGTTCTGAATCTGACCTGATTGAGTTTTCTGAGAAATAAATTTCGAAAATCTCTTTCTTTTTGGGTTGTGGTCTTACCCCGTTCTGCTTCTAGAGCAAGTTGAACTTGTTTTTCCACGAATTCAGCGAAACCCGGTTGAGTTAATAGATTGGAAACATCGTCAGCGGTCCCCACGAAATTGGGTGACTTAACATGTGATAAGTTTGACCGTGCATCTGCGGAACATTCCGACGTCTGTACAGACTTTGCAGCTTCTCGGTAGTTATTCCCTCATTGGTATTGGGATTGACTGATAGCGAAGCCGAGCCGGAAGCCTTATATCAGAGTAATGTCGCGACTCGACTGCCGTCGAAGTAGCATGCTCCCGGGATTTCGAAATAATTTTATCTAATTTTGCCCGTGTTTCTTTAGTACAGGATTTACAAATGGTACACGGAAAAGTATACCCTGTGCCTATAGCACACTTCGTGAGTGTCCATGGAATGCATAATAGATTTATAACGAGAACAAAACTTATACATATTATCCAAATTCGTATTGACGTCCATTATGCTGCTTTGCTTCCGATCACAAAACTTATCCGAACTAAACTGAGGAGCTCGGTAGAGGATTGTGGGAGAGCGTGGGAGGTAACTCTAAACTATTTTTGGATAGTGCGTTAACCCCAACCGAGCTATTCCATATATGTTGAGCAAATAAGTATATATATATGCAATCAACGTCGTTTTCGATGCATCTGTCGGCGTATAGAAGTGTCGGATGCCGAATTACATACGCGAAATTATACAAAGTATGTAGTTCGGCTTCCGACACTTCTATACGCCGACAGATGCATCGAAAACGACGTTGATTGCTTATAATTACGACAATCCGCATATTAGTTTGTGATTAAACAAGTTCTTTTTAAAGAAACTATATTAAAAACACTAAAATGGTAAAACTACCCAAGTGATATTTGTGTCTGGACTCAGCTGCTCTTTTAACCGAAATGGGAATTTGGGTCGAGAATAAATTGGGCGACCGACCGGAAGTTCGAGATGAACACACACAATTCGATCGCTGTTTCCGACATTCCAACTACACAAAAGCAAGAGACCACACACGTAATTTGGGCCGTAAACTATTAAACTGTACTTGCTGGTGTAAATTTCACTTATTTAAAACGATTCTAGAACATGTATTGTCATAAAGGCAATCCGATTCGATAGCAATTCCGAAGCGGTGTTCCCAAACTTCGCCACCGAATTTGTGGTCTCCGGCGACCCGAAAAGTAAACAATCGCCACAAAGGTGCATTCTATGCTCTCATGACCACTACCATGTCATATTAGTATTGGCACGAAGCTGGATAAATGCTAATACTAATGGTGGAATAGTTATGTAATACATTCTTTTATCCCCAAATAAATTAATGTACTATTTTGCTGTTTAATCGGCGATCATTTTTCGCTGAGATTTGGCGTCTTGTGTTACCACTAGAAACGGAAGTGATTTCTTGCGATTTGATTGGTGGACAAAATAAAATTCCGGGTAAATTCGCCCCATGGATATTCGACTTGGTTTGCGAACTTTTTAAGGTATCACTACCCCCAGTGATGCGGGAAACGACACTTCCCTCCACTGATATATATTGTCGCTACCAAGCGCATCTAAGGGCCTTGACCAATCAAATGCACGAATTTTAGTCAAAGCGAAAGTAGTTGTAATTATATTGCTATAAACCGCACATTTAAGCGCAGCGAGACATGTTTACATGAACGCGACAACGTACATGTAGCCGGAATTTAGTTGATGCGATTACATGAGTGGCGTTGACCCAGATACCAGATAATCGCATTTCATCGCCCGCGCGCATGTAAACAACACCTAAGTAATATGTAGAACAATTTTCCAATACACATTTATTGTGCTCTGAAAATCGACTCCTCGCTATTGCTTGTTGGTTCTAAAATATAACGCACACGATCAAACACAGGTACCAATATTGAGCAGTATCCAGGTTTAATACAACGTTGATATCGTTGTCTTCCGAATCATAATTATGCGCCAGTTACTGCATATATAGGATGATTAGCCTTTGTGTCACAGGCTGGTTAAAATGTTGAAACATTGATTTATAAAATTGCTTTTTGAATAGAACAATTGCAGAATGATATAGTGTGCAATGTAGGACTTTTGTTCAGATGGAGTTTGTGGAGATCTACACAATTAATGTCAATCAGTTTTTAGTGCAGTCACTTACCGTACCCGCCTCTCTCTCTCTAAACAAGCACACCACATTGTAATTTATAACAAACGCCACGGTAGCAGTCGGAACCAATTCGATTCAGTTTCCTTCTGGTCCTGAAACGGATTAAAAGCCAAATTCGTGGGGTACATGGCACATTCGATGAGAAACCCATCAATGGAAGGTCAGCTGTCATTTGCCGAGAATACAACCTTCAACGTTACAACCACAGAATCCACGAATTTGACGTTAGGCATTCTTCAACTGCTACTGGTTTTCGTTGGAACTATCGGGAATGTTTTGATAATAATTGTATTTACTGGTCCTACAATGAGAATAAAACGGTCATCGTTGTTATTTCTGGCATTAGCGATAGCAGATCTTGTTCCACTGTACATTAGTTTGCTATGCCGTGCGATCAACATAATAGCCCACTGGGACATAGTTCACGTGAGTGACGCATCCTGTAAAGCAATCCCATTTCTAAGCTATTCTTCTGGAGATGTCTGTGTCTGGATCCTCGTTATACTGACTCTCGACCGAACCATACACGTGTGTTGTCACATAAAGAGCTCCTTCTTTTCCAGCAAGAAGTCAGTATTCACTGGAATTGTGTTCGTTGTATTTGTAAGTATGTTGGCGAATTCTCATTATATATATGGAATGAAATTATCTACTGGTAATGGTAATCAATTAAGGCGTTGTTTCCATACCGGGACACCAGAGTATGTCTGGTTTATGGACAACGTTTGGTTATGGTTGGATGTTGTGAAATATTCATTGGTTCCAATCATCATTATCGCATCCTGCAACATTCTACTCATTTTCCATATCAGGAAAACAAAAAGAGCCTTGAAATATTTCACTGGCAGCAACGACCAAGGAAGAAACGGGAAAAAAGCGACATCGCCGACTTCATTGATGCTAATCGCAACGAGTTTTCAACTCCTGGTGACAACAACGCCACTGGTCATAACACTGGCAATCATCAAAACAAATTTAAGCTTTTCCGGGACCACTGCTGTTGATATTCTTGTGACACTGAACATTGCTAATAACTGCTTGAATGTTTTCACGTATGCTATAAGTGGTAAGAAATTCAGAGCCGAACTATGGCGTGTTCTGAAACAAAGCTGTTGGCACACGATAGCTGTAGAGTCTCTTACTCTTAGCACACAACAATCAGACCCGCCCCAACCAGCGAGTGGATCACAACAATTGCAATCACCACAGCACATTTAAGTTTCTCAGGACCACTGTTATTGGTTTTTGTGTGACACTGAACAGGGATAATAACTGCCTGAATGTTTTCACGTATGTTATAAGTGGTAATATATTTAGATCCGAACTATGGCGTGTTCTGAAACGAAGATGTCCCCACTCGATAACCGTGTGTTTGGCAAACAACAAGCAGACCAACCCAATGAGTGAATCATATCTGAATCCTGGATTCCGACAACATAGATAACTGATGCCCAGTGTCTTACATACGAGAGGATTATATGGAGTAACATAGAAGACCTGTGACTTTCGAATTATTATCATTTCAAGCCTACGATTATTGTTTCTGCTAGTGCATTGATGTATGATGATTGATGAAGTTGCTTTCTAATGCTCATTTACGTACCAGATATCGCGGTCTGTCTAGATATAATACACATAACTTTGTTTATTATTTGTTTTTCTTTATTTATCGAATTTCGGTAGCAATTTCCAGTTGAGACGTGAACTAACTGTTTAATTCAGAACTTCCAAATCGAGACAATGTCATGGAACACTTACTATGCATGAGACAATGTAATGGAGCTCGTGCATGACATGAGCACCCTACACAATAATACGGCACAATATTCCTGACAACAATTTGGGACTAAGTGGAAGTTGTATTTCATACGGAATTTTCTGCTTAAAGTTCCATTGTTCATGCTGTAAACTGTTGAGGTACGTTCACGGAATAAACTTAAACTGCATGTCATTTACAGCGTGTGCAATCAGTACTACAATCAGGGTACGTTCACACTTTTACTATAGACCGGGGGCTGATATGGTACCCCTACACCCCAGGACATAACTCATTTTCTTCGGTATTATTTTACAATCAGAGAGCGTCCACAATCTAATGTTACGTGTATTTGTAGCCAATTGCAGGTATATTTTAGATAGGTAACCTACAGGTGTGTACATTTATTCCGCTAACAACCCAAAAGTAGGCGCCACATGGGACTACCATGTCAATCCTTGACTCGATTGGTTTGTAAAGATATATGCTATATCTGATTGGCTTGTAAAGATATATGCTATATCTGATTGGCTTGTAAAGATATATGCTATATCAAAATGTAGTGTATGTTGTGCATGAATGGTTGTTTGGATCATGCTTGATGGTATCGGATCATGCTTGATGGTATCGGATCATGCTTGATGGTATCGGATCATGCTTGATGGTATCGGGTATTTTCTGTTATGGATGCTAACAATTGATACCACTACCACTATGTCCGTTTCTGTCCCTGATAGTGATGTTGGTGTATGATGATATCCAATCTCCAATATCTAACTCGGAGTATCTGTCTGAACCAATAAAGACTACATTTGGATTGGATGAAATTTATATTCCATATCCACCTGAATCCCGTTAACTTATTGGAAGAAATCCGATAGTATTAAAAATGGTCTATCTCTTTGTAAACATGTGTTTATAGTAACGCTGAATTAGTCATTGTCGCATGGTTTCAAGCAAAAAGACACACATGATCTCTCAAACATGAAAAAAGACACCCATGATGTCCCAAACGTGCAAAGACACCCAGGATCTCAAATTCTCACAAAATAACGTTTGCTATATGTCATATAATTATTAATATTACAATAAATTTTTATTGTGTAATTTTGAAACAAATAAACGTTAATTAGTCTTATTATCGCTTATACCTATGTAACACAGCAATACAAACTATCAATATGGGACATTTGACGTTCGGAGCATAGCCATGGGAACACCCTAATGATCGCTATCGCTATATGGTATCCGCTGAGTGGTCTGCTCTAAAATAGAACAACAAACGGTATCACTTATTCATCTTATTTTATAATAAAATATTCGGAATAAAATCAATATTAATTGATAGAAGCATTTCCGGGCATAGGTCTTCAATTCATATTTATTATTTTGTATCCACGAAACTATTTCAAAATTGTTATATGAAGAGAAAATTCATCTTTAATAATTATCGCTGATAATTGGATATCTAAATTGTCGCATTCAATCAGTCAACATCCTTTTATGAACCTTTGTTGTGTTGACATAATTGCCAGACGGTTTCTGATTTATACATATACATGTAGTAGTAGTAGTAGTAGTAGTAGTATGTATGTATGTATTTGTACAATATATATAGACATATGGTACAATACAATATTCTAACGTGAGCATATGTATATTGTACAGGAGCGGCATGGCCAAATGGACCGTCTTCCTGCCGCCCTATATATAACTGGAATTCAAGTCATAAAGCGACAACGTGAAATGGACGAATATTTTTTGAAATAACGGAATGGTGCACCCAATCAAATTACATTATGTGCATACATGACGGTTGTACCATGCACTGGGCATAATATTACTTTAACATAGGTGCTGAGTCTGGCTGAAGTATGATGTCTTTAGAAAGGACCAGAGCAAGAGCTTTTTAATGTTGCTTTTCATTTTGTTCGTAATCATCACTTAAAGAAGGCGTCCCATTCGTAATAAAAAATCTCAATATCAAACTATAAATTTGAAGGAACACATTATTATCCTTTATAACCAATGTACGTTATAGTACTGTAACAACACTTGTTTACCGTCACACTCTGAGAGATGTGTTCTAATTATGTAGAATAAGTGGTCTAAAAACAGGATGTTTTGAGGTGGTCATTTTTGGAAATATTTGCAAATGGCACTGCATTCTCAAGATAATGAATCCAACTAAGGTATATACTATGTGTACTATCTGAAACCATGACTGTGCGAAATGAATATCAGATATGCAAGGATATTTTAGTTTTTAAGTAGCCATTTGCTGAACTATTTTTTGGAGAAAAATCACCATGATAAAACAACATAATGTCCGAAAAAATGAATCAGTAAAGGAACGTTCATGTCTGCCAGATTATTACAAACGGGGTTGAATAATATTTATTTATTACACACTTAGCCGTGATTTATAAGGATTTCTCGTTGAATTAAAAGTGATAATGTCACACCTGTGAATTACGTCACGGCCGAGAGAACACGATTTTTCTCGTAGCCCGCCCTAAGCCGGAACTATTTTTGTTTACGTAAACAGGAAGCGCGTGTTTGAGCTGTCATCTGCGCTGTCAAAATGTCTGACAATACGGACATCGACGAATTTACGAGATATTTTATTTTATCTGAATTTGAAGAGCTTCCACCTCCGAATAGATCACTTGCAAGCACAGTGACGAAAATTCCAGAATTACCTGATGCAATAAAAATGCCAGTATTGCCACATATGACCGGCTCGAACTCTGACAGTGAAACTGGTACATTTCGACTTCGTACCGAAATGAACAGTCAACAGCAAGGTGAAGGTGTTTTTAGCTCAGGCGTTACTAACAGTCGGTTTGGGCTGATAGATCAGGGAGCCATTGCTGACACTATTGCTGACCAAGAAAATGTGAACACACGTTAAAAAAACTGAAAGCCACGTGCGTCTTTTTAGTGTGTTCTGTAATGAGCAGGGAGTAGACACCAAGCCAGATCTGGTGGAAACTCAAACATTGGACTTGTTATTTTGGGAATATTCTCAGTGTTGTGAGAAAAAACAATGGGGACGATTATGAACCTTCCACTATTCGAGGTTTGTGTCCAGTTTGGAGCGTTATTTGCGTTCACAGCACTACCACACTACCACACCGTCAATAAGAACCCTCTGTTTCCACACAGTAACAAACAAGGCTGTTGTTACGAAGATGAAATATCTAAAATCTCTTGGTCATGGTAATAAACCAAATGAATCAGATGAATTGACTGATGAAGACATTGAAAACTTCTTCAAGACAGGTCAGATGGGAACAGACACACCCAACCAGATTGTGAATTTCCTTCATGTAACATTCTCAATGGTTATTGGAATGCGCGGTGGCAGACAATAACGTAGACTAACATGGGGTGACATAAGCCTTTCTACAGATGAGTATGGTGATGCATATTTGGAGCATATACGCGAGCGGCAAACTAAAACTCGAACAGGCACAGATCCAACAAATATTAGGACATTTAAACCAAAGGCATGTCACTATATGGAAGATATGCAACGCTGTCCAGTACGAGCTTACACAATATATAGAGACAAATGAACTTCTGCCATGTGTACACCTGACTCGCCATTCTTCCTTGAGATAAACTATACGAAAAATCCCAATCTACCTTGGTTCAAAAACTGTCCTATGGGAGTGAACCATATTTACGGTCTAGTAAAGAAAATGAAATCAAAATGTGACGAAATAATGCAGAACGAAGATGCGAGGAAAATAACAAATCACAGTGTGCGCAAACATATGATGCAGAAATGTAACGAAATGGGACTTCCTGCTAACTGTACTATCCCAATAAGTGGACACAGGAATGTAGGCAGTGCCAGTAATTACAGTAAATTGAATGAAAAGCAACAGATAAAAATGGATACAATTACCACACATTGCCATTACTTTTCACGTCAGTGAAATGAGGCTGTTCCGTCTTTGGTGTAATCTGTATTCCCGTTGTCAGATGAAGTGTGTGTTACGAAACAAACCAAATTTGTGGTGGTGATGAGTTTAAATAAATTTATGGATATATTCAGTATTTTTGCTACCCCGGCCACCATAATTATCGCTAGCCATTTTGAATTGTGTCGACTATTTTTTATATTAACCCTTTACCCAACAAACCGGCCAAAACCGGCCAAATAAAGCTTCAACAACCTAAAATATCTTCGGTCTGTCTCAATAGAACCATACAAATATGGATATCATTGGAACCGGCTCCTTGACCACATTGTGATAGTTACAGTTATGCCCTGTGCCAATGCATTCTCTTATATATGCGAGTCGACCATAGGTCGCCTCGCATATATAAGAGAATGCATTGGCCTAAAAAAAATCTTTTTTTAACACTTTTTACCATTTTTTCTTACATTCTTTAACAATTTTATAATTTTTAATGTGTTAAGCCAATGCATTCTCTTATATATGCGAGGCGACCTATGGTCGACTCGCATATATAAGAGAATGCATTGGCAAAGGGCCCTTCTGTTGGGTAAAGGGTTAATGTCATGAAACTGATGTATGTGCTGTTTGTTTCCAACCCTGCTACTGAGATATGTTTTTGTTTTGTTTTATATTATTTATTGACACTCTTAAACATGGACATTTCATATTGTCCGATAGTACATAAGATAGTAGTTATTGTTATATGTGTTCCCGGATCTAGGATACACTTCCTTTCCCCAGTGATTATAATGATAGTGTTAATTGTATAGATAGGCACAGTACGTCGAGATGTAAATGATATAGTATAAGAACACACAAGCATAATTAACAAGATAATATTCTTAATTGGTTATGACTGGTAGCAACCATTGTATAAGTTAGGGAGGATCAAACCACTATCAATTCTATAGTAAACAATAGTATGATACACGTCATAGACAAGGGTATCATGGTATCTCAGACCTTATTTGGACGCATGATACACCATACGTTGAATTAATTACTCATGTCGAGAAATACAGGGACACTCCCGCTCTGACCGCCGATTCACAAACTCCTCTGTTCGTCTACCGATGCTTGCTGTGTTTATCGAGAGAGACTTATACAAATATAAAGGTATTGAATCTTTTGGATTCTTTATTGTTTATTGTTCCCGAACGCGGTCAACTGTACCTTCAACACTAGACACTACGCGACAATATTCACTGTCATTTGTGGTATGGGGCTTCTCTTACTCATAACTCTCTTGCTGTCATTCTATTGAGATACTTTCACAAGTACATTGTACATATTTTGCACACAAAAAATAGAAAAGATAATGGGAGATACAATACTATTCTCATTCAAATTTCAATTTTGTTTCGAACGGTCTGCGGTATGACCCATGGTAAACAGTTAAAACTCGTAGGCAGGTCCAGTGCCCTTCACGAGACGCAATCGGGCCACAATATTGGGCTGTCATGGAAAAGTTGTTATAATGTCTGCATAGCGAATCGTCGTTGACAATCACAACACCTCCGTGTGAACATTTGTGTTTACACCAGCCTCACTTCTCCTTAATTATATCGGATATTCCAACGATTTATGAGCTGAAAATCACAGCGCGGGTTGGCAAGATATCCGCCTATACGCACATATCTTAGAACATGCAAAACTGTGACAACGTAGTTGGAACAACCGAAGGTTTTTACTAAATTCACTAATATTTTCGTACATGACTGGTTAACAGGATATATGCATACCCGGCGACATCTACACCTATTGTACGTTATATACATGTGTGGTGGGTTTCCCCACTGGGCAAGCGATCACATGTTAGCATTTACTTGTTTATTATTAGCAGTGAACCTCTTTGTACGAGCTACCACATTTGTATTTTAAAAATGCACCAAAAAATGCTCGAACCCTCATTGAAATCACGTCGAATCCTCCGCACATTTGTGTATGATCAACAACTCCCAATTTGTGTGTGATCAACAACGCCCAAAGAACGCGCATGCGCGAACTGCCTTCAAATTGGCCACGCCCACCACCAATGTTTGAACCCGATTGTGTGTAGATCGTGTATGGGTCAAGGACACCGCTCACGTGAATGTTTTCGATTCAAGAAAAGGTTGCAGGAATCAAAAACTAGCCGCGCAAGCAGCGTAACAGATTACCGTGGGAACTGGCTCCGGGACAGACGAGTCAACGATTGGCTGAACACAAGTAATATGCACAATGACAAAACAGACAATGGTGACGTAAATTCCACCACCACAATAAGTGAGTTCGGTCATAGTAATAGCAGGGACCATGTAAACAAGAAACAGGAAAACAGAGATATGAACGAGACGGTTGGTGATGACGGGAAAGGAGATAATCAAAATGACACAAATGAGGATATTCCTATTGATACTGTGATTCTGGGTGCAAGCAATTGCAATAATGTCGCACCCCTACTGGAGTCACAACCAAATATCAAGATGGTCCAGCGCTCAGGGGATTCATACGAACATGCTGACAAGCTACTGAAAGAAGCAGACCGCATGAAACGCATTGTACCTGATAACGTTTGTCAGGTGATAGTACAGCTTGCTACGAACGACATTGGAAACTCTGGTGGGAGAGTTAGTGTAGCAATATCACACTTCAGCAATAAACTCAGTGGTATACAGGCTGCGTTTCCAAAAGCATCTGTCTCTGTCTGCAGTGCCCCACCCCCCCCCCCACGCAAAGGCATGGGACAAAACATCCAGTATTTCAACCAGGCCACAAATACATTTAATGACTTCCTCAAATCGTATTGTGAAACCAAGTCAGATGTTATGTATGCAGATACAATGGATGTGTTAATCAAAGACGGTGTTGTCTCTAAGAATATGTATTCGAAGGACCCGAAAGGTGTTCACATCAGTCCCAAGGGGAAAGAACAGTTGGCTGAACGTTTCTTAAGAGTGGCAAAGAAGCGAGGTTGGACCGAGAAACTCCTAGCCCTCAAAATAATACCGACAAGAAGGATTGATTTATAGACTATGAACTATTTAGACAATTTATGAAGCACCTACATGGTTTATGCAGAAACTGGCCGAATGCCATTAGAAATTTTAATTAAAACACGAATTATTCAATATTGGTGTAGAGTAATTAACATGGATGAAAAGCGATATTCTAAAGTACTATATCAGTTATCACGCACGTTATCAGACGTCTCACGTCATATCAGTTGGCTGAGTTCCATTCGTCATACCTTAGAGTCATGCTCCCAAGCTCATGTATTTGATAGCGACATAGCGACAAACGTAGACCAACTTATCGAGTACGTGAAATGTAGTCTGATTAGCCAATTCCGATCGAACTGGGAAGCAGATCTGCAAAAATCTAATCGGGGGAAAATATATCAGATATTCAAACATGATATCTCATATGAAGGTTATCTAGACACTCCAAATGAATTTAATAGAACTATATTATGTAAATTTAGAACATCAAATCACCATTTACCAGTGGAAACCGGTCGCTGGAATGGTACAGATCTAAGGGAACGAACATGCCCGCTATGTAGAGAAAACAGACTAGGAGACGAATGCTATTACCTATTCGAATGTGAAGAGCTTGAGTGCGAGAGAAAATGTCATATATCAAAAGAATACCTGAATAGACCAAACATTACAACAATGGATGAACTTATCAATGTATAAAACCCATGCCAAATACGGCGTCTATGCAAATTTATACATACCCTTTTTAAGAGGTTCGACGAAAATCCGCCTAGTTGACATATACCATCTGAACTATTTAGTTATTGATACTATTAAACCTTTCGAATGAGTACATATAATATTCTAATCGTAACTACATGATCTCCAATGCCGCCGTACATTTGTACATATTGTATATATATACTTGTTACCAATTTTTGTATATAAGTTATGTTAATCTTCATACTCATCTGTCATGTGTCATGAGAATAAATTATTGCATTGCTCACAATGAATCCTCGGATCGATTTCACCGTGTGAGTAATAACTGCTCTGAAGCAGTCATTGTCTACGGTTGGATTAGCAGTTGTGTCACAGGCCTGTTAAGATATTGAAAAATTGATTGATCTAATTACTTTGTGAATACAACATATGCAGAATGATAGACAATAGTGACGTGAACATTAGGATTTGTGTTCAGATGGAGTTGGTGGCGGATCTACACAATATGAGTTTATCAGTTTTTAGTGCTGTCAATTTCCGCACCGCCTCTCTCCGTAACAGCGCAGTACAGTGTATACATACTTTGCGCCACGGTTACGGTGAGTACTAATTTGATTCAGATTCCCTCTGGTCCTTAAAGGAATTAAATACTAGGTTCGTGAGAGTAAAATGGCAACTTCAATGAGAAACACATCAACGGAAAGTCAACTATCGTCTGCCGATAATTCAACCAAAAACGTTACAACCACAGAAACCAATAATGTGACGTTAGGCATTGTTCAAGTGCTACTGGTTTTCATTGGAACTATCGGGAATGTTTTGATATTAATTGTATTTACTCGTCCTACGATGAGAATAAAACGGTCCTCATTGTTGTTTATGGCATTGGCGATAGCAGATCTTGTTCCACTGTACATTACTTTGCTACCCGATGCGATCAACATAATTTCCCGTTGGAACATAGTTCACGTGAGCGACGCATCTTGTAAAGTATACACATTTCTTATCTATTCTTCTGCAGATATCTGCGTCTGGATCCTCGTTATACTGACTGTCGATCGAACCATACACGTGTGTTTTCACATAAAGAACTCCTTCTTTTCCAGCCAGAAGTCAGTAATCAGTGGAATTGTGTTCGTTGTAATTGGAAGTCTGCTGGTGAATTGTCACTTTTTATATGGACTACAATTATCTACGGGGAATGATAATCAATTGGTGGTTTGCATCACTACCGGGCCGGCAGAATATGTCTGGTTTGTCAACAACGTCTGGTTCTGGTTGGATGTTGTCAAGTATTCATTGGTTCCAGTCATCATTATCGCATCCTGCAACACTCTACTCATTTTCGAAATCAGGAAAACAAAAAGAGCCTTGATTTATTTCGCTGGGAGCAACGACCAAGCAAGACAAGGAAACAAAGGGACATCATCGACTTCATTAATGCTAATAGCAACGAGTTTCCAACTCCTGGTCACAACAACGCCACTGGTCTTAACAATGGCAATCAACACAGCAGATGATTTAAGCTTGTTCGGGACCACTGTGTATGGTATTCTTGGGACACTGAACATTGCTAATAATTGCTTGAATTTTTTCACGTATGTTATAAGCGGTAAGAAATTCAGAGCCGAACTCTGGCGTGTTCTGAAACAGAGATGGCCAAACTCGATAACTGTAGCATCTCTAAGTCTTAGCACACAACAAACAGGCCAAACCCAACCGACGAATGGATCACATCGGCATCTAGGAGTCAGAAATCCGGAGGGAAATGATACCAATCGTCCAGAGTAAACAACAACAGAGGAATATTGACCACCTAATACCTGTTTTAAGTTTTTCATTAACCCTTTACCCAACAGAAGGGCCCTGTGCCAATGCATTCTCTTATATATGCGAGTCGACCATAGGTCGCCTCGCATATATAAGAGAATGCATTGGCTTAACACATTAAAAATTATAAAATTGTTAAAGAATGTAAGAAAAAATGGTAAAAAGTGTTTAAAAAAGTTTTTTTTAGGCCAATGCATTCTCTTATATATGCGAGGCGACCTATGGTCGACTCGCATATATAAGAGAATGCATTGGCACAGGGCATAACTGTAACCATCACAATGTGGTCAAGGAGCCGGTTCCAATGATGTCCATATTTGTATGGTTCTATTGAGACAGACCGAAGATATTTTAGGCTGTTGAAGCTTTATTTGGCCGGTTTTGGCCGGTTTGTTGGGTAAAGGGTTAATGGAACAAAGATATCCACACCTGGAATAGACTTAATTGGGTGTAATTTACAGCGTGTCTGCGATCAGTGTTACAATCGCGATACGTTCATGAAATATACTTATATTGCATCAAATTTTCAGCGTGTCAGGAATCAGTGGTACATATTTACAGTCGGAGTACGGAATGGTATTCTCTCGCGATAGTTCTTTCACAACCGAGACAAAATGCGTTGCGACCAAGGAAAATGAACATGAACGTTCGGACTAATTTGTAAAATGCAGAGATTGAATCTTTTAATTTCATGTGTCTTGGACCTCTACAAGAAACAGTTGTTCCTATTGTGTTATATGGTTCTGAAGTATGGGGTGTGAGAATGTTGCTATTACAAATACTACTGAATTGTGGTTTCTGAAGTTGAAACTCAACAGCAAGAACTAACATTAATGGTCTACGGAGAAACTGGATTATTCCTCATAGAGACACGAATTGTCATGTTCATTATAGAGACACGAATTGTCATGTTGTGTTCCAAACTGATGATGGGTAAAGAAACAAAGATAAGTTGTATGCTTTGCTGTAGCTTCTATAATAACAAACACCGCACAACAAGTCAAATGCGTGGGCTCATGGACTCGATAACCCAGGTGAAAAAGCTTTTTAATTATTCAGGAATGGGGACATTTTGTTCTCCAAATATGTCAACCTGAACTGGTTAAACAGCGTAGTAAAGTAGAGGACGTGATATATTTATCTCCAGGAATGGTATGGCGCATTCAGTGTTTCTAAGTTTGGTTTTTGTAGAATAATTAAAGAATACCACGTAAAAGAAAATTACCTTTTCATATCCGAAAAAGTCATAGCTTTAATACGTTTTATAACACGAAATGATAGGTTAGCGGTTGAAGTCGGAGATTGGACTGGAATTGATTTAGACAAACGACAATGTAATTTATGTACATGTAACAGCTCTGTTGGAGATGAACTTCACTTTATTGGCTCAAACCCGACGTTGGTATAAATGCGACAACTTATGTGCATCAAGAACACATCAATATTGCAAAATATATGCCGATTTGTGATAGAGTCGAAGGATTGTTCGTATATGTGGAATAGATAGGATTATCTTATGCGCACATATATACTCATCATACGTCATTTATGCGTATTTATTCATGTATGTCCCTATCACAGACAAGAACAGAGCAGCGTGGCAAGAAGGTCAATGAGTCAGGTTGACCCACTGGCGGCGAACCAACCAAGCATGTACATGGTTGGTTCGCAATAGCTCCTTCAACCCTTCAATCTGGAGGAGTATATGTAAATACGGAGCGCAAAAACAATAACCTGTGTATAACACAGAACACCCGAATCCCTGGTCCGAAAATATCGATATACATGTAAACTAGATGTTAGTTAATTCGAATATTTACATTCCTTGCATGTATGTGTGGACCTGTCGTCGGCGGCGGACAGGGTCCGGACTCCACATGTAGTGGGCATATGTCCATGCATGGGGAGGTTCGGCATATCGGCCGACGCTATGGTCAACACATATATGGGGAATGCTAATATATTGACATTATATATATAATAATACATATTATACAATATATACTATTTAGTTATAGCTAATATACACTGTTTATAATAAAGTCGATAGATAGTTTATTCCACAAGGACCGATACATGCATTCGTTAATATTTGAACTGCTCACCAATTATGTTGTTCTAAGAGTACATGTGATACATCCTTGAAATCTCGATGTAATGCTTGTAATAATTCAATGTTTGTTTAGTTAATGTGAACCAGGGGTCGGTCTCTGTATATATTTATTGTTGTGTGTGTATCATTACTATCATACGATGTATGATTTATGAAAAATAAACAATTGTGTACTGTTATATGTATTTGGTCGTTTTCATGTAGCTTATATGTGTGTAATTTTATTACACTAAAAACCATAATCATAAGCACCCGTGTGGAACATGCACGCAGCCCGCAAAGCCTTGTTTTATATTGGAATGTGCAGAGAACTGTTATGTCTGATTGACTTGCTTGGCCGCACGAAATAATTATTTGCACTTCAAATCAACGACAAGATATCAGATTATGTGGTGAAGCGAATGATCGTTAGGCTCGTGATTTTATCAGTTTACTGCGGGGTAATAAAAAAATTAAATACATATTTGGTATATTTTTGTAACCATTTTAAAACTGAATTTCTGTACAATTGTTTTTTTTTTAATTTTAGAGTTATCATATGCCTCGGAGCCAACTCTGCCCATTTCATAGTAATTATAATGAATTGCGTAGATTTATCATATATTTAACCCAGACAGGGGAGTTTCACAGACTTATCCACACACATAACATGGGTGGGCTTCTAAAAGGTCTTACCTGCCAATTTGCCCGAAACTTTTTATTACATTTTGGAATCTACGGGTTCGATTACATAAGTTCCTCAGATAACTTGTCAATATTTCAAGTATGAATGCCATTTTTTTAAGGGAAATTGGCGTTCTAAAATGTTGTATCTCAGTTCCCCGCGAAACATTTTCGTTAATTCTAAAATGTTTTTATTTTTATTTTTATTTTCGAAACCGTTCGTGATGGAATCATTCTAATTTGATTGTTTTGAAGAATGGCCAGAATGCGTATCCTTCTTATCCTGAGTGAGAGAGACTAACGACGCCGCGGGAATCGTCAAAACTAAAATGCTGCATAGACAAGATTTCGATTTTTAACTTCTAAAGTGTCATATAGCACAATCAAGGCATATTTTCTCATCAACTAGAAGATAATTGAATATGAAAGTGTATCTATAACAACTGTGATATAGAGTGTTATTGTGCAAAGGTACATGTAGACACCTATTCTAGTTCGAAAATAAATAGTTTTTGTGTCTCCTGAACAATTTGATTTTCCCTTAAGAGGCCAACCGAGGATAATGTGATCACTTATTGTCTCAAAATATATGTTACTAGCAGGTGACCCGACTTCGTCCGGACATTGACCTTGAATTGACAATTTTGAAGGTTTGAAGGTCAAGGTCAGGTCGGAGTCACGATTTGACCCGCCCAAAACATTGCCCGTCGTCGAAATCCGTCCAGCAGTTTTCCCGGCCTTAGCTAACAGACAAACAAACAGAAGTCCCAAAATATATATTAGATCATTTGTGGGTACCTGTTTCAAGGTGAAGGTCACCTCGGGCGGAAAAACTGACCCGATGAAAATCTCCCCCATTCCCAGGAACCCCTAACACAGAATCACACAACACGCTCATGTCTGTACACATACACAACACGCTCATGTCTGGACACAGACACGCTCTTTATCAACGACACTGCGGATACGAACGCTCTTTAACTATCACGCGATTAACCCATGGACTAACCATTGCTGTGGCGGGGGATTGGAGAATGAGTGCTCCGACGTTCTCAGAAGCGGTGCGATGACATTCCATCTGGGATTTTACCCTTAGATAGGAAGTTTGGGCTCAATCCGTCCGACAGTTTTCCCGGCCATAGCTAACAAACCAACAAACAAACAGAAGTCCCAAAATATATACATGTATTAGATGAGATTGATTGCTCAAAGTTTCTCGAATGTAACAATAGCACTTAATAAACACAACTGACATCAAATTAAGAGAAGTTCAATACTGTATAGCCGGAACGTAATTACCACAGCAGGAAATGTATATGTCCTTTGTAGAAGTGCTGTTGCCATGGCAACGGAATACTAATTTATTGAAAAATGTCATATCCAAGAATATAATTGGTCTGGGTAAGATTATTTCGTATGCATATGCCCACGGGATATGCTTTATTCTCGTATCCAGGGTATATAATAGGATATTGAGACAGATATATACAACGAGATGAAGCATATGCACACTTTTTGCATTCAGGTTTCAATTGCCTCAAAACAATGACATATAATTACATACTTGTACCATTTATATAATATGTATGTTGCCATTTGTGTCACTTGTAGGTCAAGTGCACTTAATCGTTTGTCGTGATTAACATCAGCAACAACAACACCTGTCGAGATAGCGGCTTATACTTCATTAAATGTAGTTCTCATAAAAACATAACTTGCGTAAGAAATGTGGGTCATGTCACATAATTACCTATAACTCAACTAGAACCCCCACTATATCCATACAGCATGGTTCAAGTACAGTATAGCAACATTTGTATCAGCTAAAACACGGAACATATACCTGAATAACAGACGATCGACCCTCCAAAGAACTCACGTCCAACCAAAGTACCTCATTTAATGTGCACCCCAAATAGTATATAAGGCGCCACGATTCACCGACAAAGTATGCTTACTCAGTTTATCCTGAGTGCCTGTATCTACATAGAGCATCACCTCTGTTACTCAGGTCGGAGGTCCACTACATTTGTGACCCGCCATATCAAATCCAGTCGTAAGTCGGGATTTGTTTTACCCTGTGCCAATGCACTCTATTATATATGCGAGTCGACCATAGGTCGCCTCGCATATATAAGAGAATGCATTGGCCTAACGATTTTTTATCATTTTTTTTAAACAAATGTTTCTTACAATTTTTAGGACATAAAATAAAAAAACATCCATTACCCTGCAGGGAGCCCCACACATATATAGAAGCATATAGAAGAGTGTCGTCTGCTCATGTTTGTCTGGGGCTCTGTATGGGTGAAATTATAAAATTGTTAAAGAATACAACAACAAATTATTAAAATTGTAAAAGATTGTTAGGCCAATGCATTCTCTTATATATGCGAGGCGACATATGGTCGACTCGCATATATAAGATAATGCATTGACACAGGGTATATGGGTTGATACAAAAATCGGACCTGGCACTGAAAGGGTTAATATGCACCCCAAATAGTATATAAGGCACCACGATTCACTGACAAAGTATGCTTACTCAGTGCATCTTGATTGTCTGTATCTCCGTAGAGAATTATCGATGTTACTCATGTCATAAGTACGCTACACATATGTGTATTATCTGATGAATAAGACTCATATACCTATCTATGTGCTCGCTTTATGTAACATAGTAATTTATGGTACCGCGAGCATTACTTCACATTACCATAACACAATGTAAAGATCCAGCCGCCAGACGACCACAAATTAGAGACTACTAGACACACGAAATTATCAACGGCCAAAAAACCAAAGCTTCAACCACCCGAAGTTTCAACGACGATTTCACGGACGGGATCAAACTACAGACATCGCTACACACATTTCACTACTATTTACTCGACAGCAATTTTCTGAACCAGGACAAGAGCAACACATATATATTTAAAATATCAACCACCCAACGCCTCAACCACGCATTCTCGGACACAGCAGCATAATCCACAGACCAAATAGTATCTACAGCTATAAACATTCAATTCTCCACATCACGTTCATTCTTGAACGACGAATACAGGGACATCACATACCAACAGTCGTAGCCTGACCGCTTCTCACAGATCCACATCTACATACACTCATCATATTGTTTCAACAGATTCACTATTGACAATAACATATCCACACGTGTGTTCATCATTATTCTTGGAAGTCGCTTGTGTCCATCATTATTCTTGGAAGCCGGGTGAGTGACCATTTTCTTTTATCATTGCTGCCAATTAACACTTTGCACACCCACCCCTTCAAAAACTTACAATTTCGACACCTTTTTTGCGGTGCATGTGTTATGGACCCCGATCCCACAACACAATCATAATCTACACAACCCCCGATAACTCAAGAATCAACTATTCAACCACCGACACCCCATAAGACTTATTCGGTACTCAATTTCAAAACATATTGCAAACATTAAAAGGTATTCAATCTGCCTATATTTACACTGTAAAATAATATATAGTTATTCTGGCCATAGTCTAGATACTTGGAAAGAGTTGCTTACATTTCCTTGTTATTTTTGGAGACTTTCCAATATTATAGTGAACTCCACATTCGCAGCCATCCCACTTAAATACCCTACCAATATACCAGAATCGTGCCAAACTCACCTCTGTCGTATAATTCACCGATATGGCACTTGGAAAAAAAGTAAGGACATATATCTCACCCCTACAATCGATCACAGACAAGGCGACGTTAATATATTATAATACAATGGAAAGGCCGCTCCACACAACAGCGATTATTTCCATTCCTCAGACTTATACAATTCAATTCAGTTTATTTGGTACTCTCATCGTATAACAATACATATTGAGAAGAAATGTGTTAGTGCATGCAATTCATAATGATTTGTATAAATATATGAATATATTGGGAATTAAACGGGGTATTTGTGTATTCATAAGAAAGGTTGGCGTAATTTGGCAGCCATGTGCATATATTTCGTCAGGGGATGGGATGGAGGGTGTAACACGTTGTTAAGCCTCAGGATATAGTTTTTTCATAGCTTTCGTACCGCTAGAGTTAAAAAGTTCATGAAGTTGTATTACGTTAGGTCGACTGTAGTAGTACGGTTTAATATATTTGAATCTCAGATCACTTAACGGCGGTCAGATGAGTATGGTGTGGTATTCGTCACCTAGCGCTTCCATACATAAGGTGCATTTCCTATCGGAATACGGGGTATTTATCCACGAACCAGACATCACATTGAAATGAACGGTGAAACAGAACGACAAGCACAAACATGCCACCCACCACAAGGCGTATGGAGATAAGTCCTTATACGGCAGTGCAATATAGATAATTGCTGTATTGGTATTTGCATATCTTGACAATAGACTAGCTGTAATGGATTAAAAATATATTAAACAAGCATGGGGCACTCAGGAAATTAAACGCATTAATTAGTCGTCATAAGACAGCTGTCTTCCGCTTATTGTCATTAGCAAATTATTAAAGCAATGGTTTACTATAAGTTAACAATATCTCGATTATTTTATCATTAGCAATTTCTTAGAGCACTCTTTATCAACTGAATTTGAGACTCGATTTCTCTGGTATCTAATGGTAATTTATCAAGTTCATACTGCACTCTTTATCAACTGAATTGGTAACTCGATTTCTCGGGTCGCCATCAGTAAATAAGCAATTTTATTTTAAGTTACTTTTTATTAAACTTAATTAGCAACCCTATTTTTATGAATCGCAAATCAGCTATTCATAAAAATTTTCCCCTCACCATCAACATAAAAGATATTTCACGAGCCGAATAGATACGACATATACATACAAACAAAGACATCACATACCGAAATAATATATAACTAGAATGCACTCTCTGGAGCTGCCTATACTTGCGCCCATCACACATTTGGCATGTTTTGTGGCGTCTTACCAACAACAGTTTGAACCACGGGTGCTGGCCTCTCGTTTGAGAGATCGATAACAAGACTCTAGATATCAAATCTCAGTTCATCCATCGCAGAAATAGTTGTGTGTGCGGACAGTGATACGTACGAGTTGTTCGACATATTTATAGAAAGGGTGTGAAAATGATTGGTTGCCGATGATGCTATATTATATACCTATTGGGTTAAATTACTAGTTTGACGAGAATCACATAATTACAAATACCGACACAATTAAATAAAAGACACGCGACCATTGGCTAGTCTTTGATTAACATTGTGTCAATGGGAACGTTCCCTCATTAGCAACTGATCTACAATCTTCGGGAACATACCATCAAAATGCCTATATATTGCGTTGAGAATGAGAAAGCTTGTTTCCCCAGTTAATTAATAAGGCATTTTAATAATCCATGTTTCTGTGCACATTCACATTTTTCAGTGCAATTGTTTTTCAATTGAACCACGCGCTCGACTGTTTGGCCGGAAACGATTTATATGCACCAGGATCTTTCGAAAATGTTTTGAACTTTCAAGAAATATGTTGGCAGTTGGCACCTCACTGTCTCTGCGAAAAAAAAAAAACGATTCCGCACGCTTTTTTTTATACTTGTGATCTTAACTCATTTCTTCGAGTTTCAAGTTACATAAAATAGACTTCTAATGGGCAGTACTATTGCCCACTTTTGTTTCCATGCAATATATATATATTTATAATAATAAAACACGAAGTTGTTGGCAGATGGAATGGTTTAGCCAGTCCGTGTAATACGAGTCTAAGCTGTCTGGACATCGACGCAGTCATGTCTGGTGTTTTGCGCGACCATGTAGCTCGTGACGTCCTTGTGTGCGTCGTGACGTCATGGCGTCTTTGATCGGTTTCCAGGAAGAAATCATTCAAAATTGTTCATTTATGAACGATTTATTATCAAAATAAAAACCAGATAACGATGCAAATTAAGAATATATGTGGATTTAAATTACAATTGATGCAATCATCTCATATTAGCGTGTGCATTATTTACAGTATGTACTTCCGGTATGACGTAACATATTCGCGGAAGGACAAATAAACAGACAAAGATCTGGATCGAAAACATTACTTGCGTCCAGCATGGACTGGCGCAAGTAAAAATGTAACAAGAATGAAGTCATGTCCACACGCTCACACAAAAATACAGACCATAATTTAAATTATATGATCTGTTTGGGCCTATACTATAGAATACATTTTTTGTAATATCAGCGTTAATTTGTGATTTACAAATTTTGTAATACATATTTTGTGTTCTATAGTATTCGACTGTATTTCTATCAGTGTATTTCTTTCATTGTAGATTGAAACTCAACATATGCCCAAAACTCTTTATATGCAAAATACATTGACATGTAATGACTTATATGATCTTTTTTGGCGAAGCATCTATACACCGGGATTCACTTGACCGGAAAATCTTTGCATTTGGTGGAGAAAAAGGGGGCCTGAAAGTTTAATCTGTTCATGTTTTCATAGTACTCGAACTAGTACTCGAACTAGCTTTGTAATATGTAAACATTCGCAATACGGAATGATAAAGTAGGGGCTAAGCGGGTCCTATAGTACAGCAATAATACTATTTTTGTAAAAAATTCAGTATTAGATTACAACGCCACAGGCTACATTATTAATTTTTCACGCCGTGATCACGACGATGATCCGTGCGGATAATTGTGAGTGCGATTAGCTGGGTACATGTTCTTTGTAATGCAGTCACGGAATCTCAATTGTTAACCCATTGAGGTGGTTTACGCTCAATGGAGTTGAAAGGAGATAGCCATGTCAGCGGCCTAGATTTTAATTATGAATGGAATTAAAGAGTTACAGTTGTAGTGCTTGGGATCAAAACGAATAAACGATCTTTGTGCGAAGGTACCCGGATACGCGGTGAATCGGGGTGGTGGCATTTCGTGTTGAAACAGTTACTGATAAGTTCAGTCTAAGTTGTGTTAAGAATCAGTGGACCCCAAATATTTACCATGACATTATGTAACATATTTGAACCGCATGGCATTTGTGTGCTCAAGAAGTTTGCATTCACCTTGTGGTCTAAACAATGTAACTAGGCCAATAGTGCCGCACAGAATGTTCCATGAGTGAATTCTTAGAAAAAATCCGTGTCTCGTGATCCTTAACTTACCAATGTAGTAGTGCGTGTTGGTTACAAACCAAATGTCATATGTTTACCTAAATTCAGCCGCTTAGTTGGGTATAAATGGAAGGTACCGATAATTAGGTATAGTTTAAGTAGATGTTGCTATATATATGTTTTTAAATCGAGGTTGGATGTCCCCGGAGACCCTGGACGAGGGAGTGTTCGTCCACATTGGAATTTTCAAATGAACACCCATCCTTGACACAGGTCGAAAAAACCAAGTCCGAGAACAGCCATCGCACTCATCATGGGTTGAATTTCAACCACCGACACCCCATAAGACTTATTCGGTACTCAATTTCAAAACATATTGCAAACATTAAAAGGTATTCAATCTGCCTATATTTACACTGTAAAATAATATATAGTTATTCTGGCCATAGTCTAGATACTTGGAAAGAGTTGCTTACATTTCCTTGTTATTTTTGGAGACTTTCCAATATTATAGTGAACTCCACATTCGCAGCCATCCCACTTAAATACCCTACCAATATACCAGAATCGTGCCAAACTCACCTCTGTCGTATAATTCACCGATATGGCACTTGGAAAAAAAGTAAGGACATATATCTCACCCCTACAATCGATCACAGACAAGGCGACGTTAATATATTATAATACAATGGAAAGGCCGCTCCACACAACAGCGATTATTTCCATTCCTCAGACTTATACAATTCAATTCAGTTTATTTGGTACTCTCATCGTATAACAATACATATTGAGAAGAAATGTGTTAGTGCATGCAATTCATAATGATTTGTATAAATATATGAATATATTGGGAATTAAACGGGGTATTTGTGTATTCATAAGAAAGGTTGGCGTAATTTGGCAGCCATGTGCATATATTTCGTCAGGGGATGGGATGGAGGGTGTAACACGTTGTTAAGCCTCAGGATATAGTTTTTTCATAGCTTTCGTACCGCTAGAGTTAAAAAGTTCATGAAGTTGTATTACGTTAGGTCGACTGTAGTAGTACGGTTTAATATATTTGAATCTCAGATCACTTAACGGCGGTCAGATGAGTATGGTGTGGTATTCGTCACCTAGCGCTTCCATACATAAGGTGCATTTCCTATCGGAATACGGGGTATTTATCCACGAACCAGACATCACATTGAAATGAACGGTGAAACAGAACGACAAGCACAAACATGCCACCCACCACAAGGCGTATGGAGATAAGTCCTTATACGGCAGTGCAATATAGATAATTGCTGTATTGGTATTTGCATATCTTGACAATAGACTAGCTGTAATGGATTAAAAATATATTAAACAAGCATGGGGCACTCAGGAAATTAAACGCATTAATTAGTCGTCATAAGACAGCTGTCTTCCGCTTATTGTCATTAGCAAATTATTAAAGCAATGGTTTACTATAAGTTAACAATATCTCGATTATTTTATCATTAGCAATTTCTTAGAGCACTCTTTATCAACTGAATTTGAGACTCGATTTCTCTGGTATCTAATGGTAATTTATCAAGTTCATACTGCACTCTTTATCAACTGAATTGGTAACTCGATTTCTCGGGTCGCCATCAGTAAATAAGCAATTTTATTTTAAGTTACTTTTTATTAAACTTAATTAGCAACCCTATTTTTATGAATCGCAAATCAGCTATTCATAAAAATTTTCCCCTCACCATCAACATAAAAGATATTTCACGAGCCGAATAGATACGACATATACATACAAACAAAGACATCACATACCGAAATAATATATAACTAGAATGCACTCTCTGGAGCTGCCTATACTTGCGCCCATCACACATTTGGCATGTTTTGTGGCGTCTTACCAACAACAGTTTGAACCACGGGTGCTGGCCTCTCGTTTGAGAGATCGATAACAAGACTCTAGATATCAAATCTCAGTTCATCCATCGCAGAAATAGTTGTGTGTGCGGACAGTGATACGTACGAGTTGTTCGACATATTTATAGAAAGGGTGTGAAAATGATTGGTTGCCGATGATGCTATATTATATACCTATTGGGTTAAATTACTAGTTTGACGAGAATCACATAATTACAAATACCGACACAATTAAATAAAAGACACGCGACCATTGGCTAGTCTTTGATTAACATTGTGTCAATGGGAACGTTCCCTCATTAGCAACTGATCTACAATCTTCGGGAACATACCATCAAAATGCCTATATATTGCGTTGAGAATGAGAAAGCTTGTTTCCCCAGTTAATTAATAAGGCATTTTAATAATCCATGTTTCTGTGCACATTCACATTTTTCAGTGCAATTGTTTTTCAATTGAACCACGCGCTCGACTGTTTGGCCGGAAACGATTTATATGCACCAGGATCTTTCGAAAATGTTTTGAACTTTCAAGAAATATGTTGGCAGTTGGCACCTCACTGTCTCTGCGAAAAAAAAAAAACGATTCCGCACGCTTTTTTTTATACTTGTGATCTTAACTCATTTCTTCGAGTTTCAAGTTACATAAAATAGACTTCTAATGGGCAGTACTATTGCCCACTTTTGTTTCCATGCAATATATATATATTTATAATAATAAAACACGAAGTTGTTGGCAGATGGAATGGTTTAGCCAGTCCGTGTAATACGAGTCTAAGCTGTCTGGACATCGACGCAGTCATGTCTGGTGTTTTGCGCGACCATGTAGCTCGTGACGTCCTTGTGTGCGTCGTGACGTCATGGCGTCTTTGATCGGTTTCCAGGAAGAAATCATTCAAAATTGTTCATTTATGAACGATTTATTATCAAAATAAAAACCAGATAACGATGCAAATTAAGAATATATGTGGATTTAAATTACAATTGATGCAATCATCTCATATTAGCGTGTGCATTATTTACAGTATGTACTTCCGGTATGACGTAACATATTCGCGGAAGGACAAATAAACAGACAAAGATCTGGATCGAAAACATTACTTGCGTCCAGCATGGACTGGCGCAAGTAAAAATGTAACAAGAATGAAGTCATGTCCACACGCTCACACAAAAATACAGACCATAATTTAAATTATATGATCTGTTTGGGCCTATACTATAGAATACATTTTTTGTAATATCAGCGTTAATTTGTGATTTACAAATTTTGTAATACATATTTTGTGTTCTATAGTATTCGACTGTATTTCTATCAGTGTATTTCTTTCATTGTAGATTGAAACTCAACATATGCCCAAAACTCTTTATATGCAAAATACATTGACATGTAATGACTTATATGATCTTTTTTGGCGAAGCATCTATACACCGGGATTCACTTGACCGGAAAATCTTTGCATTTGGTGGAGAAAAAGGGGGCCTGAAAGTTTAATCTGTTCATGTTTTCATAGTACTCGAACTAGTACTCGAACTAGCTTTGTAATATGTAAACATTCGCAATACGGAATGATAAAGTAGGGGCTAAGCGGGTCCTATAGTACAGCAATAATACTATTTTTGTAAAAAATTCAGTATTAGATTACAACGCCACAGGCTACATTATTAATTTTTCACGCCGTGATCACGACGATGATCCGTGCGGATAATTGTGAGTGCGATTAGCTGGGTACATGTTCTTTGTAATGCAGTCACGGAATCTCAATTGTTAACCCATTGAGGTGGTTTACGCTCAATGGAGTTGAAAGGAGATAGCCATGTCAGCGGCCTAGATTTTAATTATGAATGGAATTAAAGAGTTACAGTTGTAGTGCTTGGGATCAAAACGAATAAACGATCTTTGTGCGAAGGTACCCGGATACGCGGTGAATCGGGGTGGTGGCATTTCGTGTTGAAACAGTTACTGATAAGTTCAGTCTAAGTTGTGTTAAGAATCAGTGGACCCCAAATATTTACCATGACATTATGTAACATATTTGAACCGCATGGCATTTGTGTGCTCAAGAAGTTTGCATTCACCTTGTGGTCTAAACAATGTAACTAGGCCAATAGTGCCGCACAGAATGTTCCATGAGTGAATTCTTAGAAAAAATCCGTGTCTCGTGATCCTTAACTTACCAATGTAGTAGTGCGTGTTGGTTACAAACCAAATGTCATATGTTTACCTAAATTCAGCCGCTTAGTTGGGTATAAATGGAAGGTACCGATAATTAGGTATAGTTTAAGTAGATGTTGCTATATATATGTTTTTAAATCGAGGTTGGATGTCCCCGGAGACCCTGGACGAGGGAGTGTTCGTCCACATTGGAATTTTCAAATGAACACCCATCCTTGACACAGGTCGAAAAAACCAAGTCCGAGAACAGCCATCGCACTCATCATGGGTTGAATTTTTCCAGATGCATGGTACCTCAACCTTTTCAACTATTAAGGTCTAGTTGTTCCCACTTCTAATATTTCAGCCGCTGTCCCTGCCCAAAGCTAGCTAGACAAATCAGGTTCCATCCTTGGTAATATTGCTATATAAAGTTGATGTGGCCATTTGAAGGGCAACCGATATGTGTGCTTGTCGACACTTTTCGACAAACCGTTAATTTCAGATGTTTTATGTTACATGTTTATGTAACATAAAACATCTGAAAATGGTAAGTATTCCACACGACACCGAAGGAATTACTTTTCATCGTGCGCAATTGTGGTCAAAATAACCCAAGTATCGGAAACTAGTCACACATGATGTACCTTTATTCATCAACTAAATCAGTCACCAACTGACACAAATGGGCATTGCCATATCATTCGCATATATCATTAGAGTAATTTCCCTTGATCCAATCACAAATGTTTAGATGTGCGATTAACGAACGGTGGTCGATAGTACTCGATTTGCCGTCTTTTTGTGATTTACAAGAAATCGCGTTCGCTGCTAGATTACAGTGGTCCATAGTACTCGACACCTTCTGTACGGCTCAAATAAGCCTGCTATTACAAAAAATGTATTCTATAGTATAGGCCCCAGGTATGCCGTGTCAGCCAGCTCTTTGGTCGTGGACAATTCCGGGTCGTTAGCTGTCTTTGGTAACGTCGTCCTGTCCTCGCATTATTGACTGATGTCGCTGCCAAATGTCCGCAATTCTCTGTCTTTCATCTATTATTTCTATCCCCAACAGCCGAACGTCGCTAATTCGCTCCATCTCAATCAAGGTGGCCAAATACTGAACCCAATCCACACTCAATGCCGCCACTATGACATACCGCTAACAGGTCACCTGGTAGTCATGTCAATCCAACACCCAATCCATATGGGACATTTTTACCACATAATGCCCCACTCAAGCAAGCTCAAGATGTCCTCCAAAATGTTCAAATAATCAGAACCTACATGTTTTTTTTGCTGAAATTATACATCCCCAAATATATCTCGCTTGTATAGGTATCGCCCAAACTGACAGATAGCGTCCTGAACAAATTGATTCAATATGGACAATTATTATATGATCATAAGTTTCTTTCCCCAATTCCTATTTTAAAACGTAACGAAAAACTTGAGATATCTAACGATGTTCACCTCATTAATTCATTAATGAAACAACAGGTTAATATAACAGTTCTGAGTGACGTCAGATACTTCAGAGGTTAACATAACTTATTATCAGACCTGAAAATAGGTCGGGTTTTCACAGCGACGTTCAACGTCACAACGTCTTGTCCAATCAAAGTGCGCTTCATATAATACAACAGTTATCGCATTGTTTCTTGGTTGACACGAGGAATTGTCAGCCCTTGGAAGTCAATATTCACCTCGGCCAACGGCCTTAGTGAATATTGACTTCCTCGGGTTGACAATTCCTCGTGTCAACCTCGAAACAATGCGATAACTTTATATTAACAATCCCAATGACTCCTCTTCATCCCATCTAAGATACACTGTAGAACAAAGATTTTCAAATTGAGCTTCAATTAAAGTGAAATTATGCATGTATGCTACAAGTACACACCTACAAACAAAAACACAAGTATTATCTCGCGAAAACATATATTTATATACATTTAGACGCCCATATAAACCCAATTTATATCTCACAAAACGTAGACATAGCACTAAACACACGAGCATAACGAATACTTCAACCCTCCCTCAATATACCTAACTCAACACAGAACCAACTTATCCACAGTTCATTACAACATAATTAACCATTTGACGTCAAAACCTTTATAACTATATATTAATTCAAACCTTATTTCCAGTTATTATGACAAACAAATATACCTTCACCGCACAATCTCCCAATGAGTCCAACGTGTGCTCCTTGCAAGCACACGAGAGAAGGTCGTATCGGGAAAGCAGAATGGTGTTTTTCTCTGTATGGGTGAAACTATAAAATTGTTAAAGAATACAAGAACAAATTATTAAAATTGTAAAACATTGTTAGGCCAATGCATTCTCTTATATATGCGAGGCGACCTATCGTCGACTCGCATATATAAGAGAATGCATTGGCACAGGGTAAAAAAAATCCCGACTTACGACTGGATTTGATATGGCGGGTCACATATAAGCAAAGAGCTTGAAAGTTGATTCATTATTGGGCCTTTGATTCAAATTTGTTAATTGTGGTGTCCATGTCAACCCATTAAACATAGTACCAAATGAAATATTGCATCGAAAGGCGTGTCATTAAGTTTTGTTCAAAGGTGAATTCGGTTAATGAAGGCATATAAACTATATTGATGCTATCGTATATTTTTGTAAATATTATGTTCTAACATGTGCCTCAGTCTCTTGCATTTAATTGGATGCAAATAAAATGTTTACATCAAAAAATTGTCCTAATGTGCCTGGTACCGTACCAACTGGGACATCGGATAAAGGAAACACCCCTATTTATGTAGGGTATTGTGGAGAATTGTCCAAATGGAGTCTTTATTTGCGCAGTCAGAATCACTGAGTTAAACATAACCCCTCCCGAATGGAGATATACCCTATAGCATCATAAATATATGTATCCGCAACGACGAGAGTTGTACTGGCATCAACCAATAACATCCATAACAGAAAGTACTTGATAACAGCATTAGTCAATCGACCATTCGATTCACAACATACTGGGACATGTTCATACACCAACCTGCGGAATCCAGCCGCGGTCAGTTTATGACTACAATCGTGGGCATTATGGTCAACTTCTGACCGGCTGTCTAAGATTCATTACGTTATATATATGTATAAATCAGAAATCGTCTGGCGATATTATCATCTTAACCCTTTGCCAAACAGAAGGGCTCTGTGCCAATGCATTCTCTTATATATGCGAGTCGACCATAGGTCGCCTCGCATATATAAGAGAATGCATTGGCTTAACACATTAAAAATTATAAAATTGTTAAAGAATGTAAGAAAAAATGGTAAAAAGTGTTAAAAAAAGATTTTGTTTAGGCCAATGCATATATAAGAGAATGCATTGGCACAGGGCATAACTGTAACTATCAAAATGTGGTCAAGGAGCCGGTTCCAATGATATCCATATTTGTATGGTTTTATTGAGACAGACCGAAGATATTTTAGGCTGTTGAAGCTTTATTTGGGCGTTTTTGGCCGATTTGTTGGGTAAAAGGTTAACAAAGGTTCATAGTAGGATACTGATTGATTGAATTCGACAATTTAGAGTTCCAAATAACACAGATAATTAATAATTGCGACTATATGATTTCTTCCAATAACATAACGGGATTCAGGTGGAAACGGAATTTAAATTTCATCGAATTCAAATTGAGACTTTGTTGGTTCAGATAGAAACTCTGGAGTTAGATACCGCTCCCAAATTTGTATTCCATCATCTATCAACATCAGTATCAGTACCAAAAACGACCAGAGTGGTAATGTAAATATTATGTTCTAACTTGTGCCTGAATCCCATGTATTTACATTTTAATGGGATGCAAATGAAATATCTTGACATCAAACCAGGCATAATGTGACTGGATCCTTATCCACTGAGGCATCAGATATAATTATCCAGATGGAGACTTTATTTGTGCAGTCACAATCTCTGAGTTAAGCATACACCCCTCCCATAATAGAGATCCTATAGAAACAGCACTATATGTACCAGCAACGACAAGAGTGGTAAGGGCATCAAATATTAGAATCAATAACAGTAAGTAACTGATAATAACATGAGCCAAATGACAATTAGCTTCACAGCATTATCGGACATATTCATACTGTGTAATCATACAACAACCTGCGGAATAAAGCTGCATGCAGTTTACGACTACAATGGTGGGCATTATGATCAACTTCTGACCTGCTGTCTAAGTTTCATTACATTATATATTATGTATGTATAAATCAGAAATCGTCTCGCGATAATATCAACTTAACAAAGATTAAAAATAGGATGTTGATTGATTTAATTATACAATTTAGAGATCCAATTAACACAGGTAATTATTAAGACTAAAGGATTTCTTCCAATAAGATAACGGGATTCAGTTGGAAATGGAATTTAAATTTCATCAAATCCAAATAGAGACTTTGTTGTTCATATAGAAACTCGGGAGATAGATACCCCTCCCAGATTTGGATATCATCATATATCAACATCACTGTCAGTACCAGAAACGACCAGAGTGGTTATGGCATCAACTGTTAGCAACCATAACACGAAATTCCCGATAACAGCCACATGGTCTTCCGTTTCACAACATACACTGACATTTTATCATTGATTTGAAGTGAAAATTATTATTTCTAGCAGCCTAACAAGCCAATCAGATATAGCATATATCTTTACAATCCAATCGAGTCAAGGCTTGACATGGTAGTCCCACGTGGCGCTTATGTTTGGGTTAATAGTGGAATAAAACATACCTGAAAACTACATTCAATTGGTCAGCAATACAGAATGTGGACGCGCCCTGGTTGTAAACGTTAAGGGATATATTAAGGAAGAAAATGAGTGGGGTGAAGTTATGTCATGGTGTGTAGGGGTACCATATCAGCTCCTGGACTTTAGACGAGTGTGAACGTACTCTGACTAACACTGATCACACACACATGCTGTAAATTACATGCAGTTTAAGTTTATTCAGTGAACGAACCTGAACAGAATACATCATGAACAATGGAACTTTAAGAGACTTGCGTTTGAAATACACCCTCCACTTACTCCCTAATTGTTATGTCATGCATATGCGCCGTAACAGTGTGTAATGTGCTAATGTATAGTACGTGCTTCATGGAATTGTCTCCATTTGGCACGAGTTTCCTCAACAGTCAGTTCACGGCTCAACGAAATTCGATACATAAAGAAAACAGAATAATAAAGTTGTTATGTGCATTATATATAAACATACAACGACCTCTGGTGCATGAATGAGCATTATAAAACAACTTCATCAATAGTCCTACATCAATGCACTGCGGAAACAATAATCTTAGGATTCAAATGATAATCCGCAGGTCACATATCTGCTGTGTTATTCCATATAATCCTCTATCATTGTGCATGTGAGACACTTGGCATCATTTAGTTTTGTTGTCGGCCTCCAGGATGCGTTTGGGATTCACTCATTGGTTGGTCGGCTTGTCGTTTACACAGAGTTATCGAGTGTGGACAATTTGTTTGAGAACAGCCATAGATCGGCTCTTAATATCTTACAACTTATAACAAATTTAAACAATTACTAGCCCTGTTCAGTGTCACAAGAACAAGAACAACAGTGGTCCCGAAAAAAAAACTTAAAACTGCTTTGTTGATTGTCATTCTTGTGATTCACTCGCCGGTTGGGGTTCGTCTGTCTGTTGTGCGCTAAAACTAAGGGGGTCTATAGCTCTCGTCTACCGACAGCTTTGTTTCAGAACACGCCAAAGTTCGGCTCTGAATTGATTACCGCTAATAATATACGTGAACAAATTCAAGCAGTTATTAGCCCTGTTCAGTGTCACAAGAACACCATACACCGTGGTGCCGTAAAAACTTAAATCTGCTGAGTTGATTGCCATTGCTAAGGTCAGTGGCGTTGTTGTCACAATGAGTTGGAAACTCGTTGCTATTAGCATCAATGAAGTCGATGATGTCGCTTTTTTTCCCTGTCGTCCTTGGTCGTGGCTACCAGTGAAATATTTCAAGGCTCTTTTTGTTTTCCTGATATGAAAAATGAGTACAATGTTGCAGCATGCGATAATGGTGACTGGTATCAATGCATACTTGACAACATCCAACCACAACCAGATGTTGACGACAAACCAGACATACTCTGGCGCCCCGGTTGGGGGGCAACTCCCATAATGACTATCAGTACCCGTAGATAATTGTAGTCCATATAAAACGTGACAATTCGCCAGCAGACTTCCAATTACAACGAACACAATTCCGCTGAATAATGACTTCTTGCTGGAAAAGAAGGAGCTCTTTATGCGACAACACACGTGTATGGTTCGATCGACAGTCAGTATAACGAGGATCCAAACGCAGACATCTCCAGAAAAATACCTCAGAAACACATATGCTTTGCAAGATGCGACATTCGCGATAACGATATCCCAGTGGGCTATATTGTTGATAGCATTGCGTAGCAAATTGATGTACAGTACAACAAGGTCTGCTATCGCCAATGCCATAAACAACAACGAGGACCGTTTTATTCTCATCGTCGGACGAGACAATACAATCAATATCAAAACATTTCCGATAGTTCCAACGCATAGAAGTAGTAATTGAATCACTCCAATAGTCATATTACTTGTTTCAGAGACTGTGACATTCCTGGTTTCGGCGACTGTAACATTGGAAGTTAAATTGCTGGAGTGTTGTTGGCTTTCCATTTCTCGGTGTAGTGCTTACAGTACTCGCTCCCATCTATCAACCGTTCTGTTCTGTGGTGTCAAAAGAATGGCAAATACCTTTCTTATGGTGGTAATTACGTTCTAAATCTGGCGAAACGATATTGAAATTCTCTGAATGAGAGATTCCAAGTGTGCAATGAAGTGCCATTGTTACACCAAAGAAACGGCCAGCAATCAATCTTTTAACTTAATTATTCAATTGGGAAATAATAAGGAATATTGCATATTCGACCGGATAGTCCGCCATTTGTTCAGTGATGTACTTGTCGCCAATTGATAAGTTTTGCTTCATTTATAAATTCAAATTCAAATTAGTTTATTCATCAGATAACTATACATAAATAAAAATATAACAATACATATAGAACAAACACAGATATCTGATGGGGATGGATATGACTATTCAGTCGTCTTCCTGTCCCACCCCTATGCCATTTCAGCTACACATACATCACTGCTGAGTCACTATGCTATCAACAAATTCAATTCCAATTCTCTTATGTTGTTTTTGTTAGTTTTTTTGTTTTCAGTGAAAAGCGTAATCTTAAGCATAAACTAATTCTTAAACTAATTATTGCAGTCAGGTCAAAATGTGTTACTTCATTGAACTGTGTGAGGATACTTCTCTACAATTGAGTCTGCAAGACGTTTTTTGAAAGAATTTCTTAATGAGATAGACCGTATATTTGACTTTAATAAATTCCATGTATGTGGAATAGCATGAAATGGCAAAAGAGAACTAAATGCGGTTCGGGGTATTTTTTCTTCTACGTCTCTGGAATGTCGCGTTTGCCCTTTCTTTTTCCATACCAAATAAGGAAGAAGAGATTGTGGTATTGTTTTGTTTCTAAAATCGAAAGCAAATAGGTTAACTCTTAAAGTATATAGGTCATGGATCTTCAGTATTTTACATTTTGAAAATAGGGGGTCTGTATGGCTCCTGTATCTTCTTAAATTTTTCTGAATTGTCATTATTTCTGTTACAGGATTTAGCATTCCCCCAAATCTCTATGCCATATAATAAATGGCTTTGTATTAGTGTCAAGTAGATGGTTTTCAGGCATGGATGGCGTAGAATATTTTTGCCTCGGTTTATAAAATACAGCGATTGAGAAATATTTTATGCTATTGATGCTACATGACTTTTAAAAGTTAGATTATCATTTATGTGGATTCCAAGAAATTTAAATGATTGTTTATGGCAATCGTTACCAATTCTCTCTATCAATTGACCATCTAAGGTCAACTTGTGATTTCCACATCGATATTCCCCTCCGGTAGGTTACATCAACATATATTTGGTTTTCTCAATATTTAACGATAATTTGTTAGCTTTACACCACTGGCTTATATTATTTAGTTCATTGTTGGCTCTCATGAAGATAATATCGAGGTTGTGATGTGACAGATAAGCTGTTGTGTCAACTGCATATGATAATATATTAAGATCTGTACTTATGTGCATGTCATTGACATATAGTAAAAAAATCAAGGGCCCAAGAATGGAGCCCTGGGGCACTCCACATAATAAGGGCATTTTAGTGGATCTTGTATCATTTATTTCAACCAATTGGGTGCGATTATTTAGGTAGCTCCTGAACCACTCGTTTGCAGTACCTCGTATACCATAATCAATTTTGATAAAAGTATTTCATGATTAATGGAATCAAAGGCTTTTGAGAAATCTAAAAATATAGAAAGTGTACACGTCTTGTTTTTGTTATGATCATTATTCATAGCGACATCATTCAAAAAGTTTAAGACTGGATGGATGGTAGAATGGTATTTTCTGTATCCAAATTGATTCGGGAAGTGTATATTTCTGCTATTCAAATAGTTTGTAACACGTTTGTGAACAATTTTTGCTAGTACTTTAGAGAAGGTAGGCAGAATACTTATTGGGCGATGATTACTTATATCTTCTGACTGTCCAGATTTATAAAGAGGAATTACTTTTGCAATTTTCATGCCATCTGGGACAGATCCTGTTTCTAGAGATCGGTTGATGATGTGGGTAAGGGGGAGGGCAACTTCATTAACAATTATCTTCATAAAAGAAGTAGAAATACCATTTATATCTAAGCTGCGTTTATCTTTCATTTGCTTGATTATTGAAACAACTTCTTCAGGGCAAGTTGGGAACATAAACATGCTAGTTGATTGGGGTTTGTCAATATAATCTGTAAAATGATGTTTTGCTTGTGGTATGTTTTTTGCAACAAGATGTCCGATATTCGCAAAATATTCATTAAATTAATTTGCTATTCTCTCCATTAAGTTTAATATAATAACACTCCCTGACGGGGGGGGGGTCAGATATCTACTTTCAAGAGGAGAAGTTTTATTATATATGAACCATACTTGCAATGTAGCCCAAATGTGTACCATGGCCTATATTGTTTCTAAAAAGATGACTCGCCAAATTTCACGCCGATTGGTCAAAGTAAACCTGAGATCTAACATGGTCCCAAATGCAGTATTTGCGCTCAAGTATAGACACCATTTCTTATGACGTTTGTCGAAATGACGTCATGTGGTCATGTGACGTCGCACGCAAACCCACACTTGCTTTGCTATTGTAGACGAAACTTCCATGCACTCTATCAAAGCGTTTTTGGAAATAGGCGCTAATTTAATTTGTCAGTTCAGGTTCAGTGTGAATTTAGGTAACGGATGTTGATTTGTCGTGAAAGTGCATGTAGTGGGGTGTAGAGTCAAGACTCGGACGATCTACCGTCGCTTGGGAATGGGTGCTACTATGGTCTTTCAATTTGCCAGTTCGGTGTGAACTGTCTTTGATATGAAAGTTATGCATTGAGTGTGGAATCGAACGAGTACCGGTATACCCGGAAGATGGCGAATGGACACAGTCTGACCTTTCGCCAGTGGGTACCGTTCAGTATATAGATTCGCCGGAACTCAGTTAGAAAAAACACATTCTCGGGCCGGGACTAATAATACAGTGTAAGCAATACTGCCGACGCTAATTAGTGCTCTTTTAATATTTCAGTTGAGTGCAAATCTGATATAAAAGAATGTTGAAAAGATCAAAATGTGCGCGAATCGCACGCTGTTTAAGATCGTATAATGTGCGCGAGCGCACAACGGGATCGCAGGTCCTCCGCTAAATAAAGGCCCCCCGAATGGAGCCTGTTTGAGATAGTATATAATAAAGTAAAATATTTTGATTGTTGCGTTCCATGCATGCATATGTGTGGGTTGTGGTAATGGGGGGGGGTAAATACAGTTTTATTGGAATAAAGTGTTCCTACAAATGGGCCGCGCAGTGCAGGGCGTGCATGTGATCCTTAGGCTGCATGCTGAATACAGGTTCCAAATGGGGGTCCGTTCAAAATGTGCCATGTGCACAAGCTTCCTTCGTCGCTGAATACAGGCTCCTGAATTGAGTATGTTTCAGTTGGTGTATAGTAATATTTAAAGTAATATGGTGATTTTGTTTCGTTCAATATGTGCATGCGCATATGTGGGATGGGTGTGCAGAAATAGAGTTTTTAATGAAATAAAGTGTTCCAACGCCCATCCAGTAACAAAAAAGAGAGGTATGACCATTCGGACACCAGAAAATAACAAAGAACATTTTTATACCCGTCATTTCGTGACGGGCAACTCCCTAGTATATATATATATATATATATATATATATATATATATATATATATAATCCATCGTCTATGTATATGTGTGTGTATCTATGCGCGTGTGTGTATAACTCGGTCACGCTTTTGGCACGTTTATAACTTATCACACATCCGTCCAAGAACGGCCCTGACGAACGCCGCCAGTGGCGGGCTAACCTGCTAGTCTCCTATATATTTTGAGAACTCCGTATATAAATATATAAATATATGTGTCCTTTATAGACTCGAAAACGACTGGACCGATTGGGCTCAAACTTCCCATCTAAGGGTAAAATACAACGGGAATCGTCGTCGCGGCGTTTTGGAGAAGCTCAGAGCACTCGTTCTCCGCCCTCAGTCACAAAAAAACGGCACGGGTAATCACGAGATAATTTAATGAGCGTTTATATATGATGCGTCGCTATAAAAGAGCGTTTGTTTACAATTCAACGCAACGTCATCGCTCGAAATTTAGCATCGAAAAAATTTAATTTCTTACATCTAAAACATAATTACGTGTTGGACTGTGTCATTTTAAGAATATATAAGTATTACACGCAGACACACGAAGTCTCAGCTTGAAATTAAAAAAATTAGAGTTTTATCGACATAAATCGATTTGAATGCGAAATCCTATGTTAAAATTTAAATATTATTTTCGATACACTGTTAAAAATTCTATGGAAGCAAAATGGTCAACTCGGGACGGCTCAACCGATTGAGCTCAAACTTGCTACCTATGGGTACTTTTGTCCCGAAAGTGTCACGGACGGGTCAAATCGTGACCCCGACGTGACATTGACCTTCAAACTGGTCAATTCAAGGTCAAATGGGGTAATTAAAACTGGCGGATTTCTGTACTTTTGTACGGGGAGTGTTTTGGACGGGTCAAATCATGACCAGGACCTGACCTTGACCTACAAAATGGTCAATTCATAGGTCAAATCGGGTAAAACTTGCTGATTTCGACGAAATTTAGTGCAAATGCAGCACAAGTGGCTCGGAAGCTGTTGCAATTGCATTTTCGAACAAAGTCATGGGACGAATGCCACAAATGGCGGGCTAACCTGCTAGTCTACTATATATTTTGAGAACTACGTAAATATATGTGTTTATATATTTGTCCTCTATAGACTCGAAAACGGCTGCACCGGTTGGGCTCAAACTTCCCATCTAAGGGTAAAACCCCACGGGAATGGTCGTCGCGGCGTTTTTGGAGAAGCCCAGAGCACCCGTTCTCCACGCTCAGTCACAAAAACGGCACTTCGGAGTTAATAGCGTTGATATTTAAAGAGCGTTCGTATCCGCAGTGTTGTTGATACAGATCTTCCATATTTGGGTTCGTTAACCGGTTAACGCTCTTTATTCCATTCGGTTTTCGCATACGGCGTTTGTTTACGTTATCTGGAACTCACTTCTATGTGATTCTTACGTACTTAGGGCGCCCGAGGTGATCTTCACCTAGAAACGGGTACCCACAATATATGTGTGTGTCCTTTATAGACTCGAACCGATTGAGCTCAAATTTGCTACCTACGGGAAGTGTCATATATATGTGTGTGTCCTTTATAGACTCGAACCGTTTGAGCTCAAACTTGCTACCTACGGGAAGTGTCATGGTCGGGTTAAATTGTGACCCCGACCTGACCTTGACCTTGAAAATGATCAATTCAATGTCAAATCGGGTCAAATTGAAAAACAAAAAATTTAATTAATTAAAACAATTTATTAAAAAAGCTAGAAAATTAAAAAGGCACAATTAACTCATTGGAAAACAAAAAAAATTGGGTAAAATTGAACAAAAATTTTATTAAAAAATTCAAAAGGCACAATTAACTCATTGAAAAACACAAAATTAAATAAAAAAAATTATTTTAAAAATCAAAAAAATTGTCATGTTTCTGACGATTGCCGCCAGTGGCGGGCTAACCTGCTAGTATATATATATATAAAGAGGAAGTTTAACATGTCAGCCTTATACAGATATATAAAGAGGAAGTTTTAACATGTTGTCAGCCTTACCTAGATATATAAGTTTTAACATAGTGTCAACCTTAGAAAAATTCATGTGACCTTCTCATAAAAAAGTACAACTATGTCTAAGTCACCCAAAGACAATATATAATAAAGAGAGTTCCCAATTATGACCTATATTATGATATATTTCGACATATTATTCATGGCTGTTGTGTGAATCTTAGCAATGCCTGCGAATGGTGTTGATTTCAACCTTCTCTGCACCTCGAGCTAAACATTGGCTCAGGAAACTTGTCACTTGTGATATAACAGTGGGCGGGTATCTTATGATATAACAGTGGGCGGGTATCTTATGATATAACAGTGGGCGGGTATCTTATGATATAACAGTGGGCGGGTATCTTATGATATAACAGTGGGCGGGTATCTTATGATATAACAGTGGGCGGGTATCTTATGATATAACAGTGGGCGGGTATCTTATGATATAACAGTGGGCGGGTATCTTATGATATAACAGTGTGCGGGTATCTTATGATATAACAGTGGGCGGGTATCTTATGATATAACAGTGGGCGGGTATCTTATGATATAACAGTGGGCGGGTATCTTATGATATAACAGTGGGCGGGTATCTTATGATATAACAGTGGGCGGGTATCTTATGATATAACAGTGGGCGGGTATCTTATGATATAACAGTGGTGGGTATCTTATGATATAACAGTGGGTGGGTATCTTATGATATAACAGTGGGCGGGTATCTTATGGTATTACAGTGGGCGCGTATCTTATGGTATCACAGTTGGCGGGGTATCTCATGGTATTACAGTGGGCGGGTATCTTATGATATAACAGTGGGCGGGTATCTTATGATATAACAGTGGGCGGGTATCTTATGATATAACAGTGGGCGGGTATCTTATGATATAACAGTGGGCGGGTATCTTATGATATAACAGTGGGCGGGTATCTTATGATATAACAGTGGGCGGGTATCTTATGATATAACAGTGGGCGGGTATCTTATGATATAACAGTGGGCGGGTATCTTATGATATAACAGTGGGCGGGTATCTTATGATATAACAGTGGGCGGGTATCTTATGATATAACAGTGGGCGGGTATCTTATTATATAACAGTGGGCGGGTATCTTATGATATAACAGTGTGCGGGTATCTTATGATATAACAGTGGGCGGGTATCTTATGATATAACAGTGGGCGGGTATCTTATGATATAACAGTGGGCGGGTATCTTATGATATAACAGTGGGCGGGTATCTTATGATATAACAGTGGGCGGGTATCTTATGATATAACAGTGGGCGGGTATCTTATGATATAACAGTGGTGGGTATCTTATGATATAACAGTGGGTGGGTATCTTATGATATAACAGTGGGCGGTATCTTATGGTATTACAGTGGGCGCGTATCTTATGGTATCACAGTTGGCGGAGTATCTCATGGTATTACAGTAGGCGGGTATCTTATGATATAACAGTGGGCGGGTATCTTATGATATAACAGTGGGCGGGTATCTTATGATATAACAGTGGGCGGGTATCTTATGATATAACAGTGGGCGGGTATCTTATGATATAACAGTGGGCGGGTATCTTATGATATAACAGTGGGCGGGTATCTTATGATATAACAGTGGGCGGGTATATTATGATATAACATTGGGTGGGTATCTTATTATATAACAGTGGGTGGGTATCTTATGATATAACAGTGGGCGGGTATCTTATGGTATCACAGTGGGCGGGTATCTTATGGTATCACAGTGGGCGGGGTATCTCATGGTATAACAGTGGGCGGGTATCTTATGATATAACAGTGGGCGGGTATCTTATGATATAACAGTGGGCGGGGTATCTTATGATATAACAGTGGGCGGGTATCTTATGATATAACAGTGGGCGGGTATCTTATGATATAACATTGGTCGGGTATCTTATGGTATCACATCGGGCGGGGTATCTTATGATATAACAGTGGGCGGGTATCTTATGATATAACAGTGGGCGGGTATCTTATTATATAACAGTGGGCGGGTATCTTATTATATAACAGTGGGCGGGCATCTTATTATATAACAGTGGGTGGGTATCTTATGAACTAACAGTGGGCGGGGTATCTTATTATATAACAGTGGGCGGGTATCTTATGATATAACAGTGGACGGGTATCTTATGATATAACAGTGGGCGGGGTATCTTATGATATAACAGTGGGCGGGTATCTTATGATATAACAGTGGGTGGGTATCTAATGATATAACAGTGGGCGGGGTATCTTATGATATAACAGTGGGCGGGGTATCTTATGATATAACAGTGGGCGGGTTATCTTATGATATAACAGTGGGCGGGGTATCTTATGATATAACAGTGGGCGGGGTATCTTATGATATAACAGTGGGCGGGTATCTTATGATATAACAGTTGGCGGGTATCTTATGATCTAACAGTGGGCGGGGTATCTTATGATATAACAGTGGGCGGGGTATCTTATGATATAACAGTGGGCGGGTATCTTATGATATAACAGTGGGCGGGTATCTTATGATATAACAGTGGGCGGGTATCTTATGATATAACAGTGGGCGGGTATCTTGTGATATAACAGTGGGCGGGTATCTTATGATATAACAGTGGGCGGGTATCTTGTGATATAACAGTGGGGGGGTATCTTATGATATAACAGTGGGCGGGTATCTTATGATATAACAGTGGGCGGGTATCTTATGATATAACAGTGGGCGGGTATCTTATGATATAACAGTTGGCGGGTATCTTACGATATAACAGTGGGCGGGTATCTTATGATTTAACAGTGGGCGGGTATCTTATGATATAACAGTGGGCGGGTATCTTATGATATAACAGTGGGCGGGTATCTTATGATATAACAGTGGGCGGGTATCTTATGATATAACAGTGGGCGGGTATCTTATGATATAACAGTGGGCGGGTATCTTATGATATAACAGTGGGCGGGTATCTTATGATATAACAGTGGGCGGGTATCTTATGATATAACAGTGGGCGGGTATCTTATGATATAACAGTGGGCGGGTATCTTATGATATAACAGTGGGCGGGTATCTTATGATATCACAGTGGGCGGGTATCTTATGATATCACATCGGGCGGGGTATCGTTAGTTTGTCAATTATGGTATCACACTGGACGGGGCAGCTTATGTTATCACAATTGGTGGGGCATCTTATGATATCACAGTGGTCGTGGCATCTTATGGTGTCACAGTGGACGGGGCATCTTTTGGTAACACAATGGACGGGGCATCGACGCACCTTTTTGACAACATTGTCTTCTATTTAAAAATGTTTTTTCTCAAAATATTTAACCACCATCAACGTTAACAATTATAACCCCATTTACCAGGGAGGGGGTCGCGGAACAAATTTACATATATAGGGCGAAAAAATGTTTTTGCCCCTCTCGGGGACCCACCACCACTCTACCTGCAATTTTTTTCTTTTTGTTTCTGCCCAATTTTGAGACCCACCCCCAAAATCTTACAAAAAACATAAAATTTATCAAATTTATCAAATTGGACCCAAGGAAAGTCACACTCACAGCAGCTCGCAGTCTAAATACATGTATGTATGTCACGTTGGTGTGCAGATTGACATACCAATATTAGTGAAGAATTTATAGTATTATTAACATATTATCAGAGTATGTAATAATGTTGAATTGAATAAATTAAATATTGTAAAGTTCCTTGCTTGTTCAAGTTGTTGTCAACCATCCCTGTTTTACATCTGATGATCTGTGGGTTCACTAAGAGTCTTTACACACAATCCTGATTCCTCCCAGGTAATGATGTCGCAGGCAATATAGCATCCGAGTAAATTGGGAGGTTTGCCACAAACATAGCAGATTTAATCTGATCCGAGTAATAAAGTCGGGTGAGCGGCTATTTTCGCAGTTCAGGTATGGCAGTCTGTATTTCCATAGGATAGTCTATATACAAGACTATTTCGATTAATAAAAAGTTTATCTTGATAACAAATAATATCCATTATGTGGATTAAGAACAGAAGATGGTAATCATTTCATAATTATGCTTATATGCAAGCATTGTCGACAGATTGTGTCTGAGCATATAATTATGTTATAACTCACTGTATAACAGTAAACAAATTTGTCAAAAGTTATTGCAAAATTCATCACAGAATTCATCAATATAAACTCAGCTTTATATTTTGTTCAAACCCTTAAATGGATATGCATGTGTATATATAGCTATAACATGCACTTTGACATCCAATTGAAAGGCTATCTTGGATATGCATATTATAAATGTTTGTTCTTGTGTTTTAATTTTTTTTATATGATTTGTTTATATATATAATATATCTTTCATCCGTCGAAATCTGGTACATTAATTTTGACATACATCAGCATTCATACACCCCTAAATGGTAGTTAGTACAGTAATAGTACTGGTTAATATGTTTTAAATAGCCTAGTGGGTCATATTGTTGATATTAACAGATTACATGGGCACAACAACTGAGTGATTTTAAGTGGAGGAAAACATTGCATTTTTGATCATTTACACATTTTGTCCGGGTCCAAATGACCCACCCACCCCCGCCCTATATATGGATTTGTTGTGTGCGACCCCCCCCCCCCTGCATTTACTATAATGTATTCGCAAGACAAACTGCGTTGTGTCAGGTACTAAAAAACAGCTGTAAATTAGAATCTTCAAATGTGCAGTTCCCCTGTGTGGGCCTGGGATATAATAGGCCCACCGCCCAACTGCGAGGGTAAGAATCCCCTATATATAATGTGGCACCCAGTTTGCCGTGGGGTGCATCCCGTGATGTGTGGTGTAGGAGTCCTGGGGATATTAGGGCGGCCGTATCACGTGAGGTATCGATCTGCGGATACGGCTTCGCTAATGCTCCTCTTTGGTCCTACATCACTTCAGATTCAATTTTTTGTTGTATTATTCGTCTGATGTTTGAAGTACTGTTTTCTGTTTTGTTCACGTATTTTGTTTGTTATCCCCTGTATCTTCCTATGCTGTTTGTCCTGCTGATTGTTGAATGTTTAATCCAGTATTGTTCACGCCTGTATCACTCACTGTGGGGAGGTACCGGAATGCTGTTACATGCAGTGGCTAAACGGGCCACCACTTCAGCTATGTACCAGCCTTTGGCCCGACCAGAATTCGAAGGATAATCCGCGGTGGCGGCTGGGCTAGTTGTAGATTGTTTGCTTGTATATGGCAAATCTAAACAAACAAAAAGTTAAGACTGAACACCCGCCAAGTTACACTGATGTGATTGATAAAACGCTACAAAGCGAAGCGGACAATTAGAATCAGTCAAACCGATCAGGACTGGGCAACGCAGTGGCTCTCTCGTGGTCGAATGTTCAAGAAAATTTAAAGCTGACGCTCTTGTGCAATTTACATCTATTGCACAAACACCAGTGTTGATTATTTATCACAAGACATTGAACAGTGGCAGAGCCATGTTGGGAACTCGCGATATAGCTGATTCTTCGGAGTCAGAGATATTAGCTGAGTTAGTACCACACGAAGTTACTGAAGTCCGTGGATTTACAAAGCCAGCTAATGGACAAAAAGTTCACTAGAGTAGTTATCTTCTTACCTTCAATCGGTGAGGACATCCACCGACATTGAAGGCTGTTGTATGAAGATGGATTTAAGCACATATGTTCCAAATCCATTGCGATGTTTTAAATATCAGCGGTATGGCCATGGCGAGGAGCATTGTAAAAGTAAAGAAACCTTATGTGCACGATGTTCTATTTCTGGTCATGATCATAAGGATTGTACGAATCTTAAGAAATGTTCAAACTATCATGGTTCACATGCTGCAATGGATCGTTCTTGTTCCAATTGGGACTATGAATCCAAGATCCAGCGATGTAAAGCTGAGAAGTGTCTGTCATATATAGGTGCTAAGAAAATCCTTTCCACGGGTCACATACTCAGAAATCGTGTCTACAAAAAAGTGTGTTGGTGCACTCAGACACAAAGTCAAACCAAACACGTGAGTATAGCACTACATGTAGCAACACAAGTTGAGGAGACTGATATTATTCCTGTTCCAGAACGTGTAGCACAGGTAGTGAATCGATACAGCTTCTGTCGTTGGGACATTTCTTCCAAAACACTATATGCAAGTTGATCATATTGTTCCAAAACAAAAATCTCCAAACTCTGTCAAGTCTTTTGACACTCAGAAGCAGAGGTTGAGCTTTGGGTTTTCAAAGGTTAATACGATGCTTCGAGAGAATGTGTCATCTTTGGATGTGGACCCCATGCGTATTGGTTAGAGGCTGTCTTTTGTGCAAGGATTCGCTTACTGATTCAGCCGCCCGATTATCAACTTGTCGAATTGATTAAGACTGACGCCAGATGCATCATATATCATAAATATGTTATCAATCATCCAGGAGGCGACTCGCCAGCTACTTCAAATATTTCGATATGCGAAAGTCTTGATAAATTAGTTATATTTGCTGAAACCATTTTATGCAGGTTTTAAATGTTTGCTGTTTTCAAAGCAGTAGTGCTATCTGTTGTTATATCCTGTTTTATGTGTTTGCACAATGGTCAGTTTCTTAATGGTTCTTAATCGTTTGGGTTGATGTCCGCCGTGAGCAATATCCGTTGAAGACCCGTCATAATTGAGATAGATAAATTAAAACAGGGTAACCCAACAGATTAAACGTATAGTGAATGACTTTCAATAACGCATCGTCAGGGCGTGGCAAAATACGCCCGTGGCAATTCGACAAAGGGTCATAACTCTGGTAAAAATTTGGCATGTGGATTCCAAATCCGAACCCCGGGCCAGTAAGCTCCCATACCAAATTTCATTCAATTAAGTTCGGACCCATCAAAGTTATCATATATGGAGACGCAGACTGGGAGAAAATACCAAAGAATAGGATGCTCGTTTCTTGCGCAATCCAACAGACTAAACGTTTAGTGAATGATTTCAACAAGAGCGTCGCTATTATGGCAAGCCGTTTTCACATTTTTGATTTATTTAGACTTAAGTCCAAATAATTTGACTTAAGTCCAAATAACTGGACTTAAGTCCAAATCATTTGAACTTAAGTCCAATTATTTTGGACTTAAGTCCAAATATTTTGACTAATTGGACTTAAGTCCAAATTATTTGGACTTAAGTCCAATTAGTGAATTGATTTGGACTTAAGTCCAATTCATTTGGACTTAAAGTCCAATTAATCTGGTTTTAAACGATAGTCCCCTTCTTTGTAATGGTATATTCTTGCAAGTCTTGATTGACAGTCAAACCCCATTTCAAACTTCATTTGGACTTAAGTCCAATTCCTCACCGAATTCACAATTATGTGATATTTGGACTTAAGTCCAATTCGCTATTTGGACTTAAGTCCAAATAAATCGAGAATGGTGTTATTTTATTTCGGTATCAAAGGATACCGAATTAAAATGGTTAATTACCCGAGGAATAACAAATCTGTGGTCGAAATTTACCACGCTCGCTGCATATTTTCCCGGAAGTGGAGAGTGGGCGTGTCAGTCGGAAGTACATTAGCGAATCATGTATTGTATATAAACTGAACGATTGGATGAAAAAAAAGTGATTAAATAAATTAGAAAAGAACTTTATTACTTTGATCACATTAATTCGCACTAAGTTATATGCCTTATATGCCTTATATGCGGCCTTATATGCCTTTCGGTCTGGAGTTTCGGCTGAACTCATTCAGTTACATTGAAACTGGATTAGTGATGCCTATAAAATCTATTTGGAATTTACTCTAAAGCACAGATTATCAGTTACCCAAAAAATGGTTGAGAACATGTAGAATGTTAATATAGATCTCTTACTGGTATCCTTGATATGTCACTGATTGGGTTAAAAAGAAACTCTTTGACTGAACCACATAAATTCAAAGTTAATATGAATTTTAAATGTAGACTTCTTTTACATGTCAGATGGGCATCAGGTCGGTTTTGATACTGGGGGACTCCATAGTTAAATACATAGAAGGTATCGATTACACAGAAGTATGCAGTATAAGGGGAGTCACAATAGGAAAGCTAAATTGGCATCTGAATTCAAAAAAGGATTATCTGGCAAAATTTGATCTTATACTAATTCATGTGCGCACTAACAATGTTGCAGAACATATGTCTGTAAAGGATTTTGAAGGAGCATATAGCAATATGTTGGCAGCGCTTTTCAAAATCAAGAAATTCAGAGTTGTTATATCTTCCATTTTGCCAAGACCAAAAGACTTTGAAGAGTCAAATAGGCTGGTTATAGATTGTAATGCCAAATTGAGAAATATAGCATTAGAGGATGAAAGAGTGGTAGAATATGTTAGTTCATATAAACCATTTATGAAAGATGGAATGCCTAAACATAGTTTTTTTGCTAGAAGCGATGGTGGATTACATTTAAACTTTGAAGGTACAAGGCAATTGAAGAACTTTTTTATACAAGTGCTCAAACAATATAAATTGAGAGATAATAATACGTTATGAAAATGATGGAGTAATGATTAGATGGAGTGATGTCAACAGGCTTAGAATGAGCTTTTTTTGTGAATGACTGAATTTTCAAGGGTTAGTTCAGCAATCACTCCCAACTACCCTGGGCCGGAAACCGCTGGTGAGTCCCGGGGAGTTGTGGACTTTTTCCCTCATTCTGAGATGCTGACAACTTTTTCTAATCAAGACCTACATCTAATATGTTCATTAAGGCTCTTTACGGTAAAGAACATAAAGAGATATTCATGTAAGCTACTTCATTAGTGTGCGCTCTTTTTTGGCACCTACGGTTTGGTGGCCTTTTAGGCCAAGAATTTGTCAATATTCAACTATGCATGTTTATACAGTAGTATATGTATTCATTTAACGCATGATATGTATCTGTCCTATTTATTTTGTTTCGCTTACATGTGTTTGTCCATGTATTTGTCAAATGTGAGAATTGTGTTGTATGCATGATTGTGTTATTTTAGTTATCAATATTTACATAAAATATATTTCGGCCAACAAAGGAGTGTTAGTTTTAAATTGGTGCCACTCGGGTAATTTGAAAACGGCTTGCCATATGGCAAGCCTTTTTCACATTTTTGATTTATTTAGACTTAAGTCCAAATATTTGGACTTAAGTCCAAATAATTGGACTTAAGTCAAAATGATTTGGACTTAAGTCCAATTAGTGAATTCATTTGGACTTAAGTCCAATTCATTTGGACTTAAGTCCAATTTATCTGGTTTAAAACGATAGTCCCCTTCTCTGTAATGGTAGGCCTATATTCCTGCAAGTCTTGATTGACAGTCAAACTCCATACAATTGCGTCCCTTTTGCCACGTGGCTTGTTTTCGGCATCATTGAAAAAGGTACGAACCCGAATTGGCATCTTAATAAATGCTAACTGCATGCATGAACGAAGTAGCATTAATTCACGATTTGATTCAATTGTAATTTGACAACGTAACAACAACATATACGCTACAACTCGCAGTTTCGTTTATTGTGTTTACAAGAATTTCTCCCCATCAAGTGTCTTTTTTTTATCAGCCACTATTAGTTGAGAGAATATTTTATGGGTTTATTTCGTTATGACAGAAGGCAGAACACACGCTATATTGGAGCCTGCATATGCAACAGAACCTGTTCAATTAACAAACGAAGAACGTGCAACAGAACTTGTTCAATTAACAAACGGAGAAAATTGAATGCTGAAACCTGAAATTAGGGTTCAGGTCCCTATCTGTATAGTAGAGACTAAACCTAATTATGAAAGTTTTGTATTCATACGACTGCGAAATAGTCCGCTTTATATTATAATTATATTTCTAAATTGTGCAGGAAAAATAGATCATAGCATGGTGTGATTTCTAATAAAATCTTATGATTCGCGTAAAGTTCTAAATAAAAAAACTACGAACATATATATATAGCAGTCATGTGAATTTGGTTGTTTATGAATGAAAGTCTAAACTTGAAGTTGAGCAGTAGCCAGTAGCACTATAGCTAGTTGGCACTAGCACCGATATCGATTATCGGTAGTGCAAATTCACCAGCTCACGGAATGAATAATATCGTATATTTTATAGTAACAAACTTCCAGTTGCTTAATCAAGTTACAGACTTCACAAACTGAACATTAAACAATTCTATTTGAGTGCTTGTTGTGGCGCATCATTTGATCTTTTAGAAAGAGGTCGCCGCCGGTTGCACGAAATACGTTGTGTATGTTGACGTTTCTAAGGACGCTGTCGCTAACAACGGAAACCAGCTGGGTGCATTCTAATGGTTCTGTATAACGTTGTTACCATCCAGTGACGTCACTCACGAACTGCTGGAGGTCAAGTTGTGCTCGTATAACGCCATTTGAGTAACCTAAATCGGTCAAGGGGCTGAGAAATGGCATGAGTTCCCTATTTGAACCCATCTGGACAGTGACCATTTTTGGATCGGGTGCCTTGGTGGCCACCCTATAATTAACACCCTTTGTTTCACATAAATATAAATATTTTTCGAATAAGGAATGGAAGTCACATTCGTGCCATGATTGGGGAGGGGAGGGGATGGTCACCGAAACTGATAGTGATACAAATATGTTTAGCGCTAGTTTCCACCAAATTCATACGTACGTTCTTCGTCAATGATACGATGAATCAAAGTAATTGGTTCTCAGTCTTAAATAGATAGGCTACGTACGCCCCTGTAAGTAGGGAAAGGACCATGCATGCCCATTTGTCAAAAGTAAATACATTTATGGCATGTCCAGATAGGTCATCTAGTTCCTACTTAGCATTTGACTTAAGTCCAAATAATTTAACTTAAGTCCAATTATTTGGACTTAAGTCCAATTCCTCGCCGAATTCACAATTATGTGGTATTTGGACATAAGTCCAATTGGCTATTCTGATTTAAGTCCAATTATTTGGACTTAAGTCCAATTCCTCACGGAATTCACAATTATGTGGCATTTGGACTTAAATTGTATTTGGACTTAAGTGAAAATAAGTGGACTTAAGTCCAATTCCTCGCCGAATTCACAATTATGTGGTATTTCGACTTAAGTCCAATTCGCTATTTGGACTTAAGTACAATTATTCATTCAATTCTGACATGACTGAATTACATGGCCATTATCCCACAACTCCGCCCTATGAGCAAAACCAGACCTGCTTAATATATGATGGGGGGGGTTTCTTATACAGTTGAATTGGACTTAAGTCCAAATGAATTGTACGTAAGTCCGAATACCACATAATTGTGAATTCGGCGATGAATTGGCCTTAAGTCCAAATAGATGAAAATATCAGTATTTACACTTAAGTGTCATTCATTTTGACTTAAGTCCAATTCCTCGCCGAATTCACAATTATGTGGTATTTGGACTTAAGTCCAATTATTTTGACTTAAGTCCAAATAAATCGAAAATGTGAAAACGGCTTGCCATATTTTACAGGTAACTCACAGCTGTGTAATTTTTTCCCACCGACAATTACATCGTGATCTTTACTTTAGATATCATATCATGGATTTACTATATGGCTTTTTAGAAAGACAGCCACCAGCAAATAACTGTCTATATCTGAGAATATTCACTCCATACCTGTTACCAATGACAATGTGGCCATATATCCATGTTCAAATCCCAGCTGACCACGATATCTAAATACTGTCCACTTTTTAGTTGATTGCTCCCTCTTGAGTTGAGCAAACTGAGTAACACATTTGTGTGAATCGTGGTTACATATATGTTGCTATATTGTTGTTCATAATGTTTTACTATTATAAGTTAATGTAGTGCATTGACGGTAACATGGTGTGACAATGCCGGCTTGGTGTTTATGTTCTACCGAGTCGCGAAATGACGTCACTGATATTCTTTGTTATTCCATATAAGCCTCTGTCGTGGTGCCTGTAAGACACTGGGCATAAAGGATTTCTTCCAATAAGATCATTATTACGACTATCGGGTGTCTTCCAATAAGAAAACGGGATCCAAGTGGAAATGGAATTTAAATTTCATCCAATTCAAATGGAGCCTTTGTTGGTTCAGATAAAAATTCGGAGTTAGATACCCCCCCCCCCCCATATTAAATATAATATATCAACATCACTATCAGTACAGCAACAACTTCGGTGGTACTGGCATCAACTATTAGCATCCAAAACATAACATATCCGATAATAGCATGAGCTAAAAATCATGCGTTTCACAACATACCTTAGCAATTGATTTGAAATGAAAATAATTATTTCTAGCGGTCTAGCAAGTCAATCAGACATAGCATATATCTTTACAATCCAATCGAGTCAAGACTTGGCATGCTAGTCCCACGTGGTGCTTATGTTTGGGTTGTTATTGGAATAAAGGTACACACCTGTTCATTATCTACATGAAAACCACTAGTACTTAGCCAAATACTTGTAACATTACAGAGTGTGGATGATCCCTGATCGTAAAAGTTAAGGGGCAAACTAAGGAAGAAACTGAGTGGGGTGAAGTTATATGCTGGGAAGAAGAATGTACAGTTAGTGCATAGTACGTTCATGCATGCCATTGTCTGGATTCGGCACGTCTTGCTTCAAGCGTCAACTGAAAATTAGTACCGAAATTCGATACATAAAGAGAGAAAATAATAAGCATAGTTGTTTTGTGCATTATATCTAAACAGACCGATCTCTGAGCATTAGAAAACAACTTAATCAATCATCATACATCAATACACTATAGCGGGACGAAATTAGCCTCATGCCTGGAATGATAATCCGAAAGTCACAGATATTCTGTTATTTCATATAATCCTGTGTCGTGGTGTATGCAAGACACTGGGCATCATTTAGCTATGTTATTCAATATAATCCAATATTGCGGTGTATGTAAGACACTGGACATCGGTTAGTTTTGTTGAGGATGTGGTCCACTCATTGGTTGGTCACTTCTTGTTTACTAAACAAACAGTCATCGAGTGTGGACATCTTCATTTCAGAACACGGCATATCATAGTTCGGCTCTAAATTGCTTACCACTTATAGCAAATGTAAGCAGTTATTAGCCCTGTGTGGTGTCACAAGAACAGCAGCAACAGAGGTCCCAGAGCGTACATTTGCTGCCTTGATTGCTATTGTTGTGGTCCACTTGCTGGTTGGGGTTGGTCTGTTTGTTGTGTTCTAATACTTAGAGACTCTACAGCTGTTGTGTGCCGACAGCTTTGTTTCAGAACGCGACAGAGTGCGGCTCTGAATTTATTACCACTTATAACATACGTGAACACATTCAAGCAGTTATTAGCCCTGTTCAGTGTAATAAGAACACCAGCAGCAGTGGTCTCGAAAAAACTTGAATCTGCTTTGCTGATTGCCATTGTTAAGACCAGTGGCGTGGTTGTCACCAGGAGCTGAAAACTCTTTGCTATTAGCATCAACGAAGTCGACGATATGGCTTTTTTCCCGTGTCTTCCTTGGTCGTAGCTCCCAGTGAAATATTTCAAGGCTCTTTTCGTTTTCCTGATATGGAAAATGAGCAGAGTGTTGCAGAATGCGATAATGGTGACTGGGAGCAATGAGTACTTGACAACGTCCAACCAATCCCAGACGTTCACTGCAAACCAAATATACCCTGTCGGTCCAGTAGGGACGCAATGATTTTAAGTACCCATTGATAATTGTAGTCCATATATAATGTGACAATTTGCCAGCAGACTTCCAATTACAACGAACACAATTCCACTAAAAACTGACTTATTGCTAGAAACGAAGGAGCTATTTATGTGACAACACACGTTTTTGGTTCGATCGACAGTCAGTATAACGAGGATCCAGACGCAGATATCGGCAGCAGAATAGATAAGAAATATGTATACTTTACAAGATGCGTCACTCGCGTGAGTGATGTCCCAGTCGGCTATTCTGATGATCGCATTGCGTAGCAGAGTAGTGTACAGTACAATAAGGTCTGCTATCGCCAATGCCATAAACAACAATGCTGACCGTTTTATTCTTATCGTTGGACGGGTAAATACAATTAATATCAAAACATTCCCGATAGTTCCAACGCACAGAAGTAGTAATTGAATCATTCCAATAGTCATATCCCTGGTTTCGGTGACTGTATCATTATTTGTTAAATTCTCAGGGTATTGTTCCATTTCACAGTGGTTCGCCTATACCTATAACCGTTCGGTTATGTTGCGTCCACATGATGGCATACACCTTTCGAGTGGTGGTAATTACTTTGGTGCGAAGCGATATTGAAATTCTCTGAATGAGAAATTCCAATTGTATAATGAAGTGCTATTGTTACATTCGAGAAACTGTGAGAAATCAATCTTTCAACTCACAGTAATGTCATTCAATTGTGAAATAATAAGTGCTGTTGCATATTCGACCGGATAATTCCGCCGCCATTTGTTTCATGATGTATTAGTCCCTGATTGTGTATCTTAAATGTTTGTCTGAATTTCACTGTTTTCTTTCATTTGTCATAAGATGTCCTGTCCGATTTGGCACACTAAAAGCTCCATCTCGACGTTGTCGACAACCAAACTCAATTACGATCGGACCCTTTAGACGGGAGGGTTTGATGGTCAGCCTTACCTAGATATATATACTGAGGAAGTTTTAACATATTGTCAGCCTTATATGGATATATAAAGAGGAAGTTTTAACATGTTGTCAGCCTTAAAAAATTCCAACGACCGTCTCTTAAAAGAGCAACTATTTAACTCGCGCAAAGAGAATAAATAATAAAGAGCGTTTTCGACGTATTATTTATGGCTGGTTGTGTGATTTTGGCGATGCCTGCGAATGATGTTGATTTGATGTATTGTATACTATCACAGTAGGCGGACACATAGCCATGATAATACTATATTATTGGAAAGTTAATGTTTCTTTGTTCAACAAATGTCTTAATTGTTTTAATTAACAAAGACAGCCACTCACAAATAATTTTCTTAATCTGAGAATGTTCACTGCATACCTGTTGATAAATGAACATTTGGCCATATATCCATATTCAAATCACAGCTAATCATTCTTTATAATACTGGCCATTTTCTATTGATTGCTCACTCATTGAGTTGACCAAACTGAATAAATCATTTGTGTGCATTGTGGTGATATATGTGTTGCTGTATTGTTGTTCATAATGTTGTAATATATCATATGTGGGTATGATGTCATATCATTCAGTTAAAGAGTTATCGCAAAACTATGACAGTAATGAAGCTTCATCGCATAGACCCAAGACAGTCAGCTAGTTTGGTGATTGGATTATTATGTGAAATTATTAACAATTTTAACAGTTCTTGGTACAAAGAAAGAAAATTCAGATTCTATATAAAATGAAGATGAGGGTATGTACATTTTTTCGACACATAGATCCAGAAATTTTTATTTTTTTAAATCTCTAGCAAATGTACGCAAAACGTGAGTCTAGCCTTAGAGATACGGATGTCGTTCGCGGTGTATTGCTGTTAAAATAGTCACATTCGTTAATAACGCCATACACATAAAGAATATTAAAATTGTCACATTCGTTAGTAACGCCATACACATAAAGAATATTAAAATAGTCACATTCGTTAGTAACGCCATACACATAAAGAATATTAAAATATAGGCAGACTTGGTTCATATATATATATATATCTTTATTTCCTCCTCATGGGAGATCATTGATACATATACAATTAAATCACACACAGACAAATATATCAACGAAACATAGCAATATAAGCACATAGGACATAATGAAATAATAAAAATATAGCAATACTCTAAATCGAGCAATTCTTACTTCAAAGGGTGTCTGACATAGTCACACACGAATTCGTACATCCCATCTCTATGTCTCTCCCTCTCTCCGTCTCTCCCCTCTCTATATATACATATACACTTCTATACGCATATATACATACACACATACATACATATACATATACACACATACATACACACACACACACACACACATATATATACATGCATCAACATATAAGCACATATACACATACAAACACACCCGTATACACACACGCACCCTCACATATATAGCTATCGAATGTATGGGTGCTACTCCGGTCTAGCACAGACTAGGCCAAGATGCCAAGATGATACCATGATAACGTATCCAATCGGAGTGCAAGCAAAAACCAAGACATACATAATCAGATTCGGAAATTTACACACAAGTATGTTAAGGATACAATGCAATTAGAACATTGGCACAGTCGTGATCGATTACATACACATATGAGCTTACGCGAACCTATTATGCATGATCTACATGCACATAGACATAAAATGCGTGTCAATGTAAATGTAAACCAAGCACTATAGGGTAAATGTATCGCCGAAAACAACCTCAATTTTCAGCGACCATTTAGTCACATGAGTGTGTGGTGTTAGCGAATAACGCCCATCCGAACATAGCTGTAACATGCATGTATATTTCCTTTATTTGTATAATGAAATATGTCAACCTTTACGGACATGCTGGGGTTGATAATGTCGCTTAATTCGTCGTATTCTCAGATAATGTTATTAAGTCAACATAACGTTTCCATAGATCAGCCGACTTTTTAACAAAACAATTAGTTGGGTCCTCTGTATATTCCAGTGGAATCGTCATGAAGTCTGATAATCCAGAAAGAAAAAGTCGAGATTTAGATTCTGGACTCAGTTTATCGAATTATAGGTAGAATTCAATATCAAAGTTGTTCAAAATGTCGAATTCCATAAGATTCCTATCCGATGTTATTGACGTGCATTCACATATGGTATGTTTAACCACGTCGCTGTGTTCGTGATTGCAGAGAGGACATACCTGTTTCTCACCAGGTAACATGGCCATAAGGCGAGCAACAAGCCTGTACGATGATTTATATTTTGGGAAGCATCGACATTTTCCCCAAAGGTGAGACATGGTTAATTCTGATTGTATGGCAGCGAATCGAGCAAGTCTACTGTCGCCATTTATAATTGCTGTCCACTCTTCAGAACACCCGATTTTCCATTTGTCTTTCAATACATTTTTCCATGTTAGTTTATTCGGGAATTCGTGTAAATCAATATAAGTGATCAGGTAGTCGACCATGTTATATTTCTGGAGTGTTGTAATCATGTCAGCTATGAAATTATTTTCACTTATCTCTGATCACCCCACGACATATTGATACAAACGGGCTAAGAAAACAGATTTAACAGTTTTGTTTAGCGACAGATTACATAGCGAGCCAAAGAATGAGAGTTTGCGTTTATCGATTAAAGACATGAGTGGAGGCAGACCGACTAACCCCAGTGCTATTTCTGTCTTCGTGCGTGTGTGTAGACCCTGGAAAAATTTAACGCAAAATCGGTGTGTTCTTTCTAGACGACCACGGTTATTCTGGCACAAATTCCAAAGTAATTCAGAACCGTACAATCCCCTCGGAAGTACCACAGACGAGTAGATAATCGAACAACTCTTTGGAGTTATACCACCCGGGTGAATACCAGCATTTGTGAGCATCATAAATGTACTTCTAGTTTTTTCGCAAATATTTTCAACAAAGGCACCGTTGAAATCGTATTTATCGAGTGGTATCCCCAAATGAGTTGTTCGCGTATCCTCCTTGATCTGAGATTCCCCTAGATTCCATGTGCGATTTTGACGAGTATAATTCGATTTTGTCTCATTAAAAACAATTATACAGCATTTATTGGGGTTATATCTGTACCTCCATGTGTTACTGTAAGAAACGCATATTTCACAAAGTTTTTGTAATCCATTTTTACTGAGAGACAATAACACCATATCGTCCGCGAGTGTTGGGCTGGTGCAATTTATGCCCAGCATTTGTAATCCATATCCTGAGATGGCTAGTTGATTGATCAATTCATCTACGTAAATCATATAGTAAAATGGCGATAATATGCTTCCTTGTCTAGCTCCCTGTAATACTTTAAACCACTGAGAAGAGGTATGTTGGTATCGAACTGAACATGATACATTTGTCAAAAGGTTGTATAATAATATGAAGAAATGTCCGTGTACCCCGCGTTCGTAAAGTTTGTACAATATACCATTTACCCAGACGGTGTCAAAGGCCTTCCAAACATCGAGAAAACACGAATACAATTTTTGTTTGCTTTCGGATACGTATGAAATGCATTCTCTCATCAAGTAGGAGGTCATGTTAGCACTTACTCCTTTTTGGAAACCGTGCTGCAATGGGTTAACTTCGAGTAAGTATGGTGTATATCGCTCTAATCGGGTCTGGATTATTTTGTAAAGCACAGGCATCAATGTGATGGCTCTATAACTATCGTAATCTGTTTTTGGTTTGGACCCTCCTTTATATAAAGTAATAATAACACCGCGCTTCATACGTTCAGGGACTGTCTGTTCTGTAATAATATCAGTAAGTAGGTCTGACACCGCCTGCATTAATGCAGGGCCATCTTCCTGGAGAACAAATACATGGAGTTACACCAAATTAATTTACATATCACAGGAAATAATGGTTGTAACAAGACACGCGCACACACAAGATTTAGTTTGAGTAGGATTCAACACAATATTTAGTTGAAGTCCACCGACTAAACGTTGGGTTGATATCTTAACTAAATCGGTCGAGTTGAGAAATTACTAAATGTGTGACTAAATATTTAGTTAAAGTCCACCGACTAAATGTTAGTTAAATCTAACTAAATCGTTGGGTTAAAATATTTTGTTGCCAATAACTAAATTTACAGTTGGTTTCCCACCCATTTAGTTGAGTATTCAACCTCTATATAGTTGATTCTTAACACAGGGCTGTGTTTAAATGGTCAACTAAGTGGAGTTCAGTTAGAAAATCAACTATAATGAGGTTAAATTTTACTAAAAAAAAATGATTTACTATAAACTATATGTTTTTGTTAATTTCAATAAGAATGGGTTAATATTAGATAAAAAGTACAATGTGGTCGGATATACTTTAATCCCAGAATACATTGGTCACCGGGTTGATAGCCGGGGCCACAATGTAGTCACAAACATAATGACCGACCATACAGTCGTATATAACACAATATATATATTACACAATGTTCTAAAAATAGCAAACATGTATAGTACGTGTTTCAATGACATTGTCTCGATTTGACAAGTCTTGATTGAACAATCAGTTCGTATCTCACTGAACACTGATACCGAAATTCGATAGATAAAGAAAAACATAATAACCAATGTTGTCATGTCCATTACATCTGGACAGACAACATGGCCTTGGAACACCACCTCATTATCATCATCATCATATATCAATACACCAGCGGAACAAACATAATCTTGGGTTTGAAATGACAATCCAAAAGTCAAAGCTCTTCTATAATATTCCATATATACCTCTCGTATGGTCTATGCATGACACTGTTCATCGTTTTGTTTTGTTGTCGGACTCCGTGATGTGGATGTGATTCACTCCTTGATTGGTCCGTTTGTTGTTTGATAATACACAGATTTATCGAGTGTGGACATCTTTCAGAACATGCATTAGATCGAACAAATGTATCCAGTTATTAGCGTTGTCCATATAAACATCTGGGATAGTATATTCTTCACACTTGGTATCATATTAGTCTGGTTGTCGGACACATGGATGCGGATATGACCCAGTCGTTGGTTGCGGCTGCTCTGTTTGTTGTGTGCTAAGACTATGTGACTCTACAGCTATCGTGTGTCGACAGCTGTGTTTCAGAAAACGACAGAGTTCGGCTCTGAATATTTTACCACTTATAACATACGTGAAAAAATTCAAGCAGTTATTAGCCCTGTTCAATGTCATAAGAACACCACCAACAGTGGTCTCAAAAAAGCTTACATCTCCTTTGAGTATTGCCGCTGTTAATACCAGTGGTGTTGTGGTCACAATCAGTTGGAAACTCGTTGCTATTAGCATCAATGAAGTCGATGATGTGGCTTTGTTTCCTTGTCTCCCTTGGTCGTTGCTCCCAGTGAAATATTTCAAGGCACTTTTCGTTTTCCTGATATGGAAAATGAGTAGAGTGTTGCAGGATGCGATAATTATGACTGGAGCTAATGAATACTTAACAACATCCAACCAAAGCCACACGTTGTGGACAAACCAGACATACTCTGGCGTCCCGGTAAGGACGCAAGTCCTTAATTGATTAGCGAGTTTGCGATTTCAAACGGGTACGGGTACCGGTACGGGTACTGGTAGCTACCCGTAACGGTACACGTTTTGAAATCGCAAACTGTTTTACGGGTAGAATTAAGCATATCGACGGGTAGTGTATGGTGAGCCAATTGCAGCACAATATATATTATATAGAGAAATTGTTATCCGCATTCGCTTTCTTGGCCGACGTTATACTTGCTGTTATGGTTATATGATGGACATCTGCGTGGATAATGGATTGCATTAACCAGGGACGAGGCGAAAGTGGAAGGGGTTGGCGTCTTTCTTTGACTCATTTTGGTAACATTTTCAATAATTAGCTTTCATAAGTAATTTCCCAGACCGTTCGAGTGTCGTCTAGAACAGATGGAATTTTCTGACTGAGAAAATATGTTATGATAGCACAAATATACAATTACGCTAATTTAATAATCCAACCATTATTCGGTGTAAAATGTGTTGGTTTAGACCCAGGGTCCAAGAATGTCCTACATGCATGCACTTTTAGTCAGATATAAGACCGAAATTGCCCCTTATATTAGTTGGGGAATATTTAGTCATATAACTGGTAATGGGTTGGAATCTTTCGAAGGGTCGGGCAAGGGAATATTCATCCCAAGAACTTGGATATTTGTCTGGGTCTAAACCCGGATGTAGGTAGAACAAGAGCTACACTGGGCGTGCAAAACACCCCCTCTCTTGGGCAGGCTTGGGGCAATTACTTGTGAATGTAATTAATTACAATTACAATTACTTCAACATTTTTCAATTACAATTACAATTCCCATTACAACTATTTCACAATGTAATTAATTACAATTACTTTGAAATGTAATTCAATTACAATTACAATTACATTCCAATACAGAATTGAAATAGGAACACTATTTATCTATATGATAAATACTTTATTTGATAACAAAACAAAAATTTAACACAAGCAAAATAAAATACACGAAGAAGCACACTAATGACGCACACTTTGCAAAGAGCAGCCAATGTACCGAGTTCAGGATAGGAGTCTTGGGTCGGCGGAAACTGATAAAAAGGGGCATAACTCTGGTAAAAATTGGCGGACGGAACTCAAATTTGAACTTGACCTGTGTTTTGGTGGGAGAAAGTAATATACCAAATTATCATTGAATCCGATAAGCTCTAGTAAAGTTATCATCCGGACAACAAATTTCAGGGATTTTCTAAGTCAAATTACGTCAAATAAGGGGCATAACTCCGGTGAAAATTGGTGGACGGAACCCAAATTCGAACTTGAGCTGTCTTTTCTCCTAATAAACTCACATACCAAATTTGATTGAAATCGGTTCACTCTAACTAAAGTTATCATCCGGACAACAAATTTCAGAGATTATCTAAGTCAAATTACGTCAAAAAAAGGGCCATAACTCTCGCAAAAATTATCAGATTAAAACGAAATTCGGACTTTAGCTGTATTTCGATATATGTAATCCACAAAAAAACGGGTTTTGCGTATAAACATTCCAAAATCGAGTTATCAACCGGAAACCAAAAACCATAAGAAAAACATAATTTTCTGAGTCGAAAAAGGGGCATAACTCTGCCAAAAATGAGTTCGAACTTGACCTGTGTTTTGGTGGGAGAAAGTAATATACCAAATTTGGATTCATTCCGATAAACTATACTAAAGTTATCATCCGGACAACAAATTTCAAGGATTTTCTAAGTAAAAAAACGTCAAATAAGGGGAATAACTCCGGTGAAAATTGGCGGGCGGAACCCAAATTCGAACTTGAACTTACTTTTCGGCTAATAAACTCACATACCAAATTTTATTGAATTTGGTTCACTCTAACTAAAGTTATCATCCGGAAACCAGGTTAACGGACGGACGCCCGGACGCCCGGACGGACAGACCAATACTATAATGCGGCCGTTTTTTCAAACGGGCGTATAAAAATCAAACTTGTTAAATATAAAGGGTGTTTAATGGTACACTATTCATTATATGGTTCGAATAAAGAGCGTTTGCTTCACGTCTATGCGAAACAAAGAAAACAGCTAAAAGTCGCTCTGATGACGGTAAGATTGTGCCGAGTATGAGGTGTGTATATCAGTATTTTGTGTCACTATCGGCCACTACAATATACAACAGTCTTGGGGTTCAAATGCGCCATGTCCGTTCAAAAGTCAAATATCTATATTAAAATGAGAAATCAGTCACCACCACACAAGGTACAATAACTGAACGGTTGTATTCAATCGTGTAACACATTCACGGTGTACTTATGCCCATGCACAAAGGGTCGATAGGGGACGTGGCGAGAGGGTGGGGTGTATCACCCCAACTTTTGTCAACAGTTGGATATTGCATATACCTAACACACCAAAACATACGTTGAAATTATTCTGTCATTCAGTTTGATTTTCCAAAAATGTATTAGTGGGGATTTTTGTTATAGTTTTAGACCAACATTTGCAAATATTCCTACTTTTGGTAGAAAAACATTCGGGCTATATGGTCAACAGCAGCTTGGAAATATCCAACAAATGTAAAGCTTGAGGAAAGTCAATAATTTATCAATTTTCATGTTCAGATTTCAAAACGTTCTCACACCAGACCGAACCATGGTCGACCCGGTATGCCCTGGTCTAACCACATTCAGTGGCTCGTCAATACTGATAATTAATTTGTGAAAAACAAACCAGGGCGTGAATTTGCCTGGTGTTAGACCACTAGATGTTATGAATTTGCAATTTCCAGGTTCATATCTACAAAACTGTTCTCGTACTGCATGGTCGGCAATGTGGACCCCCCCCCCCATCACAGGACTTCTGCAACAAGACTACTGATCCATTTAGAACAGTCCACAATAATATTCAGGACAGTGAAGGATCGGTTGGGGGGAATCAGAGCCCAACGGCGTGCACAATTTGAATTACGCACAAACCTCTGTTTGGTGCACACTAAATCTCGAGTAGCTAAATTTGGGTGGTTAGAATATTCCAACGACTTTTATAGCATTATAAGCTACTTAAATATGCTATTTTTGCTACTTGACAAGTAGTTACAAGACGGATCGGGGATAGTTAAGCGATGTCTATTCGTGATTGGCTCTATAACTGCACGTGACAACCTATTCAAATGGCGGCTTCCCAGTCGAGTCGAGAAAAGGCACAATTACTGTTTCTGTCAATCCAGCTAGACTAAAATTTGAAAGGCGTAAAATGTATAACTTCTGTGTGACAAGTCATGGTTATTTATAATCTTAGGTACATGCAGGACATCCGGTAACGAATTTACGAATTATTGATACGACATTTAGACGTCACCAAATTTCCAATTCATTCATTCGCAATTTATTTTTGAAATTTGAATCTGTGACAAGGAGAGGTAATATTTGCGCTCATGTCGCTTTTGTTTCTATATTGACGTATATCTATATGTTCTGTGTTCACATTGTAGCCTACTGGTAACTGTAATCATATAAACATAATTCCACTAGTTCATTAAGTAGTCAGGTCTGGCAAATGTGAGAATACAGCTACAATAGCTGTATTCAGCTAACCTAGATGTATTCAGCTATATATTATACTCTCAAAGCGGCTGTTTTTCGATAATATACTAGAAGCGCTAATTTGCGCATCAAAATTAGGCTACCCTATTCTCCGGTCACCCTCAACCAAATCAAAATCGTCGCTTGTGTTCTGACAAAGTGTTGCCTTTTGTCGGCACGACGATGGTGATTATGTGTGAAAACTTACTATGGCGTCGATGTCGGTCATAACGGTTAATAACTCTCTTAAAAGTATGCAATGCGGAATACCTTGAAAAATACAATATTTATCACCGAAGATGGAACATCTTAATCATTCCCGGAAGTATCAATATGTCGATGCTGGTAAAACTCAGTTTGGTTGGTGCGTTAAAACAGGTAAAAAGGGGAACATCTCTAGCCAGAGTTTAACCGAGCGAGTTCCACTCACTGCTTGAGCTGATTCTCTCCAAAAATACGGAAACGCATACATGTATGTCGAATCGCGAAAATACAAATACCAATGTTATGTTTAGTAAGTTTTCACACATTATATATTTTCCCGCCAAAACAGATTGAATAGTTCTGACTCGCTAACGACCAGGACTTCATGTTTGAAATACTTCAGAAATTATATAAGTCGCATTTTCATTTCAGTTGTCCCTATGTTGTGCCATACATTTGCAATATGCCGCACAATATCTGTATATATACCGTTATGAATAGTTACCAGTATCGCTCACAAACCGCTAGTGGTATGTACCGGTAATTCTAAATGCTCGATATAGGTACACCATTCTAACGCCCCCTACCGGTTTAGCATCGGGAAGAAGTAAACGAGTGTTTGGGATGAATTTGATCTTTATTTTATAAGTTAGTTAATGAATGCATTTGCAGAAAAAAGTCCCCAGAATATTTACTGACATCGACCACCGTAGTAAGTTTTCACACAAAATCAGAATTGCCATGTCGACAAAAGGCAACACTTTGTCAGAACACAAGCGACGATTTTGATTTGGTTGAGGGTGACCGGAGAATATGGTAGCCTAATTTTGATGCACAGCCGCTTTGAGAGTATAATTTATAGCTGAATACATCTAGGTTAGCTGAATACAGCTATTGTAGCTGTATTCTCACATTTGCCAGACCTGGTAGTTGTATAAAAAATCCGCGACAATAGGTGAAATCAGCTATAGGGCCTACTGATTCCAGTCTGTATAATATTTATGTCCCAATGTTTCCCAAAATCATGCCAAATGGCCTCACCAGGCCAGATAGCATCCCTATGTTGATCCAATGTAAAGACTAAAGTAAACGGTTGTCTCAAATTTTGTTTCAACGTTGAATTTGAAATAACGTTGGCGATTGGTCCAGATTGCTCGTTGAAGTGAACATAGAAATATTAGAATATACATTTGAGACAACATTGAAAAACTAACTTTGAACATTGGAATAATATTGGGAAGCTAACGTTGAATTTTTTGACATTCGTTCAACGTTAAAATAATATTGGAATAAAAAAAGTATTTTTTTTGTTATGTTCGCTCGATATGATCAACAACATTGAATTGAAAATGGGATAATTTTGGAAAACTAATGTTGAATATTGGGACGATCACTCGATTTTGAAATAGCATTGGAATCCTAATGTTGATTTTGTTTTATGTTCGCTCAGCGTTGAAATAACGCTGGAAGCCTAATGTTTAATTTCTGGACATTAATTTAGCGTTGAATCGACATTGAGATTACGTTTGAAAGCTAATGTTCACTTTTGTCAAGTTTTGTGATGTTCGATCAACATTGAAATAATGTTAGAAATCTAACAGTTTAAATTTGGACAATCGTTCAACAATGAATCAATGTTGAAATAAAGTTGGAAACCTAATGTTGAATATCTAGATGTTATCTAATGTTGAATTAAAGGTACTCAATCCGATTCGACGGTCCCCATATCATCAGATTCCAACAACAACACCATTTTTTTAAATGCCATTTCAGTTATCAGAAAAGATTAATTGCCCAAAACAATGCTTTAGAACCACAGTCATCTATAAAATTGCCCAAAACCTGTTATTTATCAAAGTTTTTTTCAACAAAATTTTATTGGTTGTCAAATATCTGACACAAAAAGCCACTCGATTCAGCCCTCTAAATTCAGATTGTTTGGCTTCGGCAATCCGCTACGGCAACAGTATGCCGTGCCCCAGTTTGCTTCAGCAAATTGCTTCAGCAATGCTGATTGCCGTAGCCAATTATGAAGGCTGCTCGATTTGAGAGTTATCGATCTTCATCCGCTATCTTGTCAGATAAGTTCTTCTCGCTGACAGTTTACTGGGCCACTTATAATTAAAATACTAGATTTAAAATATCGATATCTGATTACTCCTACTGTACCTTGATGGGTGGGTTCCTCGACTCAAGTTAAATATTTTGTACCCCCGAAGCCAATGATATTGTAATTCGTGAGCGTTAATTCGGATTGAGTACCTTTAATGTGGGAAACCTAACACTGAATGTTGATACATGCTGTACGTTGAATCTAAGTTGAAATATCAATTATCATGCCCTGACCGAGACGTTGCATGCAATTTTTTTATATGCACGATTTACTTTGCATTATACACAAAACTATAGTCCATTGTAATTGTTATAAACCACTATCTGGTAGTTTGATGAAACTTTTAATTTCCGATTCGATTCCTTTATTTAGGAACCACCGGAGGTCCATCATACATTCCTACTTTTATATTGTTTGTATATATTTGGCTATTCATAACACTGAAATTAATCGCTATGTTCATTCTAATGAACTCACAAATATTATAACCATAACATTGCTGAGAACTGTGATGCTAATGGTATTCAATACATTGTGCTCATTATACCCCCTGCAACAATGTTGGGGTGGTATAGTGAAATCAGCTCGTCCATCGTTCGTGTGTGGACACAAATTTGTCCGGAGTTTTTTTCAGACAGTCGTTATTTTTATCAATTTCCGTGAAACTTGGCAGAGACATCAACCACCATGGGAACCTGAGCACCTGCGATTATGGCGTCTGTCAGACTTTTTTGGTGGAGTTATCTCCCTTTTTCGACTTTAAACATATGGGGTACCGTTTGTGAGTCGTGTGGTCAAAAATTGCACAACATTCTCAATCTGTCAATTAAGCCATGTTCCGAATTCTGTTGCATGAGATTATCTAAATTGTACCCTCAGACTATCACTATTATAAGGCACCATCACTATAATTTTTTTTGAGGTAAAATACCACCTATCTATGATTTCAGTTGTTTTTTATTTCTCTGTTGGCCAGAGGCGGACTGGCCGATCGGGAGGCCGGAAAAATTCTGATTCCATGTGATTTTCTATCAAGCGAGAATCCGAGGGTTTTTTTTACGGTTTGGGGGGGGGGGGGGGGGTATATCATATGTGGTTGGGCCGCCCAACCACAACTTGGGCCGCAAATGAAACCGATGTGGGCCGCCACATGTGTTGTTTAACCAGCCGTGTATCCAATAAGATGGTACTCTTCTCACATAAATTCATGAGGGCAGAGGCGGACTGCATGGCCGATCGGGAGACCGGGAAAATTCCGGACGTGGGCCGCCACATGTGTTGTTTAACCAGCCGAATTGACATTAAATGAACTTGTCGGCATCATATAACACCACGTAAAGACCCCATTAATCTCGAGATTTTAACAGTAACTCCCAGCTGTAAATCCCAAAAAAATTCTTACGCACCCCTTCCCCAATTGAAATTTACAAGAAAATAGGAATGCTTCAGTTGATGCCAGTCTAGTTTATCGGATTCGAGATTTTCTTGTATAGTTTTCAAAATGTTCTCACCCCGGGCCGAACAACCATGAACAGCCCGGTGTGTCCTGGTCTCTTGTCCGTAGCCGTGTGCATTTGTCTGGAGTTAGACCGCTAGATGTTAGATTTTATGCAATTTTTCAGGTAAAAATATCTGAATGGTCTCATACCGGGAATATATAGAACCATGGTTTATGAATATATATGATATTAGACCAGAGGTGCAAATGGAATTATGCAAAAACATGTATTTGGTCTGCATCTGATTCAAGGGGGGATTTAACTCTCAACCACCCACCCTACCTGTATGTATGCTGTTTGATACTGGTATAATAATATATAGATTCCTATTGATTTCTAAGCTGCCTGGGTGGAGGCAATGAGGCTGTAGATTTGATTTTTCAACCAGTAACAGTCCACATTTTCCTACTTCGGGTTAAACTGTTCGACCGAAATCGCCACAAATGTTAACAGGTCTATTTTGCTGATATTTAGTATGAAGGGTTCTTTGGTGTCTGGTATTGAAATTTATTCAGATGTGGTCACCAGGTTAAATAGGGTGGGACCAGGGACATAACTGTATGTCTCTATAGTCATTCTTAAATTGTCTTCTCAAGAGAGGTTGGACTATTTTGCTTACATATAGTATGGATGATCCTTTAGTGACTGATATTCAGATTTGTTAACATCAGGTCAACCTGTTAAGAAATGACGGGGGCTATGGGGAGTTAACAATTTTGTGTTTAAAAAATCATTGAAATACCAAATTCATTAAAACATCTTCCTTGGAACTACCTAACTGATTAATCTGACATACATGTATGGTGTTTTGGGTCCATGGATAAATGGGCTTCAAACATGTCTAAATGGTTTTATAAAAAGGTGCTTGTGAGATTGGAAATTTCCAAAAATTGAGAAAGTTTGAGATGTCGGTTGTGAAATTCCAACCCAAGACTTGGGAGTCTGGTGCCCGGTCGGGAGGGGACTTGTTGAGCTGGAGGAGGGGGGTGATCAGTAGTGAACAGTGGGCAATTTCATGGTGGATATTCACCTTGAAATTACCCACTGTACACTACTGAAGCCTCTCTATGCTTATGAAAAGTTCTGACTATTGTGGTCTCCAGAGTCCCAGTCTTTGCAGTCTGGTGAGCGACCCCACAGTCTTTGACTGTCTTGTTGGTTAACCCATTGCTTGTTCACACCAGATAAAATTGTTAACCAAATTTTTTATATGCCAGTTGCAGCCCTCTTAATTCAGATTGTTTGGCTTCGGCAATCTGCTACAGCAACAGTATGCCGTGGCCCAGTTTGCTTCAGCAAAATGCTTCGGCAATGCTGATTGCCGTAGCCAATTATGAAGGCTGCAGTTGTATTATGTTATTTGTCTGTCAGTCCATTTGTTCATCCATGCTAACATTTGGCAACTATGGGGTAATTATGGTATTTTGTCCAGCCCGTCATGGTTTTTTTATTTTTAAACTTAGCTCTACTAGGGCCCTGCGAATCTGAGTTTACAGTCAAATCAAATTTTGAATTCAATTGGGGATGAGGTTCGCGAATCAAATCTCAATTCGAATATATACAGCTACATGTATGCGCAAAATAATTGACCCCTTTAACGTGGATGTAGGCCGGTAGTTACCGTTCGTACCACCAGTAAACCACAATCAAGTGGTATTACGTCGAATAATAGCGACTGACATGTGGTGTCCATCGGTAGTCTTACCACGGTAATGATTTTTAACTGCGATAACCCAGTAAATAAATGCCAAATACATTTTTTGTGACTGCAATAACGGTAAATTCAATCTAGAAATTTTTAAACTCATCCACATTTGACCTACTAGTATGCCATGTTCAATCGCAAAGTATTTAGTTCACAAATACCATATCAGGGTATCTTTATTTTCATGTTAACTAAACACCTAGTAATTCAGTACATGTACATTGTTTATTCAGCATAAATGTATATGTATGAGGTTGGTCACTGCAACATTGCAATTGCATCAACAGTGCAGCTACGATTGTCCGTGTCTTTGAATATGTCAGTGGCTTGAAAGACATCTGACATTCAATTTGGCAGGTGTAGAAAAGTCATACCCACTCGCTTTTTGAAGCCTATTTTTCTGAGTTGTATTGCTATCTGTTGTTAGGAGTATACCACCATGTGTGGCCAGGCTATAATCACAGAATAAAGGGTGCAGGTCTTATATTTCGGCGAGAATCCAATTCTAGATTCTCGTAAATATTCTCGCAAATTACCCTGGATTCTCATGAAAAAGTATGTATAGATTCTCACAAAATCAGATGAAATATATGCCCTGGGGTGATTGTGTTAAATTTGACACATACTAGTACCAGTACCTGTCCATTCTGTTTTTATTGATTTAAATGCCCGCAGCCTTATGAAACAAAAAGTTCTGGCCATAGAGGTGGCCTTGTATGCCAGAGACTGGTCTTGTCAGCCAGAGAGGCAGCACATCGAATGGTAGGTGTACTACCATGTGGAATTAGCTCAGTTAAATTAACCCACCCATAAATACCAAATGTTGGTTCATCCGTCCATATGTTCGCTTTTGGTTGATAACATTAGATAGTCTAAACTGAAGGGAATGAAATTTGGTATGTGGGTTGTGTCCACAAATTTTAACGCAGGTAAGTCCCTTTTTGTTCAAATTCGCAATAAATTTTCATCTCTCTAGCCCAAAAATACAAGTCAAGTTTAAATATTTGGGTTTTGACCACCAATTTTCACCAGGGATATGCCATCTGTTGGAATTGCCACGACCAAGTCTAAATCGCCTGAGATAACTTGAGCAACACTTTTGAAAAAATGTTCAACTATCACATAACATTGCACAGTGAGTTTATGTGGTCAGCCATTCAAAATGTATCCACATGGCACATATTACTAATTAGCCCCTTCTAGATTTCAGTCAATGCTCAAAGGGGCTCGAGAAACAAATGATGAATAAATTTGCCAATAATATAAAAGTCCATATAACCATTAGTACATCTCATATAAAAGTAATAATACCCTGTATCTCCTACGATATGTGCCCGATTGGGTTAACATTTTGAACATACATGTATGTGGTAAATCCAGTACATGGAGTGAGTAAATTATCCAATTTGATTTTCTAACTTTCTTCTAAATGTCGCTTCATTTGAATTTTTGCCATTATCAAAAACAAGTCTGGAAAATGTTTGTCATTGCTCCCTATGGGAGACTCGCATATATAAGATAATGCATTGGCACAGGGTTTTTTGTAAAATTTCAAGAAGCTCCATTCATGGAAGGGTTGTACAGTAAAGTAATTGAGACAATTTCGTTTTTTGATGATCGGTTGTCCGTATCATTTCTACAACAAAATTATCACCTTATATTTACTTGGCTACACAATTTTAATGTGTGATCGCCACAGAACATTTTTTTTAAGAGTACATATATATATGTCCATATTTTGCTGTGGGTGTAGAGTATTCTCGGATAGAATAAATATACCCAAAGCAAAAACTAAGCGAGGGGCACCTAATGGTTGAGTCTGGGATATTTGGCACTTAGAACGTGGCTAGATGGTTTGGTGGGGAGGGTCGACATCTTGGTACTTCCAACTGAAGCCCCCCCCCCCCCCCCCCCAACCCCTTGAACGACACAAACTAAGTTTGCGTAATTCAATTTGCAAAACCCCATGGGGCTTGATTTTTCTGAACTTTTCCATCACAGACTACTACAGTAATGCCCTAATTAATGGACTCCATAACCACAGCAGGATTTAGTCGGAAATATGGCTTGTTGTCATTCATTGGAAAGCTCTCAGAGAGCTTTCTGGTGAATGGCAACAAGCCACATTTCCGACTAAATCCTGAAAGTTACCAATAATTCTGCTGTGGTTACGGAGTCGATTAATTAGGGCATTACTGTAAATGGTAGCATACTCTAAATGGATCAGTAGTCTTGTGGCCACTATCCATGCAGGGGATGAAAAGGATGGTTCGGCCCAGTATGCGAATTTATTTAGATCTGAACCTGAAAATTACAACACCTAATTGTCTGTGATATTGATGAATGCCAGGAAAATTCGCACCCCAATTTATTGTGTTTTAAAAAATTAATTAACAGCTTTAACTGGCCACTGAGAACATCACAAGACAAATAGGTCGGACGGCCCGGTGGTTCTGAATATGAAAATTGTTCATTCTTAGCATCTAGACTGGGCTCAAGATGTTCAAATTGGGGGAAATTTCCAACCTGATACCCATCCAAATGTTGGAAAATTGCCAACTAATCAGGGGGGGGGGGGTCGGAAAAAAAATTCAGGCACGTATAGCATTTTTTCCCTTTCGATCATTTTTTGTATCCACCCACCCACCCCCACCGCCAATTTATTTTCTGTTTTCGGCAGTTTTTTCCGACCATTTTTTTACACCCCCCCCCTTTTAACACTAAAACAGAGATTTGCGGGGGGAAATTCACTGTAAACAGCTGTATATGAATTTCTGTGCATACTATTTATCATGGATGTTAACATGGACATGTAAATAGGAATGAGTCATTTTGAGGTCATTCGGCCAAAAAAACATGGCTGCCAGCGGCCATCTTGGATTTCAAAATTTGCAACAAAATACAACACAATAACTGCCTGCAGTCAGTTTACAGTTAGAATTACATTATTTCTCTCAACTCATTGCCAAAACACTAAAAAACAAGCAGGAAATTTTATTTTTAGTTGCGGAAAAAATTGCTTGTTGGTGGCTTTGACCACCCACCCACCCCGGCATACGTGCCGGAATTTTTTTTTCCACCCCCCCCCCCCTGAACTAATGGCCATTTGAGTCCAAAGTTTTGCAAATGAAAGGAATATATGCAAATGTTCTAAAATAAACAAATATGTCACTAATAAATTGAACATTGGAAAATCAAACCTAATTTTGGTATAATTTCCAACTAAATGTTGTGTGAGGTTTGGCTATAGGGGGGGGGGGGTAAGACCCCTGCATAACCAGCCCATGTCATCACGCCCCTGTCTGGCACCCCATGACAAAGGTGTGGTCTTGCATTCACTGATGATAAGAAATCATCAATATTAGATTTTGTTGGAAAACAGGATGGGACCACAACCCCTAGCTTGTCCATGAGGGTTGGCCCCATCCCCATCGGGGAGATCTGCAGTAGTCTGCCCGGTAGATATAATCGGGAGATATCCTGGTGCCACCCATATTGGAAAAGATATATTTTTAAAGTAGAAAAGATACAGAAATCAAGGGGACAATAAGAATGTGCTCTCATAACCACAAAACTACACGAAAGTCATCACAATCAACTCAAATACTATATACCGGTACATATATAATTTCATTATCTCTATATAATATATATTTTCGGTTTCTAAAATCCCTTAAAGTGATGTGAAACACTCCGGTAGGGTGGTCAAATAGAAGTGGAGAATAATCTTGTTCAAAGTAGTTATTTTTACAAATCTTATATCTAAATTGACAACAAACACTGTCATTCTTATATACTAATTCAATGCAGTGACTGCCGATGGCGAAATCATTTTCGTTAGTTTACCGCCGATAGATGCGTCCCGATTCTAGTAGTAAATATTTACAATTTAGCCCAGTTCAGACGATGTTTTCAATGGAGTGGTACGGTAGATTTGCTTGAGATTTTCGATGTTAGTAGAATGTTACATTCCTCCAGTTGGAGTAGCACCTGCATACTAACTTATCAGTTTCACGCACCCGAACAAGTACATAATATGTCTTTAAAAACACTGGACATGCGATGTCCTTGCGCTCCTGTTGCGCAAATTATAATATAAAAAGTGTTTTCTATTTCAGACAAAGCTCAAACATACCGGTAACATCTGACCAGACAAAACATAGAAACCACTAAACTAATTACCAGTCAAACAAGATAACCCTTCAAAATATAAGATAACACGGCCAACCACAGCAACATACACCATGGATAAATACACTGTCAAAAGCACAGCATTTTTTTTTAACGGTAAAATCTGGCATATACCCATAGTTATATATAAACAGGCTACGGGCATCTGACCACAGGTCATTTGCATAAAAAAATTATATAATTCTTTCATTCCATCAAGGTACAAGTATCTTCAAAGGATTAAGTTGAAGTTTTGGGGCTGAGTAAGATTCTAAGAGAGAAGGTGGAATATTGACTTGAGAGCATAAAATATAACAAGAAAATGACAATCATAGCCCAAATTGCGAAAAGTTGCCAAAGTGTAAGTATAGCTACATAGGCCTAAAACAAATTTTTTTTGTTTCCGGTAACATATGGTAGAAAAGTAGGGCAGGTGGAATTCAATTGTTTCATTGTTTTTTGGAAACGACCACAATAAGATCATATGTGGATTGTGGAATATATTCATTCTGAAAAATATACCCATGGCAGCACAAAGTATATAACGGGACACAATTGGGCTGAATGGGCATATCGCACATGTATTGGGAGGAATAAATGAAACCTATTATTTTTAATCAAAAATGATTGCGACATCAACCTCAGATTGAACCAGGCCTATCAGTATGGCACCACTGTAATTAAAACACTGACTGTCTAGAGTAAATAATATAGATGATAACTGATCGGCACATGTATTAAGTACTTCGATCTGAGATATTTTGCACCAATATCATAAGGATCTTCTGGGCATTATCTCTAGTTGGGAGCGAATGATAGCTTCCGAAATTTGTTAAAGAATATGGTCGCCAGTGGCCAACTTGGATTTTACTCTTTTCATGACTAAATTCATTGGCACACCCAACAAGCCACATCCCTCATCATTCATTAACTACAACACACATAATTATTCTCCTCATAGTCATACTTGAAACCATTTTAATTCAGCCCTTTCTATACTAAATATTCACTAGCTACTAGTAGTAGTTTCCTCATATTATGTTTCAACAAAATTTCAACAATTTGGAGTTTTTTAAATTACAAAGAAGTAGATGAGTTGGGTGCCAAATGGTACATGCTTACCTCCCCAGTCAAGAATCAAATTATATGGCATGAATTTGTGTCAAGATGGCAAACACATACCCTCATTCAATCAGGTTTGAGTATTTTCAATTTATAGTGAGAAATAGTAGGAAGTGAAAATGAAAAAATAGAGTAGTTTCTATGGTGTTGAATTGAAGGGGGAATTTGAAGAGTGCGAAATGTTTGAATGTTTGACTTTTGTTATTTCCAGGAGAAAGGACACATGTGCTATATCCCTAGTTGTTCCAAAATTGAAGCTGCATGCATTTTAAAGAATGTGATCAAAGGATTGTAGACTTGTTTTTGAGTTTTCATACAGTAAGTATACATTTATACTTTACCATTGGGACAGGCACACCACCGGTAGCTTTACCTCTTTTTATACTAAATACTCATTGATGAATAGTTCCCTTAGAAAATATACAGATAATAAGGTCAATAAACAACATCTGGTTTGTTGGAACTTATTATCTGAACATTTCCTTCTATTAAATAACTATTTTGGCACTGATATTATCTGTTATTATGTGATGATTATTCATGAACACCCCTCCAGATTAATAACAAGGAATTCCAATGTTATTATGTATACTTTCATAACTGATTAGGGAAAAGACATTAGTATAGAAAGGGTTAATGCTCTGCAAATAATACTGAGTAACAACTAACAACTGACTTTCATGTCAAATCCCAAAATCATCAACAAATTCTTGGTCTACTAGCAATGGAGCAAATATATGCCTGAGAGCTTTCCGATGAATGGCAACAAGCCATATTTCTGACTAAATCCTGAAAAGTTACCCATGATTCTGCTGTGTTTAAGGAGTCGATTAATTAGAGCATTACTGTACCACTGCAGCTCCCGTCATGAAAGGTTTAAGTTCCCTTATATTCAGAGTGTGTGTGTTCACATTGTACTGTCAGAATAGCTATTGAATTTATGTCGACAACAGATATCTGTGTAGCTATCACTTTGTCCGAATAATGATGTTCAACAATATAATTAGTAACTACAAAACATAATTATTGATGTATTATTCTACCCATATTATAAGTTACAGATGCTTAGTGGTCGGATATGTTGTCATGTTTTTGATTCAATGTTTATTATTTTATGCCCTGGAAACTATATACAACTTATTCTCGAAGAATATATCATCATTAAAATTGAAAAACATTTTTGGATATATAGGCAATGATCCAGGTTTCATGTTTGGGCACCATTTAGGTACTGTCCCGATGGCCACAGTCCTATGGCCAGAAATGGTGATGGCTTGTGCTTGGGGGAGGGGGGTGAATCTGTGTATGTTCAAAAGCCTTAAAAGTATATTGTGCTATTATGTTGGTAGATTGTCATATTTTAGATAGCAAATTCTTAACCCAAAACCCAATGCACATATGACCAAAGTTATTCCCTCCAGCCAACATTTAGCCATAATTTCTTGCAGCGTCATTTTGACACACAAAGAAATAACACCATTTGATTTGCAATGTCATTGATGCGCATTGTAAGTCATTGCGTAATTATGATAAGTGGTACTCTCAATTAACAAGACCCAAACAATTCTGTCACAGATTTAAAGTATCTTTTATTTTTCTTTTCAGTATGTCATAATATTATACTCAAGTTGTATCATCAAATTGTTCATTTTCCCAAAATTTGATTTATTATCAATGGCTTTCAATATATCAATTAACAATGATACTTACAAAAAATTAAAAAAATAACTTCACAGTTAAGTTGGTAATATTAAGGAGTATATATATAGACTCAAATTTCCGATAAATAATGTCTCTAAATTTCATTTTTATTTGATTAATTTATTTAATTTAATTCACGCTGATGTAAATTGGTTCACACTGGCAGGGCAGAACATAAAATAATTGCTAATGGCAATGTTTAATGAGTTATTTACTATGTTTTATGTCAAAAGTTCTTGATCATTTCACATATGTGTGTGGCACATTACTTCTATTATATTAGTATGTGAATGCTCAAACAATTGTGCTTTAAAACCAAACAGATATCAATATAATTATTGATTAATAATTATTCAATTGTTAAAATCTAGCTCCTTTGTTCTACCTCGACTTTGGGCATATTTATCCACTATTTGCAAATATCTTCTCGTGGCTAAGAGATATCTCCTCGTGATTAAGACACGACAAGATGCAATTTAAAAAAAAAAAGATCAGTAAATTCATCGATTCATATCCCACGTCAGTGACTTGTAATAACCCATACTGCCCAGATTGCACATGTTAACGATGGCACTATAACTCTTAAATTCTGAATGCAAGCACAGTTCGTTTTAGATTTGTTGATCCTGATTTGCTACTTAGTATATGCGTGACACTTCAAACCCGTATGCACCGTGCAGTGACTCCACCCCCTTCCATCACATTCAACAATATACTGTTTTAGCGTTCTATTTGGATCTCGTCTAACTGGCCTGGCGGGTTTCTTCAAAAATGAGGGTAACCTTGGTTTACATAAATCTCTATTTAAGAAACCCGCGGGACCACATGCCACACTCCCTCGGGTCCGTCAAATTAAGAAGAACATACACATACCGTATGTCTGCTATATAATAAGTATCACATTTAATCGTTGACATAACCGGAGTTGACACAATACATATTATGATGGGGTCAGCAGGAAGACGGCCACGGACGAGGTTATGCCAACACCAGACTGAGTGCACCCCATTTGGGAGTCAGCATGATGTGGATCGTCATATACCGGTATCCATATCTTGCTGACCCTCAACTGGGCAAGTAACTGATCTTATGCACTTGATGATTCAATCCTATTTATGATTATTTTTCTATATCCTGTATTCTTGTATTTTGAAGACCTCTGTCTGTTTGTATGTATGTCATTTATACAAATCTACGATTCTCGACCGATCGGGACGAAACTTGGTACGTGTGTGTATTTTGACCAGGCGGTCGTCGTTGTCGTATTGGCGAGCCCGTGCGGCGCCCGCTTCGCGCATGCGCAGACGAGATCTCGGAAACGGGTGGAGCTATCGACTTGAAATTTGCTATGTGAATGTATCTTGCCGAGCCTGTGCGACGCCAGCTTCACGCAGACCAGATCTCGGAAACGGGTGGAGCTATCGACTTGAAATTTGGTTACCAGATCTCGTAAACGGGTGGACCTATCGACTTGAAATTTGGTTTTTGAATAGCCTGGGCAACGTCGGGCTCATCGGCTAGTCTATTATATATTTTGGGAAATCTGTCTGTCTGTCTGTGTGTTCGCGATGGACTCGAAAACGACCAAACCAATTTCGATGAAACTTGGTATGTGGGGGTACTTTCGGCCGGGGAGTGGCATGGGCCTATTAATTTGCCCGTGCGAAATGACCTTGACCTTGAAATCGGGTCATTTCAAGGTCAATCGCCCGAGTATCACGGGATTTCGATGAAAATTAGTGTCTGGGGATACTTTAGTATGGGGAGTGTCGTAAGCCTATTCGTTTGCCCGTGCGACATGACCTTGAAATCGGGTCAATTCAAGGTCAAATCGCGAATATTGATGGGATTTCGACGAAATTTTATACATAGGGTTACCTTTGTCCACTGTGTTTTGGACGGGTCAAATTGTGACCCTGACCTTGAGCTTCAAAATGATCAATTCAATGTCAAATCGGGTAAAACCGGATGGATTTCGACGGGTACTCTTGTGGGGTACTTTTGTCCGGCCAGTGTTTTGGACGGGTCAAATCGTGACCCCACCTGACCTTGACCTTCAAAATGGACAATTCAAGGTCAAATCGCGCAATTCGCCAAAAAGCAGAGGGGAAACAGCCTGGACGAAGTCGGGTCCACCTGCTAGTGTTATATATAGCTACAATGGCACTGTTTATTGTTACATCCAATATGCTTTTTTCGCATTTAATTAGATCTTTCAGCGTTTTCCCAAATAAAATTAATGTACAAAAGCATGACAAATTCTGAATATTACGGTTCGGTTATACTTAATTTTGGGAACCCAGGCTCCGGCAACCCAAACTTATTATAACGGGTCGGCATAAGGCCTAGAACCGTGTGTGATACCGGGGGGTATATCATGAATCCGCTTAACAGAGGGTATACTCTTCAATCCATCACTGGAAATTTCCATCTTTCCTCCATCATTCCATGAACTTCTGTGAAAATTATATCTCATGTCCAAGCTGAGCTACATTAGGCCAAAAAAGAGATACTATGTTTCCGTACATCGACCGAACCTAAAAATAACCTGCCGACCCTAAACTTTTTATTGATATTTTGAGAAAAAGTCAAAATTTAATGCTCATAAATATTGATGATCTTTAGTGTGCAAAACACATGTTTTCTAACATATCCCTGTGAAAAGTGACCACGAAGTGACAGCTGTCTCAAAAGCCCCAGGTGTGTGTTGGGTTGTGGATTAATGGGCATACATTTTGCAATTTTAATTTCCTGAGAGTTGATCTCCTGCCTGCTTTATGTCTTGTTTTGGGAGTTCTGGAACACTATCAACAGACATGGTGGGTGTGTATCTGTATATATACATGTATATAGGTTATCACCACATATGTTAGGGGTATAGCTACTGTTTTAACAAACCAGGCATGCTCGGTGGGCGTACTGGCTACCCCCAGAAAAAGGGATGTAGTTGTCACAATACAAGTACGGTATAATGGCGGTATTATTGGTAAAATTCTTATAAAAAAGTTAGTGACATGAATTTTGTACCAAGTTTATAGCAAAATTTATAAAAAAAAATGTGGTATGTGAATAATAAAAAACTTACTTAAGCATGAAGTAAGTTTAATCTTAATGTATATTTCCACTGTTAATCAAGTAATACTTTCCCCACAGCATGGGTTAGCATTTTATGTAACCGGAGTTGACAAAATACATATTATGATGGGGTCAGCAGGAAGACAGCCACGTACGAGGTTATGCCTACACCAGGCTGAGTGCACCCCATTTGGGAGTCAGCATGATGTGGATCGTCATATATCCATATCTTGATGACCCTCAACTGGGCAACATCAGTCGAGGTATTTCTGCAGTTGGATAAAAAATATCGAAATAAAATAAAAATTCCTTACCGACCTACCTACCCTAATTTTTTCGCTGGCCTTAACACTTTTATTAATCTATATCATCTATTTTGGCCCTTTATTTGCAGGTACAGTGCAGGAACATGTTTGGAACTACATTGGAACTACAGAGAATAATTCATAATATGATCCCGATCTGAGCTTCAGGTAGTGTACATGTAGTACGATGTTCGTACTAAGAATTAAAAGTTCAGCATCATACCCACAGGTTGCATCTATGTACATGTACCTGTGTATGTACAGCAGGAAATTCTCTAACGTGGTGACCAGGATGAAATTCATACAATGTTCCGCTTCCAGTAAGAAACCGCATCTTTTATTGATCGGAGAGTCGCGCAGCATATCCCATGTTTACGCCTGGAGCCATCAAAATAACGGAAACATGTTTGGAACTACAGAGAAGAAATTCAGCGCAAACGCCTAATATGATCCTGAGCTTGAGTTTGATGTTCGTACTAAGAATAAAATGTTCAGCATCGTACCCACAGGTTGCATCTACTAGTATGTACCTGTGTATATACGGAAGGAAATTTTCTAATGTGCTGACCAGGATTAAAATCATACAATGTTCTGCTTCCATTAAGAAACCGCATCTTTGATTGGTCAGACAGTCGTGCAACATATCCCATGTTTACGTCTGGAGCCATTAGCATAACGGAAACCAAGACCGCTTCATCGTCTCTCGATGGCCGTTTCATGTCATATGTTGGAGAGAGGTTTAGGAGATTTTGACATTTTCTGCTGATCATTATGCGGAATAAGTGCCAAATTAATGTGAATGACCAGGACTGTTGGCAGAACAAATACATGTACGCCATTGTGGTGGATTGATGGTAACATGTCATGACATTGACCACTTTTAGCTTGTGTTCAACCTTGTCGCTTTGTGAATCGGTTGAACATAAACCTGAAGTTGTCAATGTCACGCCATGTTACCATCAATACACCACAACTAAACTTATATTAATACAGGAAAGTTTTCAAAATAACATGTAATCACATATTGAATGCATACAATGTGTTCAATTTATCTCAGATTTAGAAACCTGAACAATACGTTGAAAATGTTTGGATCTTTAATCTACAGTTAAAGGTGACATATGCAACCGGTTTGGCTAAATAATAAATTTAATTGGTTGCCACTTCGGTCAGATGCGATATTTTAGAAATGCTCCTATCTAGTGATGTTTGGCGTAACATTTCAATGTTTTGAGATATGTTTCGCATTTTGAGCGAAAACTTCATGACCTAGCTATCTCCCCATATTTTGTCACATCACCGATTGAGGATAAAGCCTTCGCTGTTGATTTCTACCAACACATAGCATATTTCTGCAAAATGAAAAGTCAAGTGATACATGTATTCATTCTTTTACAAAGTATATCTTATAATTCTAATTGAATACAGAGCCAATGATACGATTTGACCAGAAAAGGAAGAGTTTACGGACTGTCTCAAAATTGTTTTCAAAATCTGATATGATCAAATAGACAATTTTGGGGCTATCCCCTATGGGGCTATGGGCCTATTGTGTGACACGGATATTCCGCATGTGAAATAGTATTCCTTGAACTCATAAAATATGGGTTGGATTCTCATCTAACTGAAAAGTGTGGTAGATACACAAACACAACCTACACTTTTCCACTTTTTGGGATCAGATGTGGGGGCCCAGATCACTCTAAAACTGTTGCATGTCACCTTGAAGATTTTTTTTCTATTATTTCATATATTAATTTCAGTATCATCGAGATGTGTGAAGCGTGTGTATTACATAAATACAACAGTTCTAACTAAATTACACTCTTGAACAAGCTATATAAGCATTAAAGATTCATGAAGAAAATATCTGGTATTTCCATTATCCCCAAGAATCTTTACATCAATGTCAGTCAATCACAACATTTAACAGTAAAGTGATGAAGCCAATCAGTATATTGACGATTTTCATCGGCTCCAGAGTTTCTCGACACATAGCTAAAATAGCATAATAAGTTTCCTGTCATATCTGGTCACAATGCTTATTTCAGTGTTCACAAATTTGTGATTACAACTAATTTAACACTAATGTGTGTCCATTTGAAGAGTCCAGAAATTATCAATAATAGCCATCAAGGAGAATAGAATTAAGTTTTTCCAAGAATTTCAACAGTTAGCACCCGTTTTTCTTATTCGCCAAAATTCAAGTAATAGGAGATAACATTCTGTCAATCGTAAAACTGCGCTTTGATGTTATACAACAGGAATTGCATGCATAAACTATTTATAGTGGTGGTTATGTGACTTATAGTTACATGTGTATATTCATTAGGACTGTTATGTGTAGCTTATTCCAGCCTGAGAGCCTAATTTTAATGAGAACTGATTATACACATGTGTATCCAGGTGATATACACATGTAAAACTTGATCGTTCTTTTGTATTGACAAGACGCAACAGGTGTATCCTCATGTCATGGCTGATTGTCATCTGTATCAGTTGATAGCACATGCATGTCATGAACATCTGATTAGAATCAGGGACATTTTCATTGACTTTATAAGCTCTTTGTAACTATACCAGAAATAAAAAATTCTGAATGCAAAACATTATGGGCGCAGTGCATGTTCAGCTGAAGTTAGATTGAGATAAAAATAATATTATTCATCCTGACCTGAGGTGTGGGGATGGAAAGATCTCACCCCGAGAGGCAAGATATTTCAGCCGATTGTCCGGACCCAATAGCTGGTCCCGAAGATGAGATTTTTCTATGCCCACATCCCAGGTCATGGATTATTTTTCTCCCAAACCCAAGAGCCACATACTCAATGTTTTGTCTTATACCCAATTTTGGCACATTTCAGTAGTTTCATAACGGTACATCAGGGGAGAAATCTGATGTCACATTTATGATTTTATTTGATGATTTTGGTATATACTGGAAAAGCAAAGCACGATACCCACACAAGCTTGGTTAATTGGTTTGAGTGAAATATACATGGCTAGTGAAAACGACATGGCTATGTCATCATTGTCCCTAGCATGTCATGAATTAAAACACATCTAGTCATATATTTAGACTGCCAGTCATTGTTAAATTTTCGGAATGACGTGTGGTACCATGTCATTGACCAATATGGTACTAAAGGTGTCCTCTACCTGGACCAATTACCTCGTTTGCAGCTGTTGTCCACAATTCTGGGATCTCCAAGAGATCTCGCTCTACTATCAGATGTCAGATCACTGACAACAATTGAGTCGCTTGCTGGTTAGGTCGGCCCCATTTATGTGGAAACAGTTTTCTTTTGATAATGGTGATTGGTGATGATGTTCAATTGCCCTTGTACATTTACTTGTTGGCGAATCTGTACCCTGCGTAATTCATCCCAAGAGAATAGCGACACAAGGGGAGAGAGGTACGACTGTTGTCACTCCTGGGCAGCGCATCGGTGAGTTGGTTGAATGGTTAAATATAGAATATCCATACAGTTTTATGAGATACAAGGTTTGTTTTCGCGAGTATGATTCAGCAAATGCCAAATGGGGAACCAAGCTTTAGCAAGGTCCCCATTTGGTGAATTATATATACGAGTGAAAATAAGCCTTGTATCTCGTTAAACTATATGGGTATTATTTTTATCCATTGCCAAATTTTAAATATCATAATGAAATTATGTCAGCCTCTGTGCAATTGTTGGCAAAAAAGTATGTTTTTCTTGTAAACATTAAGGCAATTTGGTAAATAATATTTTTTTCACTGCATATAACAACTAGAGTGGTGTGTTTTACCTCAAGTGGACTACACAAAATTATAAAATGATCTTTTGGCTAATGGCTATGCGAGGTGCGAGGGCTGTTGTGACTCTACTCAACTGAAATGGTATGAAATAGACTATAATACTATTTCGGATGCCACGCACCTGGTGTTTCGATGCTCTTAATGAATGAACAGGGAGAGTGGCTCCGCCCAGTGGTGACAAGGGATACTAATCCATGCCCGCAATGTTCTCTGGGTTGAAGACTGATATCATGTCCGAATGGTGCTTACGTCTTTTTTATTGTCGGTTAAAGTTATAAAACAATATTTTGAACATGTACATGTATGTTCTTTGGAATTGTTTATAGAGTCTTGTGTAGTCCACAACCCCATATAAACGACACAACCATTAGTTCATGCACTCCCATTAGTATTGCAAAGCCAACAGAGTGAACTTTTCTGTTTATATATAAATATCTTTGAACAAATACATATCTCTAAAATAGATCAAAATGTCCCAATACGACATTTTTTGGAATAGAATAAAGACCCAGTATCTGGGATAAACAGCAGCTGCAATATAACTCCGGATAAAGTTACATCTATTAAGTGGATAATAAATGCTCTTTATTGCTGATTAGTAGTGCATCTTTAAATATTTGATGCCCACAGCATCAATCACATGATATTAACCATGCATTATTTTACTTTTGTGCAATTTTCCCCACTTCTTCTGAACTGATAAAAAACGCTCTTTATTTGTCACATTATTTTTTTTGCCCACCCCCCCCCCCCCCACTTCATTTGAGGGACAAAGGCGCTTATACCCGCAATTTTCCGACATATTTTCTAATGTGATAAGGAACGCTCTTTATTGCGTCCTTAAGACGTCAACAGCATCGATGAAATGACACTGCCACAGTGTGATATAGTTGTCAATAATTTGATGCCCACATCACCTATCCCATGACATTAACAATGCATTATTTTACATTTGTGCAATTTTCCACACATATCTTTTGAACTGATAAGAAGCGCTCTTTATTGGTTATATATTTTTTGGAAATCCCCCACCCCTTAGTCATCTGGGGGTCAAAGGCATTGTTACCCGCAATATTTCTACATATTTTCTAATGTGATAAGGAACGCTCTTTATTGCTCGTTTTGCTTCTTTAAGAGTGATTTCAACAGAATCTACGAAATGACACTCCATTTCAGTTTATTGCTGTTTTTAAAATTTGACGACCCAGATTGCAACCATTTTGGGTACATTATCAATTATTTAGATAAAATAAGTTTCAGTGTCTGATAAGATTCCCTTGGTCAAATTTTCACGAAATTTACATTGTTTTTTTTGTGTGTAGGCTAATGTACTTATTCCTGGTAAGAGGCCTTGTGTTGCAATTTATTTTAAGCTAAAAGCACAAATGCTCTGAACTATATATATTTGTTTATTTTGAATAAATATTGAAATTATTTTCTCCATTGTCATATTTTGTGGTCCACATGTCATTAATATCTTTAGAGGCAATATTATCCCCTAAAAGTTGATTAAATAGCTACTTTGAGTGATTAGATTGGACCCCTTTGAATACCTATTAAAATAGCTAGAACAACCACTCGAGGTAGAATAATTTCCCACCAATAGTAGTTATCAGATTAACTACCCGCAGGTAGCAAAAATTCCCACTCGCAGGTAGTAAATTTAAATACTGGGTAGTTCATATTCATCCCACTACCTAAAGTAGTTAAAATTTAGCCTACCTTTGGGTAGTTAAAATAGCCACAAGAGGTAGTTATTTCAACCACTGAAGGTAGTTATTTTAACTACCAAAGGTATTTAATTTTTTAGCTACCCGCCAGGTAGTAAAATTAACCACCCAAGGTAGCGGGATGAATACGAACTACCAAAAGTAGTAAAAATTAACTACTTTTGTGGTTAATTTAGCAACTTTTTATTTAGTGTGTGTGGTTTAAGGGGGTGTATAGTTGGGAATTTGAAGGTGGACACACCTTCTCAACGCGGAGACCCCCTATAATTACGTCCCTGTGTCGAGACTGCGTATAGCACCGCCAACTCACTCTCTTAATCATAACATGTCATTACTTGAGTGAAGACAGTTGTCAGTAAACAAATCGGCGTTCCATAGTTATCTTAGTGTTAGAAGCCGCCTCGATACTTTGAACATAAAACATGGCTTAAATGACAAATGTATCAATGAGATTTGGCAATGAAATCGTGCAATAAATAGATTAATGCATAGCTGACTGTTATTTCGTGGAACTAATGTACTTTTGAGTGAGAAAACTTTAGCGAAAGACTACCAGTCAATGAGATACATCTACCCGTTCCAAATCCCTATCGCTTTATGTGCTGCATTCAAAGTACGCAAATGACCGTGACGATTTTCACCGATCTACCTGGATCTACCGGTACCCGTACCCGTCCGACGGGTATCGCAAACTCGCTACTATCATTACCAGTAGATAATTTCATTCCATATATATAATGAGAATTGGCCAACATACTACCAATCACAACGAACACAATTCCACTGAATACTGACTTCTTGCTGGAAAAGAAGGAACTCTTTATGTGACAACACACGTGCATGGTTCGATCGACAATCAGTATAACGAGGATCCAGACACAGACATCTGCTGAAGAATAGATCAGAAATAGGAATGCCCTACAAGAAGATTCACTCACGTTAGCGATGTGCCAATCGCATATTCTTCTGATCGCATCGGGCAGCAACGTAATGAACAGCGGAACAAGGTCTGCTATCGCCAATGCCATAAACAACAACGAGGACCGTTTTACTCTCATCGTCGGACGAGAAAATACATTTAATATTATAACATTCCCGATAGTTCCAACGCAAAGAAGTAGTAATTGAATTATTCCAATAGTCACATTCCAGGTTTCGTTGAAAGTTAAATTATCATGGTATTGTTGGCTTTCCATTTAACTGTTTTGTGCATATATTCCTGTCTAACTACCGTTCTACTCTGTTGTATCCAAAGACTGACATATACATTTCCTGTGGTTGTAATTACGTTCGTGCGATACGCCAGTTTTCATTAACATATAGAAAGCATAAATAATTTCCTGAATGAACGTGCATTTATCGCAAGGTGCCCATACACATACAGTTTAGCGCCATAACGAATTAAGCATTGACAAATTATTGTGTCAGTAAACTGTAAGCCGACGGAATTGTCGCGGGATTTACAAAATCCGAGTCGTGGACTAATCCGATAAATTAATGAATGACTGAAGGTCTTAGATCAATCCGTAGCAACTTGCCAACGTGCGTTACAAACTCGCTCATCACCAAAAACGACGATACACAACACGCTACAGCTGCATGGTATTGACAGATATTTAAAAGCGCCGAGTCAGATGCTAGCCATTAAGTGAAATTCATCTGACTTGGAACGTTGTTTATCTATCTTTCATTTCCATACTTTGCAGGTAAGTTTTATCTATAGCGTTAGTTGTAAGCCACTAGCATTTTACATTCTTAACTTACAAAAGTGCAAAGTTCATATGATTACGACGTTAAAATGTTGTGTATTCGACTTTGATATGAACACCGAATTAGTATGCATGCCATTTGTTGCTGAGTTATAGCAATGCTATCCATCTTGGAAGTTTGACAATGCAATAACGGGCATTAAACGATTGGCAGTATAATTATGTGATCGGCACACATGTAACGGCGGTAAAGCTACACATGTGATGCGTTATGTTCCCGTTATGCAAAACTTTTAATACACATGCATGTTTGCGTTATACATAAATCCCGGCGGTATAAACTATATACTTAAAGGCCGGACGGTTTGAGATATAAATGAGTTGTGATTAGAAGCACACAAGACAGTATAGTTGATGCATGTAACGCGACTGATACAGTAAAGTTGAAACGCGTCCTGCATGTACACATGTGTGAATGATTCAGTAAAGATAAATCGCACATTCGAATGAATTCTTCCCATCCTGTCAGACAGTACAGTCGACAGGTACAATTAGACCGGGATGAAATGAAAAATGAGCCAGTCTTCGGAAACAGTAAGTTTACAGACTTGGTAGACCTTGTCTAAGTAGAGTGACGACAAAACCTTATTGAAATAAATCATTGAAGGCGCCTTGTATACATGTATAACATAAATTAATAGTTATTGGATGTGGATGCGTCATAAACGCGTGTGCAGCAGATATAATCATGGTCCGTCTATGGACGGTTCTATTACAATGGTTTACAGTCTCAATAAGTACATTTGTTCTCTGATTTGAATATATATATATATATATATCCTTTATTTTCCTCCGTTACACGAAGAGCTTACCAAACATTAAACATCATAATACAAATATTTACACAAGTGGGATGAACAGGTGAAGAAGACATATACAAATGAATACATATTCAGAAAGAAATCAAGGTCAGAGCGACAGACATACAATGTATATATACGCAGACAGCTATGTCGATTGGCAGGTATGCGGACACATGCAGGCGAACAGATATACATACATACACTGACGAGCGGACGGATGTACAGACATGTACGCAGTCATAGACACACACGCGCGCACACACATATATATATACATCATATACACGATCATACCATATTATCGGAAATGTAATGCGCAGTTCATATAGCCACGATCATAACATAGTATCGGAAAGTTAATGTAGCCACGATCATACCATGTTATCGGACAGTTAATGTACAGTTCATTTAGCCACGATCATACCATATTATCTGAAATTTAATGTAGCCACGATCATACCATATTATCGGAAATTTAATGCGCAGTTCATATAGCCACGATCATACCATTGTATCGGAAAGTTAATGTAGCCACGATCATACCATATAGTTAATGTACAGTTCATTTAGCCACCATCATACCATATAATCTGAAAGTTAATGTGTAGTTCATATTGTCACGACCATACCATAGTATCGGACAGTTAATGCGCAGTTCATATAGCCACGATCATACCATATAATCGGAAAGTTAATGTGTAGTTCATATTGCCACGATCATACCATAGTATCGGACAGTTAATGAGCAGCTCATATAGCCACAATCTTACCATATGATCGGAAAGGTAATGTGTAGTTCATACAGCCACGATCATACCATATTATTGGAAAGTTAATGTTTCTTGTAATACGACCTTGCATAAACCTACATACAAGGCTCGTCATGATTGGTCAGTAGCCTGTATTCCCATGGAAACACGACCGTCGTTTTGTGGTACAATTCTAGATATTCTGAATTGTACCACAAAAAATGTGGTACAATCAGAACAATGCTGCCAACGCCTCAAACTTTCATAAGTCAAACCACACGGGCATTGATTAATTAATGTCATGCTATCGACTGAAGAAAGATACATATAATGATTACCTACTGTACTATACTGAATTTTATTTAAGATAGAACAAAAATAAGTCTTAACTGAAATTTTGTTGCCAAACAGTCAAAGAAAAGGGGTCGCCGTTCAACAGTGACGTCATGTTTGACGTTACAGTTATAAGAGAAGAACTGTTTGGTTGAAAATCATACCACGCAGAGCTAGAAAATCATACCACGCAGAGCTAGAAAATCATACCACGCAGAGCTAGAAACTGGGCTTTTATTTAGCAGTTGAACGTATGTCACTTTAATTTCAACCAAAACATAAAGTCGAATTACAAACGAAATAAATACACTGCGCATCGGCGTGTATAGTAGAATTTGACCACAGTAACTGATTGTATAACTCCGCTTCGCGTCGTCCTACAAATTGTAGGACGACGCGAAGCGGAGTTATACAATCAGTTTAGGATACAATCAGTTTCTTTGTTGTCAAATTATACTATACACGCCGATGTGCAGTGTTTTTATTTCTTAATTGATTCAGAAAATTTAATAATTATTTTCATTTACAAAGACTGCCACTCACACGTAATTTTCTATTTTAGAGATGTCCACTCCTTTCATGTTTGTCAATGACAATTTGGCAATATATCAATATGTTCAAATCCCAGCTGACCACCCTATCTAATACTGACCTCTTTTTAGTTGATTGCGCCCTCCTTCATTTGAGAACAATAAATAAAACATTTGTATGCATTGTGGTGATATATTTGTTGCTGTATTGTTAATGTTATTGTAATATAAGGGGGTATGATGTTATATCATGCAATTAAAACGGTATCGTAAAATTGTGACAGAAATGAAGCTTCCTCTCATAGACCCAAGACAATAACCTATGTTGGTAATTGGATAGCTGTGTGAAATTATTAACAATTTTAGCAGTTCTTGGTACAAAAAAGAAACGTCAGATTCCACATAAAATGAAGATGAGGGTATGTGGAATTCATCAATTTTCAGCAGATAGATGCAGAGAAATTACTTTTTGAAAACCTCTTGCAAACTAAATTGTTTCTGGATGTATGCAACACCAACGTCTGACATTAAAGGTACGATTGGCGTTTGCGGTGGGTATTGCTGTTAAATTTGTCATATGTGTTAATATGGCCAAACACAAAAGAATATTAAAATACAGACATACTTGGTTCTTATACCAATCAAGATCGTACAATGTTTTATGTAAGCAAAAGATAAATTATGTTTCATAAAGTCTGTATATAAACAAACGAACGGAACCAGCCGAAGTCCGACGAAGATCAAAGCATGACGGCAGCAGTCGCATGCAAATCACATCAAGTCTCATTTTAATCCATCCATACTATACCCGTTGTCAGTTCAAAATCTAGTTATGTGCGTAAAACCTGTACCTAATATAATTGGTTTTTTTTAGGCAGAGAGATTAAATACAGTTTGTATTCTCTACTAAGATACATGTATATATACATGTATATATCAGGATTGTAGTAACGATTGTACTGTAAATTGGATGTAGTAAATTGCGCGTGCATGTTCTAAATAGCACAATAGATTACTTCACACACATAAATAGGATGTCACTACCAAATGTAGTGTAACTCATATGTAGTAAATTGAGCGAGCATGTTCTAAATACGGAGATGACACAATAGTATGCCACCTCAATAGCATACACAAAACAGATAGCCTGTTTATCGTTATATCATTTCTTTCTTGTTTTTCGACATTTGTGTCGCTTCCTGGCGATTGCCGTTTGAGTTCCTTATCAATCATGCATGTGAAGGAGAAATGTTATATAGCGCAGTTCGCTCCCTACCAACTTAACGGGGGTTTAAGCACAAACTCGAGACAGGGTTATCTCCCATCGATCCGCTGAGATACCATAGCCACAAGGACATTCGGTAAGGACTTCTCACATAATCATAGTTCTTATGTTTTAGGATTAAAATTGTCTATGTCTGGCTCAGTTCATATTTTTGTTACCAATTCCGAAAGAATTACCGTTATTGCCAACTTTTTGTGGTCAAAATAAGATAACAGGTGACTTTATATAGTTTCGACGATACATAAAAATAGATGTATCGGTCCGCAAAGTACCATACTGCCGGCAGTGATATATCGCAGTGATAACGAAGAGCGCGCTGCATGACGTTTGGTTTAATTGGTTTAGGCGTTATGTTGTGTTGTTGTGTGAACACGTGATTGCGACAATAGCCGATTATTTCCGGAAGTCTACGGATAACTTTGCGATTCTCTGTTGTGAAACAAACCAACTTTGCTTTTCACGAAAACATAACATAATCCGCCTGCATTTTCTCTCACACAAATAGTGTTTTGTGGACAATATCGCATTCATACAAACATTATACTATACTATTAGTATATTCTTTAGAAAATGTTCATAATTTGGTTACTATTATTTCTAAATTATACCCTACAGCCAACGCTATCCGTTGCTTTAACGTTCAGTAATGGATATATCCATGTCGCCAGTAGACTGACAAGTGCCTTTTGTGCTGTATTTTATTTAGAATACGAGGCATGATTGTGGGATAAAATTGGGGCCACTTAGTAATCACGCTTTTGTCGCGGGTCGGTCAGCGATAACACATTAGTCCCGCGATAAAACAAGTGAGATCTCGCTTTTCCCGAGATCATGCGTATTCTGCCGCCTTTGTCGCAGTCCATATTTGGATATATACTGTTGTGGTATGTTGATACTTACAGGGAACAAAGAGACAACTTTCGTTGGTGTATTCGCGGAACGGGAGACGAAGTTGCCAAAAGAGACAGATGGGATGGCAGCAAAGATGGAAGCATAAATGACGAGGGCACACCCTAAATCTAGTTGGATGAACGTTGTATACAACTCGTTGGTGCGAATTTGTTGTGTACTTATTATCCAACAGTTTAGTACGATGTACACAACTGGTTGCGTGAATTGTCATATGTGGTATTACTTTCATACAACTTTGGATAAAACCGCCACGTGACCGGGGTGTCATCCAATAGCAGCGCGTTTCCGGTGCGGGCGAGCATGCGAGTTTTTGGCTCCAAATATTTCAAAACTAGATGGACGACTGCGTGAAAAAACTCCTGAGCGACTGGAAAATGGGGCAAGACGTCGTGGATAGCTTTGCCGGTATAGTATACCGTTGTTATTATTATTCTTTGTACGATACACTGATTATGTCGGCTTTATGTATTGAGTGTATATTTATTTATATATGCCAATTTTTGAAGTTTACAAATTTACACAACTACGGCACTAATTTGACTAAAGTAGTACACTCATACACTCAACACATAAAGCCTACATAATCAGTGTATCGCACAAAGAATAATTATAGCAAAGGTATACTATACCGGCAAAGCTATCCACGACGTCTTGCCCCATTTTACTTTCCAATCAACGTTGGGTAAACTTTCCAATCAACAAATGTCATCCAACTCTACCCAACAGTTCAATAAACGTAGATAGGTGCTGTGGGCAATTAACGTTGGTTGAGTGTTGTGTGAAATTTCATCCAACACGTTGTATAATTAACATACAACCGTTGTTAGTAAATATATATGCAACGTTGTGTAAAAGTGTATTCAATATTGTCATGCAACTTTTCACACAACGTAGATAGGTGCTGTGGGCATACAACGGTTGATTGACTGTTGGATAACCTCTTATCCAACTAGTTTAGGGTGCATATAGAATACCGTTGCTTCGTGTATTTTGTTGCGACAGCGTTCGCGACCCATTGACTGAACTTTGGCATGGTTGATGTCCGGGCCACCAGCCCTGATACATGTTTATATGAAAACAGCCACTCCCCTGATCGGCGGCCAAGCCTCACTAAAATTGGCTCACCCCAAACTACAACTACAGCTACTTATATGATATACAATATAATATATAAATATGACATTATAGCCGCAGTATACGTTAAGTATACATCTATTGGATAAATTATTTTCTATGTAAATCTATTTTTGTAACTGCATGTATGTGTTCTCCGGGAAGATTGCCTAACTCTGTATTTGTTTTGAGTATGATTTGTTTGTTGGATCGGTCGGTATAATAACTTAGCAATAACTTGTTCCCTAATTCAGTTAGCAACATGCTAATAAATTATGTTTAAACAAATATGGTACAATGTATCAGCGTCGTTCTGGTATGCATGCGACACATATACGCATACGTAAGACTTCATTAGCGAACAACATAATAATAGAAACGCGTATAGTCATTTTGACGCACAATATCCCATTGAAATTACGCACTGAGTACATTCCAATAACAGAGTCATCGCAATTATGTTTTTCGGCCATCGCAGAGGGTTAATAACCCACCCATTTGCACTACAACTCAACGAAAATACATCCCATTGTATGATGTAGTAGAGCGAATTGTCGTTCTTCTCATTTCGTTATCAGACATGAGAATATGGCGCCGGACATTTACAGAATGAGTCAATCAGAGGGTGAATTTAGAGACTATACCACGCACAACGGGCTAGCATCACTAAATTCACCCTCTTGGGACCGCATTCTGCTTAGGACTCATCTGCTATGGGAGAACTAGACTCAGATCTAAGTTCCCATATGGAGAATATTGTGATGTGCACCCATTGAGTACATCGATTATGCATTGTATCGTCTGTTAATATCATGATGTAGAGAAGCTAAAAAACGAAAAAGAGTCTGTGTGAAGTTTCTAAAGAAACTAAAAACCTTGTTAATTTGATCGTAAAATACTTTCTAACCAGAATGGGGTTCCATTACAGAGGTGAATTTTTAGTGATGTTAGCCCTCTGAGCGGTGTAGCTTCGCTAAATTCACCATATGTGGACCTCATTCTGCAAATTTCTGGCACAATATTCTCAGGCCTGGTCGTTACCAGTTACTGTCTGTTGTTTCTGGTAGAGATAGTGATGTTGATACAGGATATCCATTCGGGGAGGGTATCTAACTCCAATAGTTTCCAACTGCATAAATTATCCTCTATTATGTTTTGGAACTGTGAAATTGCATTAGCACACCGTTATTAGCCTTATTAGCTTCAGTTGGCCTATTGGCGATCTTAAAGTAACACAACCGACAGCAGATAAGCCCTCCCAGACAGAGTGATGGACCGGACATAGCATCCTATATACACGTCTGTTATTCCATGTTAACACATACTAGTGTTCGGTATTCGACGGACTTCGGTATTCGAATATTCGGTTCGAATAACGAGCGAATATTCGAATAGTATTCGAATATTTAGATAAAGTATAAAATTATATAGATAACACATTTTGGAACCAATTTATTATTTAATAAAATAGCATATTTATCCATGCACATGCTATACGCAAAAAAGAGAGGGGGAAAAAAGAGTCGTTTGGCTTAATAGCAAGAGTTTATCTGTTTATGAAGTTCAAGTAGTCAATGTCCCATGCATGGTTCCACAAGTTGGTCGTAGTGCCACAATAACTAAGAACATGATCTGGATTGAGTTTGCAGGTTGACTTTTTAGTTTTGGCATCCAACGTGAAGTGAGTCCATATATCTTATTTCTTCGAATTTGACGCCATATTATACACACAAGTGACAACTCGCAAACAAAACAAAACGATGCCTTATAGGTTCGCTTCCTATGACCACATGCAAGCACGGTCTGGTTTACAGCTAGCCAATAAAAAATTTTCGACATCATGACGCCAATCAAATCAGAACGTTACAGTTACGTCATATTAATTCGTTTATGGTCAGTGGAAAATAGACTATACTTTTAACAGACCCTCAGACTAATAATAAACCAGGAAACAATTACCCGGAGATTATTCTCGAATATTCGAATAGTCAAATAATTATTCGAATATTCGAATATTTATTTTTACGAGCGAATATTCGAACATTCGAATATTCGGACCGAACACTAACACATACCAGTGTATTCTACTTACTATACATGTGAATCATACATTATCGTATATTTATGTAAATATTATGTTCTAACTTGTGCCTGAATCCCATGTATTTACATTTTAATAGGATGCAAATAAAATATCTTGACATCAAACCAGGCCTAATGTGCATGGATCCTTATCCACTGAGCCACCGGATAAATGAAACACCCCTATTTATGTAGGGTATTAGGGAGAATTATCCAAATGGGCCCTTTATTTGTGCAGTCACAATCTCTGAGTTAAGCATACACCCCTCCCATAATAGAGAGCATATAGCAACAGCACTATATGTACCAGCAACGACAAGATTGGTAAGGGCATCAAATATTAGCATCAATAACAATAAATAACTGATAACAACATGAGCCAAGCGACAATTCGCGTCACAGTATTCTCGGATATGTTCATACAACAACCTGCGGCATTCAATTACAGGCAGTTTGTGCCTACAGTCGTGGGCATTATGATCAACTTCTGACCTGATGTCTAAGTTTCATTACATCATATCTATATTTGCGAATGTCTGTCTGTCTGTCTGTCTGTGTCCTATAGAAATTCACAGGGGACCATCTAGATGGCACCAAAAGGGTCTAGTAGGGGTAACTTTTTACGAGAAAGATAATGGTGAGGGTTAGGATTTTATAAAGTGACGCCGTTGTTGTCAGGGGAAGAAAAGGGGGAGGGGCAGAAAAAAAATTGTCGCCGATTGCCACTTATATATAATCATCCCCATGATATAAGGAATATGATGGTGTGGTTTAAATATGTCAATAGTCGGAATAGTGGACCTTCGGGATAGTGAACCTTCGGAATAGAGACATGCCCCCCAATATTCATATTATATGCCCAGAGTTCAAAGGTATGGACCCATAAAATTCTAAATTTGGCCCTTAAAATATTGAACTCCAAATTGGAGACCACACAGAACATCACTTAAGTCAACTGTACCTGTGTCATGTCCCAATGCGGGAGGGTCCATATATACCACAACATTCATATTATATGCCAAGAATTCAACGGTACGGGCCCACGTAATGACATTAAATCTCAAGAAAACCCGCGAAAACAAAACAAAATCACATTTAATGTTCTAAGTTAAGTTATTTCCTTCTGTATCTGTATCGGTATGCGCGCAGGATCAGTTCGGATGTGAGCGCACACTCCATAAAAAGAATCTTTGTGAAAATGAACCCTCTCAAATTAGTCTCAATACTTTAGAATATAGAATTAACCTAAATATAACAAAAACCTTCGGAATAGAGAACTTTTGGAATAGCGGACCTTCGGGATAGCGAACCTTCATAATAGAAACATGTCCCCACAATTACACCGGTGACGTAAACACATGTGCTAATCTTTGTCGTACTATCGTAAATATCGGTACGATTTATATTCAAGTACGATATAACCATAATAATACAATCGCCCAGTGGATTATCGATCGACCACACAATATGAGAAATTCTACACCAGTGTACACCCACTGTGTGGTGGTAATGACAGCAGCCACTCCCTGATCGGCGGCCAAGCCTCAATCAAATTGGCCCACCCTAACTACAACTACAGCTAATTATATGATATTCAATTTATTCTCTAAATCTATATAACCTTATAGCCAGCCACATTGTACTTTAAGTATACATATTGGATACATTATCTTCTAAATGCACATATTCATTGAAATTGTGTCTTTGTTTTTCTAAAAGTGCGGCCACCGCAGAGGGTTAATAACCCACCCATTTGCACTACAACTCAACGAAAATATAACCCATTGTATGATGTGGTAGAGCGAATTGTCATTCTTCTCATGTCGTTATCAGACATGAGACTATGGTGTCGGACATTTGTAGAATGAGGCCACCAGAGGGTGGTTAGTGACGCTACCACGCACATCGGGTTAGCATCACTAAATTCAGCCTCTTGTGATCGGATTCTGCTCAGGCCTCATCTGCTATGGGAGACCTAGACTCAGATTTAAATTCCCATCTGGTGAATATTGTGATGTGCACCAATTGGGCATATCGATTATGTATTGTGTAGTCTGCCAATGTGGGGATGTAGAGAAGCTCCAAAAATGAAAAAGAATCTGTGTGAAGAAGTTTCTAAAGAAACTAAAATACTTGTTATTCACAAAGATTCTGTCTAGAGAATGTGAGTTCTTATCAGAATAAGGTCACACTGGGTGAATGTAGTGGAACTAGCCCGCGTTGTGCGGTGTAGCGTCGGTGAATTTGGTTGTGCTAGCCCGCTGTGTGGGGTAGCGTCATTAAATTCACTCTCCGAGGGCCTCATGATGTAAATGTCCGGCACCATACTCTCATGCCTGGGGCCTATAATATAGAATACAATTTTTGTAATATCAGCGTTAATTTGTGATTTACTAATTTTGTAATAAATATTTTGTGTTCTATAGTATTCGTCTGTATTTCTATCAGTGTATTTCTTTCATTGTAGATTGAAACTCAACATATGCCCAAAACTCTTGATAGGCAAAATACATTGACATGTAATGATTGATATGATCTTTTTTGGCGAACCATCTATATACCGGGATTCACTTGACCGGAAAATCTTTGCATTTGGTGGAGAAAAAGGGGCCTGAAAGTTACATCTTTGCATGTTTTCATAGTACTCGAACGCTACAGCTTTGTAATGTGTAAAACATCGCAATACGGAATGATAAAGTACTGGCTAAGCGGGTTCTATAGTACAGCGAAAATACCATTTTTGTAAAAAATCATTATTAGATTACAACTCCATAGGCTACATTATTGATTGTTCACACAGTGATCACAACGATTCACCGTGCAGATAATGGTGAGTGCTATTAGCTGGGTACATGTTCTTTATAATGCGGTTACGGAATCTCAATTGTTAACCTATTGAGATAGTTTACGCTCAATGTAGTTGAAAGGAGATAGCCATGTCAATGGCCTAGAATTTAATTATGAATGGAATTAAAGAGTTACAGTAAATTGTCGGGCTTGGGCTCAAAACGTATATATAAACGATCTTTGTGCGAAGATACACGGATACGCGGTGAATCGGGGGTGGTGGCATTTCGTGTTGAAACAGTTACTTATAATTTCAGGCTAAGTTGCGTTAAGAATCATTAGATCCCAAATAATTACCATGACATTGTGTAACCTATTTGAACCGCATGGCATTTGTGTGCTCAAGAAATTTGCTTTCACCTTGTGATCTAAACAATTTAAGTTGGCCAATAGTGCCACACAGAATGTTCCATGGGTGAATTATTAAAAAAAAATTGGGGTCCCCTGATCCTTAACTTACCCATGTAGTATAGCGTGTTGCTTATAAACCAAATGTCATATGTTTATCTAAATGCAGCCGCTTAGATGGGTATAATTGGAAGGTACCGAGAATAAGGTATAGTTTAAGTAGATTGTGCTATATATATGTTTTAAAATCGAAGTTGGATGTCCTCAGAGACCCTGGACGAGGGAGTGATGGTCCACATTGGAAATTCCAAATGAACACCTATCCTTGACACAGGTCGAAAATACCAAGTCAGAGAACAGCCATCGCACTCCCATCATGGGTTGATTTTTTCCATTTGCAAGGAACCTCAAACTTTTCAACTATTGAGGTTTAGATGTTGCAACTTCTAATATTTCAGCCGCTGCCCCTGCCCAAAGATAGCTAGACAAATCAGGTTCGACCCTTGATAATATTGCAATATGAAGTTGATGTGGCCATTTGAAGGACAACCGCTATGTGTGTTTGCCGACCTTTTTCGACAAACCGTTAAGAAACATGTAACATAAAACATATGAAAATGGTAAGTATTCCACAAGATACCGAAGGAATTACTTTTCACCGTGCGCAATTGTGGTCAAAATAACCCAAGTATATATCGGAAACTAGTCACACATAATGTACCTGTATTCATCAAATAAATCACTCACCAACTGACAAAAAAAGACATATCATTCGCATATATCATTAGAGTAATTTCCCTTGACAAAATCACAAATGTTTTGATGTGCGTTTAAGGAACGGTGGTCGATAGTACTCGATTTGCCGTCTTTTTGTGATTTACAAGAAATCTCGTTCGCTGATATATTACAGTGGTCTATAGTACTCGACACCTTATGTGCGGCTCAAATAAGCCTGCTATTACAAAAATTGTATTATATAGTATAGGCCCCAGGTCGTTATCAGTTACTTTCTGTTGTTACATGACTATTTGTCAGTTCTGCCTTAGTCGCTTCTGGTAGAGATAGTGATGCTGGTATAGGATTTCCATTCGGGGAGGGGTATCTAACTCCCGATAGTTTCTAACTGCATAAATTATCCTCTGTTACTTTTTTTGTCATGGGATTGCGTCAGCACACCGTTATTAGCTTGCGTTGACAGCAGATAAGCCCTCCCTGACTCATAGTGATGGACCCGACATATCATCCTATATACACATATATTATTCCATAATACCACATAACAATGCATAAATATTATGTAACAACTTGTGCCTCAATCCCATGCATTTAATGGGATGCAACTGAAATATGTTTACACGCAGTTGGCCCAATGTACCTGGTACCTTATTAACTGAGGCATTGAGTAAAGGAAATACCCCTATTTATGTATGGTGTTGTGGATTATTATCCAAATGGAGGCTTTATTGGTGCAGTCAGAATCTCTGTGTTAAGCATACACCGTACCCAAATGGAGATCACACAGCAACATCACTATCTGTACCGGAGTGGTACAGTCATAAAATATTAGCATCCATAAAAGAAAATACTTGATAACAGCATGAGCCAAATGACCATTCGATTCACAATATACTCTGATATTTTCATACACCAGCCTGCGGAATCCAGCTGCGGAAAGTTTATGACTACAATAGTGGACACTATGGCCGACTTTTGACCTGATTTTTAATTTTCATTGCAACATTATATATGTATAAAGCAGAATTCGTCTTACAATAATATCAACATAACAAATAATCATAATACGATATCGATTGGTTCACAAAGATAATTATTACTACTCTCGGATTTCGTCAAATACGATAATTATTACATAATAGGATATCGATTGATTCACAAAGATAATTATTACTACTGTCGGGTTTCTTCAAATAAGATAATTATTACATAACAGGACATCGATTGATTCACAAAGATAATTATTACTACTGTCGGATTTCCTCCAATAAGATAATTATTACGGCTGTCGGATTTCCTCCAATAAGATAATTATTACGGCTGTCGGATTTCCTCCAATAAGATAATTATTACGACTGACGATTTCTTCCAATAAGATAATTATTACGACTGTCGGATTATTCTAATAAGATAATTACTACGACTGTAGGATTTCCTCCAATCAGATAATTATTACGACAGACGGACTTCTTCCAATAAGATAATTATAACGACTGTCAGATTTCTTCCAATAAGATAATTATTACGGCAGACGGATTTCTTCCAATAAGATAATTATAACGACTGTCGGATTTCTTCAAATAAGATAATTATTACATAATAGGATATCGATAGATTCACAAATTTAATTATTACGACTATCGGATTTCTTCCAATAAGATAATTATAACGACTGTCAGATTTCTTCCAATAAGATAATTATTACGGCCAGGGATGTGGCTAGAGGGGGGTGTGGGGGGTGTCTCACCCCCAGCAGAGAGCTATATTTTCAATAGTTGGAAATTTCATACCTGCCACAACGAAATTTCACACCAACAATAGGTTGAAAATGTTCTTGTAGTTTGATTATAAAACAATTTATTGGGGGGAATTTATTGTTTTTCGACCAATATTTGCATATGTTCCTATTTTTGGTCAAAATTTTTGACAGAAATGGACATCAGTTGGAAATATTCCAACCTTAGGGGGGTGACAGGTTGGAAATTTCCAACACTTGGAAAGCTTGTGTCCTGGTCCCTCCCCCGTGGCCAGTCAAAAACTTCTAGTTAATTTAAGAAAACAATATTGTCATACAATTGGTCAACATTGTCATTGGAATTGTCATCAGTTGGAAATTTACAACAGTAGGAAGGCTTGAGGCTAGTCTAGATGTTAGGATTTTGCGATTTTCTTGTTCAGATTTCAAAATTTTCGCACACCGCGCCGAACCATGGTCGGCCCGGTGTGTCATTGCCCCATCCACATGGCCAATACAAAACTGCTAATTAGTTCAGTAAAACAATATTTTACTACATTTGGTCAAACTTGTAGACATAAATGGTCATCAGTTGAAGAATTTTCCAACCTGAATTTTCTCACACCGGGCCAAACAACCATGGTCGGCCCGGTGTTTCCTGGTATGTTGTCGGCAGCTGTGTGCATTTGTCTGGAATTAGATCACTAGTTGTTTTTTTGGGGCAATTTTCAGGTTAAAATATCTTAATGTTCTCATACTGGGAAAATAGAAGCATGGCTTATGAATATATAGGAAATAGGCCTGAGCATGAGGTACAAGGGGGGGGTGCAAATGGAATTATGCAAAAAGTTGTGTTAGTGCGATTCCGAGTCAAGGGGGGGGGTGTAAATGGAATTATGCAAAAAAGTTGTGTTGGTGTGATTCCGACCCCAATGGGGGGGGGGGTGCAAATGGAATTATGCAAAAAGTTATGTTGGTGTGATTCCGACTCAAGCGGGGGGGGTGCAGTTGGAAATTCCTAAGGTGGACACCCCCCCCCCCGCGGAGACCCTCTAGCCACATCCCTGATTACGGCTGTCGGATTTCCTCCAATAAGATAATTATTACGACTGACGGATTTCTTCAAATAAGATAATTATTACAACTTTCGGATTTCCTCCAATAAGATAATTATTACGACTGTCGGATTGCCTCCAATAAGATCATTATTACGACTATCGGATTTCCTCTAAAATGATAATTATTACGGCTGTCGGATTTCTTCCAATAAGTTAATTATTACGACTGACGGATTTCTTCCAATAATATAATTATAACGACTGTCGGATTTCTTCCAATAAGTTAATTATTACGACTGATAGATTTCTTCCAATAAGATAATTATAACGACTGTCTGATTTCTTCCAATAAGATAATTATTTCGACTGTCGGATTTCCTCCAATAAGATAATTATTATGACTGTCGGATTTCCTCCAATAAGATAATTATTTCGACTGTCGGATTTCCTCCAATAGATAATTATTATGACTGTCGGATTTCCTCCAATAGATAATTATTATGACTGTCAGATATCCTCCAATAGATAATTATTATGACTGTCGGATTTTCTCCAATAAGATAATTATTACGACTATCGGATTTCTTCCAATAAGATAATTATTACGACTGTCGGCTTTCTTCCCATAAGATAATTATTACGACTATCAGATTTCCTCCAATAAGATAACGGATTCAAGTGGAAATGGAATTTAAATTCCATCCAATCCAAATGGAGACTTTGTTGGTTCAGATAGAAACACCGAGATAGATATCCCTCCCATATTGGATATCATAATATAACAATATCACGACCAGTACGAGCTACAACACGGTGGTACTGGCATCAACTGTTATCATCCATAACAGAAAATAACCGATAACAGCATGAGCCAAACAATCATTGGTTTCACAACATACGCTAACATTTTGGCATTGAGTTGAAGTGCTAATAATTATTTCTAGCGGCCTAACAAGCCCATCAGACATAGCATATATCTTTACAATCCAATGTAGTAAAGGCTCGAAATTCTCGTCCCACGCGGCGCTTATGGTTTGGTTGTTTGTTGAATAAAAGTACAAACCTGTATGTTACCTACCTGAAAACTACCTGCAACTGGTCAAAAGTCATGTAACTATACATAGTGTCGACACCCCCTTGTTGTAATATTTAAAGGACTAATAAGGAAGAAAATGAGTGGGATAAAGTTATGTCCTGTGTTGCAGGGGTACCATATCAGTTCCAGGACAATAACATAAAGTAAACGGACTCTGACTGTAACACTGATCGCACACACGCGGTAAATTACATGCAGTTTAAGTTTATTCCGTGAACGTACCTGACAATTATACATCATGAACAATGGTACTTTATGCAGATAATTCCGAGGAAATACACCCTCCACTTATTCCCAAATTGTTATGTCGGGAATGTGCGCCGTAATAGTTTATAATGTGCCCATGTATAGCACGTGTTCATGGATATTGTGCCGTAATAGTTTATAATGTGCATATGTATATTACGTGTTTCATGATATTGTCTCGATTTGGCACGTGAACAGTCAGTTCACGTCTCAACTTGAAATTGCTAACGAAATTCGACACATAAATAAAACAAAATAATAATCAAAGTTGGTATGTGCATTATATCTGGACACACCACGACGTCTGACACATGAATGAGCATTAGAAAACAAACTTCATCAATCCTCAAACTTCAAACACCAATCCACTAGCGGAAACAATAATCTTAGGCTTGAAATGATAATCCGAAAATCACAGTTCTACTATGTTATTCCATATAATCCTCTGTCACGGTGTATGTGATTCACTCATTGGTTGGTCCGCTTGTTGTTTACTAACACACACATTTATCAAGTGTGGACATCTTTGTTTCAGAACACGACATAGTTCGGCTCGAAATATTTTCCACAAAGTCAAGCAGTTATTGGTCCTGTTCAGTGTTACAAGAACACCAGCAACAGTGGTCCCGAAAGAGCTTAAATTTGCTGTGTTGATTGCCATTGTTGTGATCCACTCGTTGTGTGGGTTTGGGCTGTTTGTTGTTCGCTAAAACTCAGAGAATCTACAGTTATCGTGTGCCAACATTTTTGTTTCAGAACACGCCAGAGTTCGGCTCTGAATTTATTACCGCTTATTAAATACGTGAAAAAATTCAAGCAGTTATTAGCCCTGTTCAAAGTCATAAGAACATCAGCAACAGTGGTCTCATAAAAACTTGAATCTGCTTTGGTGATGGCCAACGTTAAGGCCATTGGCGTTGTTGTCACCAGGAGTTGGAAACTCGTTGCTATTAGCATCAATACAGTCGATGATGTCGCTTTTTCTCCTTGTATTCCTTGATCGTTGCTCCCTGTGAAATATTTCAAGGCTCTTTTCGTTTTCCTGATATGGAAAATGAGAAGAGTGTTGCAGGATGCGATAATGATGACTGGAGCAAATGAATACTTGGCAACATCCAACCAATTCCAGACGTTAAAGACAAACCAGACATACTCTGACGGCCCGGTAGTGATACAAATCCCCAATTGATTACCAGTAACCGTAGATAATTGTAGTCCATACAACACATGACAATTCGCCAACAGACATCCAATTACAACGAACACAATTCCAATGATTACTGACTTCTTTCTGGAAAAGAAGGAGCTCTGTATGTGCCAACACACGTGTATGGTTCGATCGACAGCTAATATAACGAGGATCCAGGCGCAGACATCTGCAGAAAAATAGGTCAGAAATGTGTATACTTTACAAGATGCGTCGCTCACGGTAACTATCTTCCAATGGACTATTGTGTTGATTGCATAGGGCAGCAAAGTAATGTAAAGTGGAACAAGGTCTGCTATCGCCAATGCCAGAAACAACAACGAAGACCGTTTTATTATCATCGTAGCACGAGTAAATACAATTATTATCAAAACATTCCCGATAGTTCCAACGAAAGCCAGCATCAGTTGAACAATGCCTAAAGTCAAATTCGTGGTTTCTGCGGTTGCAACGTTTGTGGTTGAATTCTCGGCAGACGATAGTTGACTTTCCGTTGATGTGTTTCTCATCGAAGCAGCCATTTTACCCACACGAACCTATATTGAATCCGTGTATGGACCAGAAGGAATCTGAATCAAATTTGGTTACACCGTTACTCTTGCGCTAAGTATGTATACTATGTAATGTGCTTCAACGGGGAGAAGCGGGTATGGAAAGTGACATAATTAAAAACTGATGGAGTCTAATTCGTGCAGACCCGCCCCCAATCCATATGAACAAAAATCATAATGCGCATAGACCAGTGTCTATCCTTCTACACTAGTCGTATTCACAAAAGCAGTCTGAAAAATCAATTTTTCAACATTTTAACTGGCCTGTGACACAAATTCCAATCCATCAGCAGACAATGACTGTTTCGGAGTAGTTATTACTCACACGGTGTAATCGATCCGATGATTCGTGGTGGGCGCGGAGGATTCGACGTGGTGGCAACGATGGATCGAGCATTTTTGTGCATTTTTCTTGTTACTAAATTGTGGTAACTCATACAATGAGGTTCACTGCTTGATAATAAACAAATAAATGCTAACATATGGTCGTTTGCCCACAGTGGGGAGTCCCTTGTCACACATGTATAGACCGTCGAATGGGTGTAGATGGAGTCGGGTATGTATATTCCCTGTTCACCAGTCAGGTACGGACAGCGAAAAACCAAGTGAATTTAATAAAAATCCTCGGTAGCTTAAACAGTTTTGCATTGTCTAAGATACGTCCGTATAGGCGGATATCTTGGCAACCCGCGCTGTGATTTTCAGCTCATAAATCGTTGGAATATTCGATATATTTAAGGAGAAGTGAGGCTGGTGTAAACACAAATGTTCACGCGGAAGTGTTGTGATTGTCAACGCGGAGGTGTTGTGACTGTCAACGCGGAGGTGTTGTGATTGCCAATGAGGCTTCGCTGTTCAGACATATGCAACAACTTGTCCACGACTGCCCGACAGTGTGCCCGCCCGATTGTCCACGACTGCCCGACAGTGTGCCCGCCCGATGGTCCACGGCTGCCCGACAGTGTGCCCGCCCGATGGTCCACGACTGCCCGACAGTGTGCCCGCCCGACCGTGTGCCCGCCCGACAGTGTGCCCGCCCGACAGTGTGCCCGCCCGACAGTGTGCCCGCCCGACAGTGTGCCCGCCCCGACAGTGTGCCCGCCCGACAGTGTGCCCACCCGATGGTCCACGGCTGCCCGACAGTGTGCCCGCCCGATGATCCACGGCTGCCCGACAGTGTGCCCGCCCGATGGTCCACGGCTGCCCGACAGTGTGCCCGCCCGACAGTTTGCCCGCCCGATGGTCCACGGCTACACAACAGTGTGCCCGCCCGACAGTGTGCCCGCCCGACAGTGTGCCCGCCCGACAGTGTGCCTGCCCGACATTGTGCCCGCCCGACAGTGTGCCCGCCCGACAGTGTGCCCATCCGACAGTGTGTCCGCCCGACAGTGTGTCCGCCCGACAGTGTGCCCGCCCGACAGTGTCCCCGCCCGATGGCGTTTTGTGAAGGGCATTGGAGCTGTTTGGGACATTTTAACAGTTAACCGTGGCTCATACCGCATACAGAATAGAGGCAACAGTTAGAAACAAAATTGAAATTTGAATGAAAATATGATTGTATATCCCATTATCTTTCTGCTTTTGTTTGTGCAACATATACACAATGTGTATGTGCAAGTTTGTCAATATAATGATAGCAAACTATGTGTGTGTGAGTTGTGAGTTAGATAAGCTCCCCCATACCGCCCATACCACAAATGACAGTATTGTTACTACTTAGTGTATATGAAATGTCAGAATGTTCTATCATGTCCATGAATATAGTGTCAATAAACATTATTAAAAAACAAAAATATACAATACACCAAAAACGAACGAGCCTCATTCCGCTGATGTGAACTAGTGATGGCAATGTGTGTTAATGGTATCCATTTGTAGCCACTAAAATGACAACTAACTTCCAGGCGGTTGTCAATACACAGATCAGTCAATTATGTCATATTGGTGAATTGGTGTACCATGTTTGCAAGCATGATATCAGTGACTGGTACCGTTGGTGGAAGTCGTCACCGTCAACGACGAAATGTGCTTCAATGGATCATGTTGATCAACTCCCATCAGATTCATGCAAAAGAAGGGGGTGGTTTCAGCATAAATGTGTACCACAGTGTCAATAAGAATGTTGGATATAGCAGTTATATATCAACTGGGTAATGCAGTGTTCCGCAGAATGACTTTGGGTTCTTAACCGAATAACTGTGTTTAATTACCTTCAAATGTGTATTGTGCATTAATTACTTTCAATTGTGTATTGACGAGCGCACATATTACATCACTGGTGTAGCTTGGGAAGCCCACGCTGGCCACATATATTATCTAAAAACAATGAAGAGGTGGTATACGAGAAGGCAGACAAATACAGTGTGATCAGATATGTATGACCGTTTATAGTTAAAGAGAAACGTCACACTGGTATCTGATAACTCTTGAACCAGCCAGACATTGTATAATGTCTACCAATATACGATATCTGTATATCCGATCATATAATTCGGTTTCATTGTCGCGTAAAGGTCTACTCGAATAGAAAGAACTAGAAGGTGTGTCAAAACATTAGGACCATAACAAAGCGTTGACACTATACAAACCACAACTCGGATAAACACTAAAGAATTAACCGGTTTGCTATACATGAACAGCATTAACGGACGTGTGATCAAGGCATTACGTTATCATTCATTCGCCGTTTTGTATTAGCAACTTTGAATGCTGGCCATATATAAAGTCCTGTCTGGAGTTTTCCGCGCCGAAGTAGTTTGTAGTGTCATGATGTGCGTCGTTGTGTCATGGTGCCTTACTGGTTTCCAAAAAGAAGCAATCTTTCAATATTGTTCTAATATGACAGATTTATTACAACAAAACAGAAAACGGTCACAAAAGTAAATTTAGTAATTATACATACATATATCCGGGCAGACTGAAAACTTTACTCGCATCCAACATAGTCTGTGCCAATTGATTCAAACATTTTAACGGTTAAAAGTTTTGATTCTAAATATTTCTTAATTAAATTGTTTTGTTTTTTTTATTAATTTTTTATTTTAGATTTAACACCTTGCTCAATATAAACAAAATTGTTTTTATTTTATTTTAATTGTTTTTAAATAAAAGTTTTTGAAAAACTAACGCCATTTTATACCATCTGCCAGGGTACCCAGAGTCACCACACCGAATTGGGTTGAAATTGGTCCCGGGGTCTGGGAGATATATAGAACCGTCTTCGTGTTTGTTTTTGTAAATGATTACTGCACTTGTCGAAACTCTGCTAGCTATCAAGTGCGGTAATCATTTACAAAAACAAACAAGAAAACTGTTCAATATACAGTTTAACTCCTTGCTCAATATAACATGTCTCTCCATATAAATATAATGTCAATTAATTTCGATATTTTTTGCCAAAACACGGCTTATTAGTATTCTGCTTCAACGGAAAGGATTAATTTCAGTTATAATCCAATGAACCAGTATATCGATTAAAGGAACAATAGAAACTTCCTTATCCGCGAACTCTGGAAATTTTGTTTATACTTCATCTGGTTTCGGAAATGTCTTATAATTGTTTTTAATTCAACTGATTTTGGGTTGTCAAACTTCATATCAAGTTGTATTTTGTGTGAAAGAACATATACTGACCAGTGTCACCAACAGGCAATGACCAACTCTTCATTCATGGATTTAAATTACTAATTGACTTTTCACCGCTGAAATATGGAAATTGGTGAAAGTATAATTAAGTCACACGATGCATATGATATGTCAATGAATTCATTCACTTTAAATGGAAAATAACAAAATACTATGAATGGTCATCGATTGACATGAATACATGATAGTTTGTCAGCAAATCGACCAGAACTTAACGGTAATTATGTTGTTTTTTTGTTTTTTTGTGTGCTGGCTGACGGGACTATAAAGCCCTTCCGTTTAATAAAAAAAATGACTTACAAACTATCTGTCCTATAATTTCCCCACATATTGAAGGTGGTACATAAATATATGGATGACATGGAGAAGGGGGAGGGTGCCTGCTATATTAAATACGAGGCTAATCATAATAGACCAATGTCCCAATCGCAGACGAATTGCTCCTCGTTCTCATGACACTAATTTTAAGTGGAACCTGGATCATGGAGTGTTTTTATGGAATTTTGAAAATAGTTTGAGAACGTACCCCACAAAAAGCCTATTTTATGCCAAAAGTAGAATTTAGACAATTTTTTTAAAGTCATAATGTGTTTTTTTTAGCAAGTTATCACCCCCAATTTACCTGTATCTTTTAATAAAAAAATTTCGATTTATGATTTTATGAACTTCTGTATTTTATAAAGTCTAACATATAGTTCTACTGTTTTGTTGATAACCATAATTATGTCTTCTATTTGCAATTGTATGTTATGTTTATCATGTCAAGTGTTTTAGAGCACTTCGGCGGATTTTCCGCACTACAAAACTGTTATTTATTATATTATGGACTTGTTCGGGTGCGTGAACTTGATGAATTAGAACTCAGGCGCTATGCCAACTGGGGGAATGTAGCATTATACTAACATCGTCGGAAATATGAATGAAATGGACCATACCACTCCATCGAAAACATCGTCTGAACTACCAACAATTGTAAATATTTACATTTTGATTCGGGACGCAACCATCAGCGATAAACTAACGCAAATTATTTCGTCATCGAGAGTCTTTGCATTTAATGCATATATAAGATTGACGATGTGATGTAAATTTGCATTAATATTCATTAGAATTACTACTTTGTTCAAGATTATTCTCCATTTCTATTTGATCACCCTACCGGAGTGTTTCATATTACTTTAAATTGACTACCAATGAATTGAAAAGATGCAAAATGTTTCGATAGGATCATCACCAGTTGTAGAGTACTAACTCTGTGCCTTACCAAGAGTATGCCACGTCATGATTCTGCTAGTAACATGCAAGACGTTGTACTTAAGCCAGCCAGATTTAGCGCGAGTTTTACCCCTGATCCTGCCTAAAATAGCGACAGAATACAGCTACCATGGGCCATGTGGTGACATGGGCCGACCCGTAATAATACCATATAATACATTTCCAGCAGGCATATGCATAGACACTATACATTGTATATAGCACATACACGCGACATACGACGTATACTAGTATACAATGGTATGGTGAACAATTTATAACTCAAGGTATAGTTTGGATTAGTTGATGGTGTATCTGTCACGTTATAGTTTGTCAGCCACCATATAAGTGAGCAAGGTAAAAACCAAACCGTTCTTTATTCCGTACCAGTCACCACAAATCATAATGTACATGTGTGGGCGTGAACATGGATATATTTACGGGTAGTCTAAACTCCCACAATTGTCCTAGCCATAAACGTGTGTGGTATGAAATCGTTAATAAGTATTATCAAAAGGTAGTCAATGAAGTTAAATAAATTATACTTGTTTCATATAGTTTTGATCCTGAGAAGAGTACATTTTTTTTCATTTTTTTTCTTCAATTTAATTATGTGGATAACTACAACATAATTATTCACATGTAGTATATAGTGTACGATGCATGATGTTTTTTAGTGAATATGTTGTGCAGGATAATACACAATTTATAGTGCAAGTATTTAATTAAACAACAGTGTTCTAACGAGTGCGTTTATAGAACGCTCAGGAGCGCACTGATAAAGAGTGTCATAACCGTTTTAGTCAATAGTGAAATATTTTGTGTTCTCTTCCTCTTTCCCGAGTTGAATAATTCATTCATTTTAATTTTCGTTTAGAAGTAGGTCTTTGTATATCTCATATCGTAGAGCGTGTAGAGCAGGGCTTTTCAAAATTACATGAAATTCATCACCGTACACTTTCTGTCTGAGAAATCTTAAACTACACATGATCCCGATTCAACTGGTAAGTAGTGATTTCTGCTCCTGAACCGTAACATGGCGGTTAGTAGGTTATTGTATATATTCGATGTATCTTTCTTACGACCGAAATGTGTCTTATCAATTCGATAGAATGCATATTTGTGACCCGCCATATCAAATCCAGTCGGAAGTCGGGATTTTTTGTATCCTGTGCCAATGCATTCTCTTATATATGCGAGTCGACCATAGGTCGCCTCGCATATATAAGAGAATGCATTGGCCTAACAATTTTTTATCATGTTTTTTAAATAAATGTTTCTTACAATTTTTAGGACATAAAATAAAAAAACATCCATTAACCTGCAGGGAGCCCCACACATATATAGAAGCACACAGAAGAGTGTCGTCTGCTCATGTTTGTCTGGGGCTCTGTTTGGGTGAAATTATAAAATTGTTAAAGAATACAAGAAACAAATTATTAAAATTGTAAAAAATTGTTAGGCCAATGCATTCTCTTATATATGCGAGGCGACCTATGGTCGACTCGCATATATAAGAGAATGCATTGGCACAGGGTAAAAAAATCCCGACTTACGACTGGATTTGACATGGCGGGTCGCATATTTACTTGGTATGATTATGATGCCTCTCCAATCTTTAATATAAGCATCTTCTAGTCATTCATTGACAGTTGTGGATAATCGATTCAACGAACTCAGTGACTGATCTTTCCAGTTTGTATCCCATACCAAGTTTGTTAACATTCTCTTCGATGTTTTTGATCCAGGGGTTGTTGCATTTTTTTATTTAAATGTATTAAATATATAGAACATAACACAACATTAAAGGCATTCGATGGCATCCCCATAGTTAATATTCTTCCCCCAATATGAGAGGACGCGAAGTTACAGTTTCGGGCTAATTGGGAAAATTCAAGTTTCGCCGTATACAAATGTTGAAGGCATTGACATTTTTGCTTGCCCCCCCCCCCCCCCGCCCAAAAAAGAGTTCAAGTTTCTCAAAACATCTCAGATTTTCATGTGACCAAATTTCCACTCCATATGTTATAATTGAAAATATTGGTTTCTTGTTTAGCTCTAAAGTTGTCATGATACTGATGTTATTCGTTCGCATGTTGTTTAGAACTGCGTACATACCATTTTTGGCTTGAAGGCATCTCATGTTTCTTTATTTTGCCAACTTACCATCTTTATGAAAATGTGTTCCGAGATACTTATAACTGTCAACAATCTCGAGGTCTTGTTTGATGTTTTGAACCCAAGCTTTTTGTTTAGTTCTTCCAAAGGTCAATGCTTTTGTTTTCGATCCATTACTGTTGAGTCCCCAAACTTTTCAACAAACAGAAAATGAACCGAGTGATGTCTGCATGCTGTCACTAGAGTGCGCATTAAGGGCGTGTCGTCTGCGTATATCAGAATAGTTTGGCATAAATACCAGTACCTAAATCACCCAACTTCCCCACATCGATGCCATGACATCATTGTTCGCTTATGTACTGTTCGATGTCGCCAACGGGAATAAAGTATCGGTGAAAAGTTATCTCCCTGTCTTAGGCCAAATTTGAGGAAAATTTACCTGACTGTTGGTGGTCTGCGCTAACGCATAACTTAAGGTCAGTGTACATCCCTTTAATGACATTGAAACCTTCCCTGTTATATTATATCGAATACGATTTTCTCATAAGCCGATCCTCCAGACTGAATCAAATACCATCGAGAAGTCAATTAATGCTTAATACAGTTTCTGTTTAGCGATCATAACCGTTTTAGAGCACTTGACAATCAGAATAAGTTTTAGAGCACTTCGGTTGGTTTTACGCTATACAAAACTGTTATTTATTATTTATTAGTATTACCCTTGCGAGAGCTGCGCTGTTGCAGCATTAGAGACCCTGTGCCAGGGCATTCTCCTATATATGCGAGTCTCCCATATGAAACTACATATATAAGAGAACGCACTGGCTTACAAGATCAATGTAAATGTCGATAGGCCAATGTATTCTCTTATATATGCGAGGCTCCCTATGGGAGACTCGCATATATGAGAGAATGCATTGGCACAGGGTTTTCATAAAATTCAGGGATCTCCATACATGAAGTGTGTGTTTGCATAGAGGAATATAATATGTGATCAGCCGTCAATTGCCAGGCAACTCAACAGGGTTATCTTCCTGTATCTTCCAGGATCGCGGTGGTCAATATTTCTTTAAAATAATGACTGTATGATACACGTAGTCTCTATAAATATATAAGTTAGAAAACGCTCTTCTCTCGAAATCAAATTATAATGAACAGGTGGACAGACAATGGCCTCTGGTGCATGCATAAACCTTATAACACTACGTTACAATCATACATCAATACAATAGCAGAACAAAATTAGCCTTGGTTTTGAAACTACAATCCAAAAGTCACAGCTCATATATTATTCCATATAAAGCTGCGACAATATGTATGCATGACACTGTATGGGCATCCGATTAGTCCGGTTGTCGAACACCAGAATGTGAATGTGGTCCACTCATTGGTTGGTCCACTCATTGGTTGGTCAACTCATTGGTTGGTCCGCTTGTTTGAATGCGAATGTGGTCCACTCATTGGTTGGTCCGCTTGTTGTTTGCTAAAAAACAATGTTATCGAGTATGGACATCTTTGTTTCAGATCAGTCCTGGGTTCGGCTCTAGATTTCTAACCGCTTATAGCATATTTGAAAAACTTCACTCAGTTATTTCGGTGGTTCATATACGTCTGTGATAGTGAATTCTTGGCGATTGGCATCATTGTCGCCCTGCTGATTGCGGAAGTGATGCACTCGCTAGTTGGGTCTATTTCTTGTGTGTTAACATTAAGAGACTCTACATTTATCGTGTGCCGACATCTTTGTTTCAGAACACGCCAGAGTTCGGCTCTGAATTTCTTACCACTTATAAGATACGTGAAAAAATTCAAGCAGTTATTAGCCCTGTTCAGTATCATAAGAACACCACCAACAGTGGTATCTAAAAAGTGAATATCTGAATTGTTGATTGCCATTGTTAAGACCAGTGGCGTTGTTGTCTCCAGGAGTTGGAAACTCGTTGCAATTAGCATCAATGAAGTCGATGATGTCGCTTTTTTTCCTTGTCTTGCTTGTAGTCCAGGAGATCGGGAGGTAGTGTTGCTCATATTGACGGACAAGCTGCGACCATGTTATTTTTAATGTTTTAGGTATGGTAATGAAGAAAAATCATGATAGCAAGAACAAATTTGTAGCCTTCTTTGTTTTTCGACATTTTAAGCCCAAAATTTTCAATTTTTTTTCAATGTGTTAAGATTTCATTTTTATTATGATTTTGGTGATTAAGTTGAATAGTAATTGTGTTAATAATGTTAAATAACTAATTGTGCTAAAAAATTGAAGAATATAAATGTTTTTGTTTCAATTTTTTACCATTTATTTAACTTTTTTACTCAAAATCGTCCAAATTGCAACCATTTCATCTTAGTATGATTTTAAGGTTAAAATTCACCATAATTATTTTAAATTGTTAAATAATTTACAACTTGGCTTCTACAATGTTTTTAAATGGATTTAAGAAGGTTTCTACTTGTTTTCTAAGTTGGGGGGGGGGTCTAATTCAAATCCAATTAAACATTGTATTGTTCAAAATTAGATAAATTTCTTAAGGCATATGGTAGATATACGTAACTAGTTTCCAAAACGTATAAATATGCCTTTCTATCCTGTGCGTTATGCACGCGAGTCGGATTTTACAAATTAAATTATGATGAAAAACCCTGAATTTTGGGTGTGGTCATAATATTCCGATTAGAGAGTGGATGTACATGGGGCATGCGACACTATGCAGTATATATGTATATAACAAGCATGACGTGAGACATTAGTATCTTTCTACTAAACTGTGCTTCCAGAGTTATCAGGAATCGAGTATCGGTGTTATTTCTCACCCCCCCCCCAAAATGGTCAATTTTAAAACGGGGTATGTGGGTCAAAGGACCACTGGGAGATAATAGGATGTCCAATGACTTCTATATTTATATCGTATCACAGTAAAGCTTTTTTTTTGTATAATTGGCGTAGTTTACATGATCAAAGTTCGATTTTCTTTACAATTATATGTTACAGGCAACTAATTATATAGAGTTACGCTTCTTGAAACTAGAGTCAGCATAACAAAACAATCTGGCTGCTGATTGGTTGATTATCATTGAGGGAAATATCCCTAATCGGGAACAGAAAATCATAGCCTACGTAAATATGGCGATCGTGTATGTTTAGATGTCCAGGAAGAGTCTGGTGGTATCTAGAAGTTACGGAAGGGGTCTGGATATTTTTATGCTGCTGATTTTTGTGCAGTAAATGGGGTAGTTGTGGAAATGCAAGACTATCGTTTGAAAAAAATACCGAAAATGGCGCGTTTGTTGTCACATACTGGTGCAGCGGATGACGTGCTAAGGGACAATTGACCACTTGAAGTTCAAATAGGCTTAACCCATAGCCGGCGGGACTTTTAGTTAACACTGTCGCCTATGGAAAATACTTAGGTGTTTGTAACCTATAGATACGAAGCTTCGGTACATTAATTATTATTTATATATTACTATATTTAAATCAGATTTATGCATACAGTCGACGTCGAAACAAAAACATGAATGTACCGATTATTCGTGACATTCAAGTTAAATGTTCAATAATAGAACATTATACTGTGACTGGTTCATTCAACATGAAGTTAGTCAAGGTGTATCTTTATTAATAACAGTATACAGTACTATCAAAATCAGAAGAAACATGTGACCCTGGGTACTTATCTCCCAGTGCTGTGGCAAAACAAAAATTTAAAATGCATTCTTAAACCCAAACCTGTGGCGGTTTTTCATCCAATGCACCGAAGCTTCGTGCCATGTACCGAAGCTTCGTGACGTGTCAGATCTCCAGGAATATACCACCATATGACATCATATGGTAACGGTAACAAACGTTGAATGGTCACCAGAAACCCGGATATTAATAATTTCAGATCATAATTAGCATCGCATTATATATTAACCCATCGAGGAATATGTCATAATGACACACTATATTACACCTACTATATAACTGCTCCCTCCCTGACACAGGGCTACATATAAGAAGTTTATCGATGTCTACTTAATGAGAGTATACAGTTCCGTCAAAATCTGACCGAAAATGTGACCTCGCATCGTTAACCCCAATCTGTGGGGATTTTTCATACAATTTACCGAAGCTTCGTGACACGTACCGTCAAATGGCATCAAACGTTGAATGGTCACCATAAACTTTGATATCAGTCATTTCAGATTGTAATTATCATGGAATTATATATTAAACCATGGTGTAATTATGTCAAAATGACACACTATATTACATCCACCCTATATAACTGCTTCCTCCCTGACACAGTGCTACATACAAGAAGTTTATCCATGTCTACTTAATGAGAGCATATAGTTCTGTCGAAATCTGGCGAAAAATGTGACCTTGCATCATTAACCCCAAATCTGTGGAGGTTTTTCATCCTATGTACTGAAGCTTCGTGACATGTACCGAAGCTTGGTGACGTGTCAGAACTTCTAAAATATACCCCATCGGGACATCAAATGGTATCAAACGTTGAATGGTCACCAGAAATCTCGACATTAGTCATTTCAGACCATAATAACATAGTATTATATATTAACCAATCGAGAAATATGTCAAAATGACACACTGTATTACACCCACCCCTATATAACTGCGTCCTCCCTGACACAGGCTGCATATCAAAAGGTTATCCATGTCTACTTAATGAGAGTATAGAGTTCTGTCAAAATCGGGCGAACAATTTGGTCTATAAATCCCGTAGTGTGACACATTTAATATAGACCAAAACAATAAACACCTTTCAACCCAAAGATAGTTACATTTTAATTGCAAAAATGGTCTAAACATGAAAAGTTAATTTTTGCCGATATTTAAGCCAAGTTTTTGAGAGAAAAGTCCAATAGTTTTGGTGATGTCAGTGGTGACAATAGTAACAATTAACCATGACACATCAGACATGTTAGTTTTCAATGTATAGAAGGCAGAATAGCCAATTGTGTACATCATCCACAACTTGTAATCGATTGCAGAACACGCTGGGGCAATATTTATCATTTTCCATATTTTGGCAGCCATTTTGGCAGCCATTTTGAGCCAAAGTAAGAATTTTGGTTCCAGTGAGTTGGAATATTCATAGGTATAATCATATGTATTACTTACATTACAAAGTTATGTTCATTTCTTGTTAAAATATGACTATAATCCCATTTGTGATTTTTTGTGAAATTTTATACTGCGTTCTGTAAATTCGAATTTTTGAGGGAACGGAAGGGGCTAGGAACCCAAAAAGTGCATATTTAATTGATCAGTTACACAAAATACAAAATAAAGTCGCATTACTCAACCAATTCCAAACAGCATGAATCGATCTAGAAGATATTTGTAAAAAAAAGTCATATTTTCAACTTCCGGCGGCCATATTGGTGGCCATCTTGGATGGTGAGTTTCAATTTTGCCCCAAAAAAGTGACATGATGTCTTAGCTTCACGAAAATATATACATTTGTATACATTTTACAAGATTTTCATCGCTATAATTTTCATAAAACTGACTTAGGGTCTGGTCTGGAAAACGGCGGCCATGATGGACGCCATTTTGTCTGGAGTCTATACGGCCACTTTTTTTCTTGCTAACATTTCTTAAAAGTTGAAGGACATAATAAGGAAAAAAATGAGTTGGGAGAAGTTAAGTCCCAGGGGGTGCCAGGATACCCATATTAGCTCCCGGACTAGTAGTAATATGACGTCGCCGGAAAATTCTTTCATTTTCGGTCATCGGGTAGGTCAATAAAAACACATTTTTCGCCAATTAAGCTACAAATTCACCACTGCTATCATGGATTTTCGTAATCTACATATATTTTACTACAAAATTAGACCGGATAGCACTTGTCCGTCAAAATGAGCAACATTTGTTATTTCTTGGGGTCGATCTCCTGGACTATTGGTCGTTGCTCCCAGTGAAATATTTCAAGGATCTTTTAGTTTTCCTGATATGGATAATGAGTAGAGTGTTGTAGGATGCAATAATGATGACTGGAATCTATGAATACTTGACAACATCTATCCAAAACCAGACGTTGTCCATAAACCAGACATACTCTATCGCCCCGGTAGGGATGCATATCACCGATTGATTATCAGAACCCGTAGATAATTGTAGTCCATATAAAAAGTGACAATTCGCCAGCGAACAACCAATTACAACGAACACAATTTCACAGAAGACCGACTTCTTACCGGAAAATAATGAGTTGTTCAGATGACAACATACGTGAATAGTTCGATCAACAGTTAACACGGCGAGGATCCAGACGGACACATCTGTAGAAGAATATATAAGAAATAAATATACTTTACAAGATGCGTCACTCACGGTAACGATATTCCAATGGGCTATTCTGCCGATCGCATCGGGTAGCAAATCGATGTACAGTACAACAAGGTCTGCTATCGCCAATGCCATAAATAACAACGAGGACCGTTTTACGCTCATCGTCGGACGAGAAAATACAATTAATATCAAAAGATTTCCGATAGTTCCAACGCATAGAAGTAGTAATTGAATCATTCCAATAGTCATATTCCCGGTGTCGGAGACTGTGAGATTCCTGTTTTCGATGACTGTATCATTGGAAGTTAAATTATTAGAGTACTGTTGGCTTTCCATTTCTCGGTGTAGTGCGTACAGTACTCGCTCCTATCTATCAAACGTTATGTTATATCTCGTCCAAAGAATGGCATATACCTTTCATGTGGTGGTAATTACATTCGGGCGAAACGATATTGAAATTCTCCGAATGAGAGATTCCAAGTGTGCAAGTGCTATTGTTACATTCGAGAAACTGAGAAATCAATCTTTCAAATTAATTATTCAATTGTGACATTATAAGTGACATTGCATATTCGACCGGATACTCCGCCATGTGTTCTATCTATCTATCTATCTATCTACTTGATACTCCATCGCCCTCAATGTGCTGAGGATTATGTGGAGGTCCAGGTGCTACCACGACCGAGTAACTTTATAACCCTATGGTGCACACACCAAGGCGTATACACGGGTCAGCCATTAATGTCCGCGCCCGATCGGACAGCGTGCTGCATCCACGACAACATACCTGGACAAGTGTTGTAATGGGGGAAGTCGGCATTTTTGCATTCGGATCTTTATTCGGTGATCTCGAATGAGACTTTTCAGCCTGACAAACTTGGTATCTGACCGACTTCAGATTTTTGTCAGAATACCCAGAATAATAAGTATAATGAGTTCCCACCCACCACCCCATCCCGCCACCCATAGTATCTTATGCGCCACAGGCGCCCGTATAGAGGCTACTGCCCACATAAATAATAAGTATAATGAGTTAACACCCACCACCCCATCCCGCCATCCATAGTATCTTATGCGCCACAGGCACCTGTATAGAGGCTACTGCCCACATAAATAATAAGTATAATGAGTTGCGATACCCGGTCCGATAGCACGAGAGACAGTACGCTAATTGATGTTTCGCTTCATTTATTATCATATGCCCTGTCCGGTTTGTCACTATAACAGCACAATCTTTGGACAACGCAATTACGATAAACGGGGGTTTGATGGTCAGATATCGCCTTTCAAAAGATGAAGTTTTAACATGTTGTCAGTCATATATCTATGTATATATAGCCCGTCGTCTGTGTGTGTGTAACTCAGTCACGATTTTGGCGCGTTAATAACATTTCAACCATGCGTCCAATTTAGCCCAAATTTGGAAAACTGCCCACTGTGTGTCATTGAAGACGCAGATGCACGCCGATTGGTTAAAGAAAACATGAGATAAAACACTGGAATCCATATCTATATTTAAATCCAATTTATATATTAATCTAATCTGAAAAATTATAGTGAAATATTTAAATTCTTTATGTAGCCATTATTGATTGTATTTTGTCATTCAGGGGTGCCGGGCCGACGGCCATCATAGGCCACGACACTCCACACAATACACATATAAATTCACTTATATTATAATGTATTAATGTATAATGTATTGTGAAATAAAATATTATCCTATCCTATCCTATCGTCCCCAAATGCCGTATTTGCACTCATGAAGACACTATTTCTTATGACGTGTGTCCAAATGACGTCATGTGATGTCGTACACAAACCCACAGTTGCGTTGGTATCGCATTGACAAAATCCACATGCGCTGAACAAAGGCACTGTTGGAAATGGGCGCTATACATTAATTTGTTAGTTCAGGTTGAGTATGAATATAAGTTTAATATGCAGAGTTTATGCCAAAAGTAGAATTTAAATATTTGTTTGATGAATTTAAAAGATGCCAAAATGTTTCGATAGGATCATCACCAGTTGTAGAGTGCTGACTATGTGCCTTGCCAAGACTATGCCACGTTATGATTCGGCTAGTTACCTGCAAGACGTTGTACTTAAGCCAGCCAGCGTGAACCAGTGTTTTACCCGTGATCCTGCCTAAAACACCGACGGAACATAGCTTCCATGAGGCATATGATGAAATTTGTCCGACCCGTAATAACACTAATATACTGTTCTGATACAACAAGTATATGTATGGACACTGTCAGAGACGTGGTGACAGGGGGTTGGGGTGTCTCAGCCCCCCCCCCCCAACTTTGGTCAAAATTTTCAACAGTTGGAAATTTCATACCTGACACAACATTAGTTGGAAATTTCACACCAACAATAGGTTGAAAATGTTCTTGTAGTTTGATTTTCAAACAATTTATTGGGGAATTTATTGTTTTTGGACCAATATTTGGATATTTTCCTTCTGTTGGTCAAACTTTTGGACTGAAATGGCCATCAGAAATTTTCCAACCTTAGGGGTGTCAGGTTGGAAATTTCCAACACTTGGAAAGCTTGTGTCCTGGTCCCTCCCCAATGACCAGTCAAAACCTTCTAGTTAATATAAGAAAACAATACTTTCCTACATTTGGTCAAAATTGTCACTGGAATTGTCATCAGTTGGAAATTTTCCAACTCTATGAATGCTTGATGCTAGTCTGAATGCTAGGATTTTCTTGTTCAGATTTCAAAATTTTTGCAAACCGGGCCGAACCATGGTCGATAAAAACTGCTAATGAGTTTAAGAAAACAATATTTTACTACATTCGGTTAAAATTATTGACTGAAATGGTCATCAGTTGGAAAATTTTCAAACTAATGGAGAGTATGAGGTTTGAAATTTCCAACACTAGAAAAGCTTGAGGTCAGTCTAGATGCTAGGATTTTGCGATTTTCTTGTTTAGTTTTCTTGTTTAGTTTTCAAAACAAATGTATAGTAGAATAGTTTGTCAGCCACCATAAAAGTGCGCAAGATAAATCCCAAACTGTTCTTTGCTCGGTGCCAGTCATCATATACCATTATGTACAAAGGTGGGCATGGACAGGTATATACAGGTGTAGTCTTGAATCTTGGAATTGTCCTAGCCTTACGTGGTACGAAACTAAGTGGACATTTTATCGCATGTAAATCGGTAAACATTAGTATCACAAGATAGTCAAGTTAAATATGTATTAGCAGAAGGTAGTCAACATAGTCAAGTTAATTATGATACATGTAGGTTTGGAGTGTTCTGATCCCGAAAATATTACTCATGTTTGTCTGGGGCTCTGTATGTGTGAAATTATAAAATTGTTAAAGAATACAAGAAAAAATTATTAAAATTGTAAAAAATTGTTAGGCCAATGCATTCTCTTATATATGCGAGGCGACCTATGGTCGACTCGCATATATAAGAGAATGCATTGGCACAGGGTAAAAAAATCCCGACTTACGACTGGATTTGATATGGCGGGTCACAAATTACTACCCGGTATATCTCAGTTTATGTCACTCCAACATTCTAATATTGGTCCGAAAGTTTTATTTCGTTTTTCCGGGGTGGATGTCGAAAAATGGTCGAAAAAAACTTTGGATCAAGGGATGGGTGGTTCCCAAAATTCGCCAAAGGTAAAAGTATATCATACGTATCTGAAATGTCCGACACCCCCTACCATGTATATAAAACCCTATTTCTTTGCACCAGAGAATATTGCTGAGCGGTTGTACTGGGCTATCATATTACCGCCGTAATTTGATATGTTACTCATTTTAAATTTGTGCAATCAAAGAAGGAATAACTCCGCCAAAGTACATTGGACCGTGACCATTTTCGAACTTTACCTGCGTTTTCCCAATTGTGAACCACATATCCAATTTCAAGAAATTATGTTGACTATTGCTCAAGTTATCAAATGGGCAACACAAAAACTGCGTTTAAAGTCGAATAAGTCCAGTTGTTGGAAATTTATGTCAAACATCCCGAAAAAAAAAAATATCTCCACCTCTACTAATAATACTATTGACAAGTAAGGAAAGCTGGTCACCTGATAACTTTGTACCGGACCCCCCCCCCCCCCCCATTTACCATGTCACCGCTCGTTTCGTGTTCAATTACAACAATAAAAACACTAATTTCATAAAAGTATCACTTCCTAGTAATAAAATATATATTTCATTTCATGTTTACCGTAAGTGGAGTAGCAAATTATCACTTTATAATTACGTTTATCGCATAAAACGTCCCAAACAACAGCGGCTCACTGATTCCACGAGTCGCCATCCAAGAGTCAAGGGCAGATAATTTCAAACACTTGTGAAATAAGATAATTTCATCAAAACCAGAATCCGGCAACGGAATTTAAGTCAAGCTTCTGTCGCGTTGATGTCGAATGACATTGAGATGTGATCTGGTCGCGTCAAAGTCAACATGGAAATTCTCAACGAAGACCAAGTTGATGCATTGAAAATTAAAATATCAGACATAACCTTCTGATCAGCGGCCAGTGTGGGACTGAGAAAAGTTACCTTCTGAGTTAAGTACGATTTAGATTCAACTAATTTTTTAAACAAGTCTGTAGGTAATATGCAAATAACGGAATTATTGTTCTATACACATTTTGTGTGTTCTAATTCAATCATGGAGAAATTACAAAAGGAAAATATACTAAACTAGAACGCAAAGAAGCTGCGGATAGTGCTACTGGCGAAGGCAGACCAGTGTTCGTAATTTATGGCAGTAAAGGGAGATATTTAGAAGAAATGAAGGAAATCTACGATAAACGACGTACTGAATTCTTGTATGTCAGTGGAATGTCTGCAGCCAAATGTTTGAGCAAGCCATTGAATGATAAAAGTATTACTTCAGATAACCCTGTGGTTGTGATTTGGCTGGGAACATGTGATTTTACCCAAAGTTGGGGAAACTTATTTATTGGAGATCTGGTGCGTGGGTTCACATTAAAAAGGCTATCGGCAACACATGTGAGCTTCTGGTGAATATAATGGAGAGGAAACCAAGTGCGACAGTCTTTTTTCTCGAGTGCCCGGTGATGAGTATCCATAAATGGAACACCATCAATGGATTATTTCGTCCCGGCATTTACCGACAACAAGATCGTGTTCTGAAGAGGGTGATAGAGAACGTCAATGTGCGATTGAATGCATTAAACCCACCAGACAACAGGATGCCTAAGATAACACAGGACATACTGACTTCACACAAACAATCCAGACACACCAGAACAAGATATCGATACCAGACGGCGCTACTTCTGGATGACATACATCCAAGTCGATACCTTTCGAGGTTTTGGTTGTTGAGGTTGATAAGGATAACACGACGCACTTGTTTCAAACGTTCAACTGATTAGTGCGGCAGCAGTGGACAGAGTTGATGGCACCGAAGAATATACGGTTATACCCGTGTACGAACATACCGCGTGTGATATGTGGCTGGTCGCTATCCACATAATAACTGCAAGTATTGCCTTTCGGTTCTGGTATGAACGCCACCATAACTACATGCATCACAATTTCGATTAAAGGAGGACTGTACCGTAATTCCGATCATTTATGGAAGGGACCATCTACTGTTATACTCAACAGAATATATGCAACAAATGAATGCATGTGAGTCATGGATGAGTGCAAATTACACTCATGTGCTCTATGAACGATGCGAACAACATGGTAATTATAATGAATTTATGACACATGAGTCTATTTTTCACTAATCCATGGCTCCAATTCATTCATTTGGTGCATATATTATGTTGAGTATAAAAGGATATTATCCCATAAATGGCCGGAATTTGTGTACAGTACCCCTTTAATTAAGTGTACAATAGATAGTCTATGACCAGGCCATATCACTCTGACAGTTGTGATTCAAGACTGAGACTTGAAGAGAAACTATTGCTGAGGGCGATTTCAAAATGTTTATGAACAAAATGCTGAATCACCTTATTTGTATATGTATGTCATTTTATAAAGAGTATTATTATATTCAAACCGATTGCATGTTTTACACTACATGTATACTATATATATAGTATAATTATACACGTGGGCTAACGAATACGCGACCGTACTAGCATTTCAAATTTTAATTTTGAATTTCGCGCGCAGTTTGCGGACAGCGCGACATTTTCGATTCGTTACATTCGATCCGCGCTTTAGATTTTCTTGAAACTGCCCTTGACTCTTGAATGGCGACTCGTGTAATCGGCGAGCTGCTCTTTTGTGGGAAGTTTTATGCGATAAAAGTAATTATAAAGTGATAATTTGCTACTGCACTTACGGTAAACATGAAATAAAATATATATTTTATTACTAGGTGACTAGCTTTCCCTGTATGTCAATAGTATTATTAGTAGAGGTGGCGATATTTATTTTTTCGGGGTTTTTGCACAAATTTCCAACAAATGCGGCTCCGTCAAACATCATTGGCATGTCACCATCTTCGAACTTGACATGCTCGTTCTCAAATTTCAACTGAATACCAAATCCCATGGACGGCGGACGACCGGACACGACCATACACGCGTACGGACATGCTGATTATAATATTCCTCCGAAATATTTGGGGGAACTCTACAATGGAATATGCGAACAATATTGGTAATTTGTTTCGAATGCAGTGCTGGTTTCGACCCAATTTTCCATTGATATCTGATAGACCATGCATGACTGAGTTATCTGTGCGAATGAACAGAATGCCACTATTTCCCGAAAAAAAAACAAGACAGAAAGAAAGGTTAACTCCTCCACGGAAAAAAATATAAAGTCATTATACCATTCCGTTGTCATGGAAACAGGAATTGTAGTACCTTCTGTCAACTTGTATTGGTCTATGGGCCAGACTCACTCGTCGGTACCAAAATTCAGGGCAAATTGCCACCTATATATTTTGAAAGTCCTCACCATCATCACCATAGCATGAACAAGAATGAATGATAACAATTTCAAATGCATGGCTTTATATGAGAAACAGGAGTTTGAAATAATGAATAACAGTTTAACTGCTGCTGCTTTCCGTATACGACACAAGAGCGTCACTGCAAATATACCGAAGCCTGTCGTAACGTCGGCTGATAGAAAAGCGACGTAGATCTTCATATTCAGTCTTTCGAATGCCTATTATAAAATCGAACTTTATTTATGGCATACATTTGAGTGGTATATTGATACATACGTACACATTATAGTTATAGTATATGCCATGACACACATTCGAAATATACATCAGTGCTCAAAGAGATGGACCATAACCAGAAATATCAGCAATGCGATCGAGGACCAACAATGTTTTGTAGGTGCTGCGGAGGGGATGTCTATCGGCAAATGCTTAGCTCGAATTTGATATGTTAAATATATGACTGTGACTAACATAACAAAGCTCTTGTATTAGATATCGCGTTTTATATAATACTAGCAGGTGACCTGACTTCTTCCGGACTTTGACCTCTAATTGACCGTTTTGAAGGTCAAGGTCAGGTCGAGGTCACGATTTGACCCGTCGAAAACACTCCCCGACAAAAGTATCCCTAGGTATCTAATTTCGTCGAAATCCGTTAATTGTTTCATTTAATTTGAGTTAATTTTGCCTTTTTAATCAAGAGAAATGATGGTACCCGTCCCGTGATGGTACCCGTCCCTAAAAGAGGTACGTTTGTTGTTAACCGTTTCAAGGTGAAGATCACCTCGGGCGGAGAAACTTACCCGATGAAAATCTCCCCCGTTCCTTGGAACCCCTAAGTACGAAGACAGAAATAAGAATCACACAACACGCTCATGTCTGGACACAGACACACTCACGTCTGGCCCCAGACATAAGAAGCACACTACACGCATACGCTCTTTATCAACGACACTGCGGATAAAAACGCTCTTTAACTATCAACGCGATTAAACCCACAGTGACAATGCGGTGACGGGGGATTGGAGAATGAGTGCTCTGATGTTCTCAGAAGCGGTGCGATGACACTCCATCTGAGATTTTACCCTTATATAGGAAGTTTGGGCTCAATCCGTCCGGCAGTTTTCCCGGCCATAGCTAACAGACAAACAAACAGAAGTCCCAAAATATATATTAGACTAGCAGGTTAGCCCGCCACTGGCGGCAATCGTCAGAAGCTGTAAATCGGCTCAGCGGATCCCGATATATGAGTTCAAGGTCATTTGAAGGCCGATGTCACGCCGCACGGGCAAACGGATGGGCCCATGTTACTCCTCGGGTCAAACTACACTAACACCCGAAAATGGTGGAAATCGGCCCAGCGGATTCCGATATACGGGTTCAATGTAATTTGAAAGGTCAAGGTCACGCCACACGGGCATCCGGATGTGACAAAATTTCTCAGCGCCTCAAACTACCCGTTTCCACCAAACTCGGTGGAAATCGGCTCAGCGGATCCCGATATATGAGTTCAAGGTTATATGAAGGTCAAGGTCGCTCCGCACGGGCAAACGGATAGGCCAATGTCACTCCGCGGGTCAAACTACACCAACACCCAAAAATGGTGGAAATCGGCCCAGCGGATCCCGAGATACGGGTTCAATGTCATTTGAAAGGTCAAGGTCACGCTGCACGGGCATCCGGGTGTGACGAAATTTCTCAGCCCCTCTAACTACCCGTTTCCACCAAACTCGGTGGAAATCGGCTCAGCGGATCCCGAGATATGAGTTCAAGGTCATTTGAAGGTCAAACTGATAGCCCTATGTTACTCCTCCGGTCAAACTACACCAACACCCCAACAATGGTGGAAATCGGCCCAGCAGATCCCGAGATAGAGGTTCAATGTCACTTGAAAGGTCAAGGTCACGCCGCACGGGCAAACGGATAAGCCCATGTTACTCCTCGGGTCAAACTACACCAACACCCCAAAAATGGCGGAAATCGGCCCAGCGGATACCGATATACAGGTTCAAGGTCATTTGAAAGGTCAAGGTCACGCCGTACGGGCATCCGTCACGCCGCACGGTCACACCCGGATGCCCGTGCGGCGTAACCTTGACCTTTCAAATGACCTTGAACCTGTATATCGGTATCCGCTGGCCGATTTCCACCATTTTTGGGGTGAAGGTGTAGTTTGACCCGAGGAGTAACATGGGCCTATCCGTTTGCCCGTGCGGAGTAACCTTGGCCTTTCAATAAAATTGCTTTGCGCCTCAAACTACCCCCACACACCAAATTGGGTGGAAATCGGCTCAGCGGATCCCGAGATATGAGTTGAAGGTCATGGGTTTGAAGGTCAATGTCACGTCGCACGGGCTCGAAAACGCCGCGACGACCATTCCCGTGTGCTTTTACCCTTAGATTGGAAGTTTGGTCTCGATCGGTCTAGCCGTTTTCGAGTCTATAAAGGACAAACACATATATTTGTATATAACATGTATACGAAGTCTCAAAATATATAATAGACTAGCCGATGAGCCCGACGTTGTCCGGGCTATTCAAACACAAAATTTCAAGTCGATAGCTCAACCCAGCCCGACGTTGTCCGGGCTATTCAAGAAAACCAAATTTCAAGTCGATAGCTCTACCCGTTTCCGAGTTCTCGTCTGCGCATGCGCGAAGCTGGCGTCGCACGGGCTCGGCGACCCGATAAAATTCGTATCCGGGGCAAGATACATTCACATACCAAATTTCAAGTCGATAGCTCCACCCGTTTCCGAGATCTCGTCTGCGCATGCGCGAAGCTGGCGTCGCACGGGCTCGGCGACCCGATACAATTCGTATCCGGGGCAAGATCCATTCACATAGCAAATTTCAAGTCGATAGCTATACCCGTTTCCGAGATCTCGTCTGCGCATGCGCGAAGCGGGTGCCGCACGGGCTCGCCAATACGACAACGTTCACCGCCTGGTCAAACTACACACACGTACCAAGTTTCGTCCCGATCGGTCGAGAATCGTAGATTTGTATAAATGACAGACAGACAGACAAACAAACAAACAAACAAACAAACAGAGGTCTTCAAAATATATATGAGACTAGCCGATGAGCCCGACGTTGTCTGGGCTATTCAAAAACCAAATTTCACGTCCGGGCTATTCAAAAACCAAATTTCAAGTCGATAGCTCTACCCGTTTCAGATATCTCGTCTGCGCATGCGCGAAGCTGGCGTCGCACGGGCTCGGCGACCCGATCAAATTCGTATCCGGGGCAAGATACATTCACATACCAAATTTCAAGTCGATAGCTCCACCCGTTTCCGAGATCTCGTCTGCGCATGCGCGAAGCAGGCGTCGCACGGCCTCGGCGACCCGATAAAATTCGTATCCGGGGCAAGATACATTCACATACCAAATTTCAAGTCGATAGCTCCACCCGTTTCCGAGATCTCGTCTGCGAATGCGCGAAGCTGACGTCGCACGGGCTCGGCGACCCGATAAAATTCGTATCCGGGGCAAGATACATTCACATACCAAATTTCAAGTTGATAGCTTCCGTCACGCCGCACGGTCACACCCGGATGCCCGTGCGGCGTAACCTTGACCTTTCAAATGACCTTGAACCTGTATATCGGTATCCGCTGGCCGATTTCCACCATTTTTGGGGTGAAGGTGTAGTTTGACCCGAGGAGTAACATGGGCCTATCCGTTTGCCCGTGCGGCGTAACCTTGGCCTTTCAATAAAATTGCTTTGCGCCTCAAACTACCCCCACACACCAAATTGGGTGGAAATCGGCTCAGCGGATCCCGAGATATGAGTTGAAGGTCATGGGTTTGAAGGTCAATGTCACGTCGCACGGGCTCGAAAACGCCGCGACGACCATTCCCGTGTGCTTTTACCCTTAGATTGGAAGTTTGGTCTCGATCGGTCTAGCCGTTTTCGAGTCTATAAAGGACAAACACATATATTTGTATATAACATGTATACGAAGTCTCAAAATATATAATAGACTAGCCGATGAGCCCGACGTTGTCCGGGCTATTCAAACACAAAATTTCAAGTCGATAGCTCAACCCAGCCCGACGTTGTCCGGGCTATTCAAGAAAACCAAATTTCAAGTCGATAGCTCTACCCGTTTCCGAGTTCTCGTCTGCGCATGCGCGAAGCTGGCGTCGCACGGGCTCGGCGACCCGATAAAATTCGTATCCGGGGCAAGATACATTCACATACCAAATTTCAAGTCGATAGCTCCACCGTTTCCGAGATCTCGTCTGCGCATGTGCGAAGCTGGCGTCGCACGGGCTCGGCGACCCGATACAATTCGTATCCGGGGCAAGATCCATTCACATAGCAAATTTCAAGTCGATAGCTATACCCGTTTCCGAGATCTCGTCTGCGCATGCGCGAAGCGGGTGCCGCACGGGCTCGCCAATACGACAACGTTCACCGCCTGGTCAAACTACACACACGTACCAAGTTTCGTCCCGATCGGTCGAGAATCGTAGATTTGTATAAATGACAGACAGACAGACAAACAAACAAACAAACAAACAAACAAACAGAGGTCTTCAAAATATATATGAGACTAGCCGATGAGCCCGACGTTGTCTGGGCTATTCAAAAACCAAATTTCAAGTCGATAGCTCTACCCGTTTCAGATATCTCGTCTGCGCATGCGCGAAGCTGGCGTCGCACGGGCTCGGCGACCCGATCAAATTCGTATCCGGGGCAAGATACATTCACATACCAAATTTCAAGTCGATAGCTCCACCCGTTTCCGAGATCTCGTCTGCGCATGCGCGAAGCAGGCGTCGCACGGGCTCGGCGACCCGATAAAATTCGTATCCGGGGCAAGATACATTCACGTACCAAATTTCAAGTCGATAGCTCCACCCGTTTCCGAGATCTCGTCTGCGAATGCGCGAAGCTGACGTCGCACGGGCTCGGCGACCCGATAAAATTCGTATCCGGGGCAAGATACATTCACATACCAAATTTCAAGTTGATAGCTCCACCCGTTTCCGAGATCCCGTCTGTGCATGCGCGAAGCGGGCGCCGCACGGGCTCGCCAATACGACAACGTCCACCGCCTGGTCAAACTACACACAAGTACCAAGTTTGTCCCGATCGGTCGAGAATCGTAGATTTGTATAAATGACATACAGACAGACAGACATACAGACAGACAGAGGTCTTCAAAATATATATGAGACTAGCCGATGAGCCCGACGTTGTCCGGGCTATTCAAAAAACAAATTTCAAGTCGATAGCTCCACCCGTTTCGTAGATCTGGTCTGCGCATGCGCGAATCTGGCGTCGCACGGGCTCGGCGACCCGATAAAATTCGTATCCGGGGCAAGATACATTCACATAGCAAATTTCAAGTCGATAGATCCACCCGTTTCAGATATCTCGTCTGCGAATAAGCGAAGCAGGCGTCGCACGGGCTCGGCGACCAGATAAAATTCGTACTCGGGGCAAGATACATTCACATACCAAATTTCAAGTCGATAGCTCCACCCGTTTCCGAGATCTCGTCTGCGCATGCGCGAAGCTGACGTCGCACGGGCTCGGCGACCCGATAAAATTCGTATCCGGGGCAAGATACATTCACATACCAAATTTCAAGTCGATAGCTCAACCCGTTTCCGAGATCTCGTCTGTGCATGCGCGAAGCGGGCGCCGCACGGGCTCGCCAATACGACAACGTCCACCGCCTGGTCAAACTACACACAAGTACCAAGTTTCGTCCCGATCGGTCGAGAATCGTAGATTTGTATAAATGACATACAGACAGACAGACATACAGACAGACAGAGGTCTTCAAAATATACATGAGACTAGCCGATGAGCCCGACGTTGTCCGGGCTATTCAAAAACCAAATTTCAAGTCGATAGCTCCACCCGTTTCGGAGATCTGGTCTGCGCATGCGCGAAGCTGGCGTCGCACGGGCTCGGCGACCCGACAAAATTCGTATCCGGGGCAAGATACATTTACATACCAAATTTCAAGTCGATAGCTCCACCCGTTTCCGAGATCTCGTCTGCGCATGCGCGAAGCTGGCGTCGCACGGACTCGGCGACCCGATAAAATTCGTACTCGGGGCAAGATACATTCACATACCAAATTTCAAGTCGATAGCTCCACCCGTCCCGAGATCTCGTCTGCGCATGCGCTGCACTGGCGTCGCACGTGCTCGCCAATACGACAACGACCACCGCCTGGTCAAACTACACACACGTACCAAGTTTCGTCCCGATCGGTCGAGAATCGTAGATTTGTATTATTGACAGACAGACAGAGGTCTTCAAAATATATATGAGACTAGCCGATGAGTCCGACGTTGTCCGGGCTATTCAAAAACCAAATTTCAAGTCGATAGCTCTACCCAGCCCGACGTTGTCCGGGCTATTCAAAAACCAAATTTCAAGTCGATAGCTGTACCCATTTCCGAGATCTGGTCTGCGCATGCGCGAAGCTGGCGTCGCACGGGCTCGGCGACCGATAAAATTCGTATCTGGGGCAAGATACATTCACACACCAAATTTCAAGTCGATAGCTCCACCCGTTTCCGAGATATGGTCTGCGCATGCGCGAAGCTGGCGTCGCACGGGCTCGGCGAGCCGATAAAATTCGTATCCGGGGCAAGATACATTCAAATAGCAAATTTCAAGTCGATAGTTCAACCCGTTTCCGAGATCTCGTCTGCGCATGCGCTGCACGGGCGCCGCACGGGCTCGCCAATACGACAACGTCCACCGCCTGGTCAAACTACACACACTTACCAAGTTTCGTCCCGATCGGTCGAGCATCGTAGATTTGTCTAAATGACAAACATACAAACCTATGGTCGACTCGCATATATAAGAGAATGCATTGGCACAGGGTATATGACTATCGCTTTCCCAAAATAGAGTATAGATGAACTTCGCGGTACACAACAACACATTTTAAAGATGTCAACGCAATCGACCACCAAAGCTTCAACGTATATTATTTATATTTAAACCACATTATCACTATAACACAGAAACAGAATATCTACTTGAAGGATACATGTATATGATGAACTTCAGCTACCTGAAAACGATTCTTACTGACCTCATTATTACTTTTATAATAACGTTTCATTATATAATTTATTGTATATCACAGATGGTCACTAAGAATCTGTACTTACTGGGGGATTGCCCGTCAAAATGGACTGGCCCGTCAAAATGGATTGCTCATACTTATCTTTCATCGGAGGCGCGTGGGAACACTTTATTGAACTAAAACTGTATTGTGTAATCCCACCTGCCACACATACATGTACATGTACATGCATGTAGATTTGGAATGCAACAAAATCAACATGTTATTTTATTACTCTATTTACTAACTGAAATAGATTCCATTTGGGAGCATTTATTCGGTGGCGCTATAGCCCTACATGTATATGAGCCTATGGCTTGGGAAAACTTTTTTTCACAGAAAAACTATATATTCCACTGGCACCCACATGCATGCATCCGCATATGGAATGCAACAAATTAACAAAATCAACTTAGGCCTAAAAAAAAGGACGTTTGTTTCCGCTAACCCGACCGACCCTATTTTAAACCCCTGACCCTAAACTATTTATTGCCATTGCACATGGAAAGGTGTCACAACATAAGATATTATTGAACTTTCCTGATTTATGTTCAAGTACAAACAGATGAGGCAGTTTCTGACTGACACCTGAAATAGGCCAACGTTCAACGGAGAAGTCTGAACAATGTAATCCTATATTCAAAAACGAAGAACAACTTTCTTTGTTGCAGTGACAGCTAAGTTTGTGAAAGCCGTACTTCTAAAGGTGTTTCAGTCACACTCGACATTACACCCATCGATTTGTTGCAAACTATCGCGGCGAGAATCGCTAGAATTCTGAACCAAAGCACCACTGTGCTTCATAATCCGACCAACAACGCCGCCAATAGCTTTTGAGTTGCCAATGTAAATTACATACAAATTAAGTATATTCCGTGAACGTACCCCGATCGTAACTCTGATCGCAGGCAGGCTGTAAATTGGATCCAATTCAAATATATTCATTGAACGTATCCGTGCATTATACAGCATGAACATTGGAACTTTACGCTGAGAATTCCATAGGAAATATATCCTCCACTTATTCCCAAATTGGGTTGACGTCTCAACTCGAAATTGATACCGGAACTATTTTAATAGTTTGTTCTGTGCATCGCAGCGAGACAGACAATGACATATGGTGCATAATAATCATCAGATAACAACTTCATCAGTATACATCAATACACTATAGCGGAACAAAATTATCATTGGGCTTGAAACGACATCCGAAAGTCTCATATCTTCTCTATTATTCGATATAAAACTCTGTCGTAATGTTTACACTTGCCATCATTTAGTTTTGTTGTCGTCTCAGGATGCAGATGTAATTCACTCATTGGTTGGTCCGCTTGTTGTTTGCTAAACCGTGTTATCGAGTGTGGACATATTTGTAACGTTTGTGAACTCCAACTCCAAGTCGTTTCGCCTTCAAGCGTTGACGATAAGGGATCAAATCCACATGTCTCCATCGTGGACTTTGAAACTCGAAATCCGTTATCTGGTGGAGTTGACAGTTACTCGTCGATGGCCGGTGGTTTGCCGCACATGGTCGACGAGTTTATCAGCCATTGCAATCACTGTTAGATTAGCTGCAAGTGTGCGGATTTCCTCCACCACCAAAACTGGCAATGTTTCGATGTGGCCTTAGTTGCTGAAAGCGACATTAAACACAATAAATCAATCAATCATGTAACGTTTGTGAAAAACTTAAAGCAGGAATTACGGTGGTTAAAGATGGATTATCTCTTTAAATAACAAATTTTAAATAGTTGCGTGTGTATAAAATAATAGATATGAACTGAAGACCTATGTCCGGAAAAGCTTCTATCAATTAATATTGATTTTATTTCGAATATTAAATCGGGCCCATTTATGTTACTATTTTTAGAACCGACCATTCGGATGAGACCGTATTGCGATATAGAGCACTGGGCTGTTCCTACGGCTACGCAACGAATGTCAAATGTCACAGATTGGTTGTTTGTACTGTTTTGTTCCACAGATATAAGCGATAATGAGTATAATTAACGTTTATTTGTGACAATATTGTACAATATAATTTCTGGTCTCAGTTAACAGTAACCACTATTGTTCGTTAGCTGAACAAACACACCTTTTTAGACCAGAAAATATTCGAAATAAAATAAATATTAATCGATAGAAGCATTTCCGGACAGGAGTCTTCGATTCAAATCTAATATTTTATACCCCGGTAACTATATAATACATGTTTACAAAGAGATAATCCACCTTTAATATACCTTCGTTGTTGTGTATTCTGGATGATTGATATTATTGCCGTCCGGTAGTCTGACTCCTGGATCCGGTTGTGACGCACTCGTTGGTTGTGGTTGGTCAGTGTGTGTGCTCAGACTAAGTGACTCCACAGTTCTCGAGTGTGGACATCTTTGTTTCAGAACACGCCAAAGTTCGGCTCTGAATTTCTGACCACTTATAACATACGTGTACACATTCAAGCAATTATTAGCCCTGTTCAGTGTAATAAGAATACCAGCAGCAGTGGTCTCGTAAAAAATTTAATCTGCTATGCTGATTGCCGTTGTTAAGACCAGTGGTGTTGTTGTCACCAGGAGCTGAAAACTTGCTGCTATTAGCATCAATGAAGTCGATGATATGGCTTTGTTTCCTTGTCTTCCTTGGTCGCTTCTCCCAGTGAAATATTTCAAGGCTCTTTTCGTTTTCCTGATATGAAAAATGAGTAGAGTGTTGTAGGATGCGATAATGATGACTGGAACAATTGAATACTTGACAACATCCAACCAAAACCAGTCGTTGACTACAAACCAGACATACTCTGTCGGTCCAGTAGGGACGCAAGTCCCCAATTGATTATCAGTATCCGTTGATAATTGTAGTCCATACATAAGGTGACAATTCGCCAGCAGACTTCCAATTACAACGAGCACAATTCCGCTAAAAACTGACTTCTTGCTGGAAAAGAAGGAGCTCTTCAGATGACAACTCACGTGTATAGTTCTATCGACAGTCAGTATAACGAGGATCCAGTTGCAGAGATCGGCAGAAGAATAGCTCAGAAATGTGTATGCTTTACAAGATGCGTCATTCACGGTAAGTATGTTCCTGGGGCTATTCTGTTGATCGCATGGCGTACCAAATTAATGTACAGTACAACAAGGTCTGCTATCGCCAATGCCATAAACAGCAACGAGGACCGTTTTACTCTCATCGTCGTACGAGAAAATACAATTAATATCAAAACATTTCCGATAGTTCCAACGCATAGAAGTAGTAATTGAATAATTCCAGCAGTCACTTGTTTGGTTTCTGTGGTTGTAACGTTGGTGGTTGAATTCTCGGCAGACGACAGTTGACTTTCCATGGCTGTGTTTCTCATCGAAGGTTCCATTTTACCCCCACGAACCTAGTATTTAAGCCGTTTCGGGACCAGACGGAATCGAATCAAATTGGCACTCACCAATACCATGGCGCTAATTATATATAGAATGAAATGTGCTTGTACGTTGAGAGGTGGGTACGGGAAATGACTGCATTAAAATTGATTGACTCTAACTGTGTAGATCCGCCTCCCACCCACTCCATCTGAACAAACATCCAAATGCGCACACCACTTATGCTCATCAGTCTGCATTTATTCTATTCATAAAGGAATTTCATAAATCAATTATTCAACATTTTAAACGGCCTGTGGTTAATCCCACTGTATACAATAAGTGCACGTGTTTCAGGGTAGTTATTATACTGGTCGCATAATTATGAGAATCAGAAGACAAAGCCATCCACGTTTTACTGAAAAATTACCCCGGTGCCAATTTGATTCAGATCATTCTGGTCATACAGAAGGCATACACACCGAGAACTGACCAGATGTACACATAGTCTGGTCGATAAAAGGTTTGACCTGGAACAAATTTGGACTAAGTTGGTTTGTATACCATTTTGAAGAGGAATATATCCTCTATAACATATCCGAAATCCGCTAAAATCCGCTTTGAGCATTTTTTGTAATTCAAGATGGCGTCCAAGATGGAACTATGGAACTATGTTTGGTATCAAAGATGTTTAATGTTACATGTGTCACACTTAGGTTTTTTAGACAAAATTACTCAAGATGGCTTCCAAAATGGCAACCAAATTTGGTAAACATTATTATATACATATACATATGTGTATATATGTGGTGTATATGTATACATAATCAATTGTGACTCACATGATACTTAATCAACTAATTGTTCTATTCTGGATGTCCCGGTACCCTACAAGGCATTACATGTTAATTTTGAGGAATGCAAATATGGATTTTGCCAAAAAACTTCCTTGTTTTTGAACGGAAATGGGCAGAACGTTGAAACGGAACAGAGAGGGATCATATTATGTGGCTATTCTGGCCCATTAGTATCAACATTAATCAACTTAATACAGTGTGTATGTTTGTTGACCGTGTGGTCATATGCGAGTTGAGTAGGTATACATGGAATTATTGTATTCACGAATGATGTGAATGATGTGAACAATGTGTGACTATATGGTCATGGATGGGGTGTCCATTGTGAGATGTATAGGTATTTAATTACAACTACTTTCGTTTTCGTCGAAATGCGGGCATTTGATTGGTCGAGAGGCTACCGCGTGACCCGCGTCTATCAGTGCATAGACTTTGCAGTAGACGAGTCACATCGCGTAGTGACACTTTAAGAAAATTGGGCGAGTCTATTACCATCGCCTCACACGACGTCCCCGGTTAACGCAAAAGCGCGGAACGAGAATTTCATTAGAATTTCAGTGAAAAAACAACTCGAAAACTCAATGTTAGAAACATTGAACAAGTAGTCTATGTCTATATTCCATGTTTCTGCTTCTTATCTACACTATACTATACTTATGTCTGTTCATTTCAGCCGTATTCATGTTTTTGTAAAGCACGATTGAACACTCAAAGTTCGTGCCGCGTTTTTTATTTGTCTAATTTTCGAAAAAGCGTCTATGACAACGTGTATAGTTACTGCTGTGAACACAACTTATCATAAATCAGGCTGATCAACATGGCAAAATTTATTGGAAATAAATAAAATGTGTTACCCGATTACAACCCTTTAAAAAAAATTCAGCTTTATTACAATGCTAATGACATGACATTTGTCACGAGCACATTATATATGATCAGGGCATTTGTTTACAAATTACATCGGCCATGAACGGACTGGAGTCTGGACTGGTCTGGAGTTAATAATTTTACCGGAGATCGCGGATTCGACTCTGTGTGTTTTGATAATTATTGGGTTGTTGTTGAGTCATTTTAAACGTAAATCGTAGCCAAACAAGTAGTGCTTTTTATCATGGATTGTTCATTGCTGAACATTGAAGTTGAAGTGTAAATATTTATTTTCTGAAAGTTTGCTTGACGAAGTTGCTCGTTGACAATTTCGGCCAATTTATTTTCGGCCCATCAACCAAATTTTTAGATCGTCCAACGGAAAATCATGTTTTGGCAATTAATTTTCTGAGATGGATTAATAGTAGATAGCTGAAAATAAAGTGTTATAGTTGTAATTATAAGCCATCAACGTCGTTTTTCGGTTGATCTATGAGCGTATAGACCGATCAGTAGACGAATAACATACTTAGTATAATCCGCTTCGCGGAATTATACAGTATGGTATTCGTCTACTGATCGGTCTATACGCTCATAGATCAACCGAAAAACGACGTTGATGACATATATAAGGAGTAGCCGTATGGTGATGTGTGATGTGGACATGTTTACATTGAGTGGCTGTCTGGTCATTGGAGTGGTGTATGGACATAACGAGAGCAGCTACACTGTCCTGTATGTATATATGGAGTGAGTGTGTGGTCAGGGGTGGGCTGTACAGGTGTACATTGGGTGGCTGTATTGTCATGGTTGTGTGTATATGTATACATATGTTGGATGTATGGTAATGGATGGGTGTATGTATAAATAGGGTGTTGTTGTATGGTTATGGGCAATGTGTATATGTGTATATGGAATGACTGCACGGTCATTGTTGAAGTGTATATGCGCACCTGAAGAACACTTTGATGGCCATTGGTGGCTAGTGTATATAGAGAGTGACCGCATGGTGATGGTGGGATGTATATGTTTATATGTAGGGCCTATTGTATTGTCATTAGTGGTGTGTACAAGCATACAGTGAATAGCTGAATGCTCGTGGAACCGGTGTATAAGTATACAGCGAGTGGCTGAATTGGCACCTTTGAGCTGTATATGCAAGTCTGAAGTGCACGAATTGCCGTGTGTGCGGGGTATTGGTATATCTAGAAGGGGTGTATGGCCATTGATGAGGTATATATATATACCTGGAGTGACGCTGTGGTCATGGGTGAGGTGAATATGTATATCATGAGTGACTATATGGCCATGGCACGGCCAATATGTATACAGGGATTGACAGTATGGCAAAAGTAATGGTGGGGTGAATTGATATACAAGGAGTGACTATGATCACGAATGTGGTTTATGCGTATACAGCGAGAGGCTGAATTGTCATGGGTCAGGTGTATATGCAAGTCTGGAGTGTATGAATGGCCGTGTGCGCGGTACGGGACATTGGTATATCTAGAAGGTATGTAAGGCCATTGGTGGGGTCTATATGTATATACATGGAGTGACTCTGAGGTTTTGGGTTGGTGTATATGTATATCTTGGGTGGCTATATGACCACGGTTGTCTCAAATATGCATATATACAGGGAGTGAGACTGTATGACCACTGGTGAGACAAATAGGTATACAAGAAGTGATGTATGATCATGGATGTAGCGAACAGGTATACCAGGAGTGACTGTATGGTCATCTGTGTATTTGTGGCTATATAGATATGCATGTGGCAAATAAATATACATGGAGTGACGAATGTATGGCCTATGGTGAGGCGAATAGGTATACAAGACTGAAGAGGTTACTTTGTGTTCATGTATGTAGTGAATATATATGCAGGTCGTGTGAGGTGTATGTGTATACCTGGTGTGTCTGCATTGTTATTCACGGCTATAAGGCCGTGCGTTGGTGTATGGGTAAACCCAAGTGTGGCTGAATGGTAATGGGTGATGTGTATGTATATACAGCGAGTGGCACATGGCCATTTATGTGGTGTCAATGTATATATGGAGTGACTGCATGCTCATGTTTGATGTGTACCGGTGCACCTTTGGATAACTATCTCTTTCCACAATAACTCAAGGAAATGTTAATCGATAGAGGTAATATCAGAGTGTTCTCAACATTAATTGTGTTTTATATGCAATGTGAAGAAAACGGGTTTCCTGAAAAAAATAGTTTATAAGTTAATCAATTGATGCTAATTGGCCAGAGAAGTCACATAATATGACCCATTTCAGTTCAGTTTCAACGTTATGTCAGTTTCCGTTAAAACACATGGACAGAATCCCAAAAGAGGTGTTCGGCAAAATCCATACTGCATCCCTTAAAATGAATTTGTCGTGCCTCATAAGGTGCTGGGACTACCAAACTATAAGATTTAGTTGTCAGTTGATTAAGTAGCATGTTTAATAACCAAGTGAGTCACAATTTGCTACCATTTCGGAACAGTAGAGAATAATGTTCGGAATATAAACTTTTTACCAAATTTGGTTGCCATTTTGCAAGTCATCTTGAGTAATATTGTCTAAAACACCACGCTATGACACATTTAAGGCATATCAAAATAAAAAGAACCTTTGATACCATAGATAGTTCAATTTTACTTGAAAGATATGGTCCAAACATGAAAAGTTATTTTTTGCCGAGTTTAAAGGTACGGTTGGCCTTGGCGGTGGGTATCCTGTGAAAATATTTCCACCCGTCAAAAACCGCCACAAACAGAAAGAACAACAAAATGTAGACAGACTTTGTCCGTATACAAATAAGAAATATCGCATAAACAGTATGTTATTGTCATGTTTTTGACCATTGTTATGTAAACAAAAGCATAAAAAGTTACTTTTCTGGTGTTTGTTTATATTATGATGGTAAACATAAAGAGCGTTCTTTGTGGGTGAATTCCTGATATGGAACGAATAAAGAGCGTTTATGCCATTTGTGTGTGATTAACCAGCAGCATTGTGTTGTCTTCTGTAACACAACCAGGCTATTGCTTAGGTAAAATATAGTAAATCTTTATGATAGCATGCTGTTTACGCGATGGTCATGGTATATATGAACGAAACTGTATGCGTTTTAATGTTTTTCTGTTTACGGTGATTGGAACAAATATGAATATTTTCGACAACTAAGGCCTCACGTGCCTTTAATGCTGATAGAAAAATCCCATAATTCTGGTAATTTCAGAATAGTAAAAATTAATCACGGTGCATAAGAAATGTTGGTATTCAATGTATATAAGACAGAATAGTTAATTGTGTGCATCACCACAACTTGTAAGTGGTTGCATGGCACAGTTCTTCCCTCTTCTTAATGAAATATGACTAGAATCGCAATGGGGATCTTTTGTGAAATGTTATACCGCGTTTTGTAAAATCGAATTTTTGAGTGATCGGAAGGGGTGTGGACCCAACAAACAGCATATTTCATTACTCCAATAGTCAGTTAACATGCTAAATACAAAATAAAGTCACAATTCTCAACCAGTTCCAAACCACAGAAACTTATCTTAAAGACATTAGTAAAAACGTAAAAAATCCACTTCTTGTCGCCATTTTGGCGGCCATCTTGGACGGGGAGTTCCAAATTTGGCACATACAGGTGGCGTTATATCTTAGCTTCACAAAAATGTATACATGTGTATACATTATGACAAGTTGTTCTCACTATAATTGCATCAAGCTGACTTGTAGGAAAATGGCAGCCATCTTGGACGCCATCTTGAATTACAAAAAATGCTCAAAGCGGATTTGGATATGTTATAGAGGAGAGCTTCTTCTTCAAAATGGTATAAAAAGCAACTTAGTCCGAATTTTTACTAGGTTGACCCTAAACTTTGAGTTTATCGACCAGACTAACAGCACATCGATGAGTATCAGAGGATGAATTATTCTGTGCTCACTATGGGGAAGTTACCTCAGATGTTGTTTAATTATTTTGATGTATGTGTATATCTATAGGTAAGGGTGTGTATAGATGTATGTATATCACGTGTGATAGAGGGCAGGGTACTAGTAGGAATGTAAGCGCTCTGTGGGATAAAGCGCTATATAAAAACTATTTATTATTATTATTATCTGCACCACTAGAAATATGCGTGAAGTATAAATTACATATAGAATTCTCGAAACGGTTGTGATTAAACACAATTAATATTGATTTCTTCATCAAAACCAAAGAGGAAGTAAAGAAACCTTAAAGAAATAATATAGTTCCATTTTAAATGTGTACCTGAAAACCGTGAAATTTGACATATATGTCTTGTCCTAAATGTACAAAAGTTGGCTTATAATGTCCAACTGACCGATGGTTTCTCTTGCTCAAAACTTCAAACAGAAATTGCGGACAGATCTTGGGAAATGCATTCTGACAGATCTTGGGAAATCCATTTTGGACCAAAGATGCGTCCAGATTCTTAGCGGGATAACCCTTATAGCATATCGTGCTTCAGCTGTCCGTTCACGTCTCAACTATAACTTGTTACAGAAATTCGATACATAAAGACAAAGCATGATCAACAAATATGATACGTGCATTATATCGAGACAGACAACGACCTCTGGTGCATGCATGAGCCTTAGAAAACAACTTCATCATCATCAATCAATACATTAGCGGAACAAAATTAATATTGGGCTTGTAATGTAATCCAAAAGTCACAGCTCTTATGTAGTATTCCATATAAACCTCTGTCATGGTATAATGGTTCAGACTGGCGATATTTAGAATGGTCGTCAGAGGGTTAGACCCAGAAGGAAATGGTAAAGAAACGGGTTTGTTGTCATTCGACGCGGGAGAATCTCGTGTATAACATATCCAAAATCCGCTAAAATCCGCTTTGGGGAAAATACAGAATTCAAGATGGCGTCCAACATGGTCGCCAATAATAATGAAAATGGCAAATATGTAGTTATTCACGAAAACCCATTCGACAAAACGCCAATTCGGCACCAATACACATCATTGATTGAAATCAATGTTTTTTGTGGGGATGAGTAGCTAATCACGATTCAAAATGCTAAGATGGCTACCGAAATGGCCTCCGAAAATTGTCGAAATTTAAGTTCTGCTCAGAGGAAAGCCAAAACAACACATCGGTTGTGAGCTAACGATGACAGACCTATTAAACATGTTGCCAATAATCTACTACCACAATCAGTTAAGCCCGAAATGTTCCAACTAAGCAGTATCTACTGCGGGATCCAACACGATGTCCACTTATTACGAGGGACTATCTAGAAATTAATTAAAAAGAAATTAAATTGCTACGAATCTGGATTATTTGAAAACACAGTGTCAACATTTCTACTTATAACGACTATTCGGAACATCAAATATATGGGCATCGGTGGACTAGTCCGGAAGCATCAGCCTATAATAGGTTTTCCAGTGCTGGCGAAAGTGAAAAGGACAGGAGGGAAAAGCGAATAATCTGGGGTTAACTTAATTGGTGGGCAAGTTGGTTATCGGAGCTGGGGAGTTTCAAAGTAAAATTATGTTCTTCAATATCAAGAGGAAAAATGAAAATTCGCACGTACATTGTATACCCTTCACACTTTATGTGACAATTCCGTGTCATGCGATTGTATATCTTCTACACATTTAGTGAATTTCATCAATGATATGTAGACACAATGTGCGTCACGGCTGGATCTGACCCGTAGGCGTAAAGGTATCAGCCATTTACCTTGATTAACTGGCATTTCAAGGTTGTCATTGGATAGAAATGCCACATGAACATGGTGATTAACAACATGTTTGTCTAAGAAATGTGAACAATGAACATGTTATTTTCCGGATGTTAGACAATCAAACTGCCACATAAGGCGTTCATCCATGCTCATCAGAGCACGAAATATGTGCAAATTAATGACACGAAAACTATTTCATGCGGACGACGTACTCTAGACCTACATCCAACGTCATTTCCTATTAACTTTTATTGTTTGTACAGACGGTTTCGAGGTTTGAAAATCCCGCTTGTCCAAGAAAACCTCCACATACTTACGGAGTCGATGTGTAAACAATATATGGGGATAGTTTCTTCATACATATATGTATTTGGCACACGTATTTTCTAGAACATAAGAGATCACCATTTACCGGAGAGTTGATATCTGGGAAGAGATCAGAGTAAAACTACTTTTCTTACATGTCGAAATGGGGAATCCATGGGCTACATTTAGTTCCAGCTTGAAACTTGAAAATGATGGCCGAGCCCGAATAGTTAATATTTCGTCGCATCAGTGCTATATTGTAACCCACATTTTCAACTTTCCGAGAAAATGAAGGTTGAAGTTTTTAGACAACATTTCTCCTAATGTTGACAAAGCATGACGTATTGTTGTATTTATCCCAATGAAAACTGACATTAGCTGTTCATTGAACCACATATTGTTTTCTGTTTATTCCCTCGTTTTCTTTTAAAAAGCAATAGCTTGTTTGGAGATATGACATTTTGCATATGCCAGCGACGATTCGTTTCCGTGCTATAATGAAGTTGTGCTAATAAATGCAGATTAAGCTAAATATGGTGGAAATCGCATGTGTCTATGAACTAAAAGGTGCCTATTCTACACTATGAAAATTCACCCATGTGCATCATCATACAGAAATGTGTGGAACAATCACAAAATTTAAATCACCAAATGATCACGTGACTAACATGGAGATACTGCCATATAGCACACATTTTAGAATTCACAAACACAAAACAGAAGTCACGTGGACAACCTGAAGCGTCCGATTGGCTGCTGTTGGACATACGACCTCATAGCACGAATAATTGTAAAGATCGCTGGAGATACGACATTTGCTTCACTGGTTTGTGCGAATATTTGTCATCCAATGCAAGGACAGTTTGGCCCATCGGATTGGATTTTTTTCTCACGATTCGAATGGTATCAAATACTCATTTCCCGCCATAATGGATATACGACATTATAGCACTGATGAGTCGAGATTTTGTCAACCCGCGGGAAGCCACCAAAAGGTTGAAAATAAATAGTTTTGATGTATATGAGCCACATACATGTATATGAGCCAACTATCAACTGCATCCACCACTCACAACTTCCATTATGTGATAAGCTGGGCAGAGTCTACCATTTTCGTTTTGGAAGCCATATTAGATCAAATTTATTGTTTCTTTTGGTCTATTTGAGATGGAATGTTCACAAATAAAAGAAACGATCAATTATTTTGTAGACAAGATCTGCTCATCCCTAAATATCAAATGTGACCAGAACCCCAAAGTAGATTTTAGTTAAATTTCATACCGCATTCGTTATAACTTATTAGTGAAGGACCGGAGTAAACTATGATCTAATCTATTAGAAATGTCATTGCTGTAATGATCAGTTGACACGATCATTGAAAGAATATACCCATTGTTTCCCAGTTCAGAGAGCAACAAGTGATAAACAGAAGTGATAGAAAATAGTATTTTTCACATCGGGTGGCCATTTTTGGTACTGATTTTTAAGTTTTTACATAGAGCTAGCATAATGGCATCATAAAGAGATATACATTCGTTTTTATTTAGTCAATTTTATTCATCAACCACTACTTATAATGGATTGAATGACAGTGTGATCAATATCCGCCATTTTCCATATTTTGACCGCCATTTTGGCAGCCATTTTGAGACAAAGCGCCCATTTGGGTTTCATTGAATTGGAGTATTTATAGATATTGGTATGCCCAACTTACATTGTACAGTTCTGTCCATTTCTTGTTGATATATGACTGTAATCACAATGGAGAGTTTTGTGGAATTTTATACCGCGTTCTGTAAAATCGAATTTTTGAGGGTGTAGATGAGTCTGGGTCCCCATGTATGGTATCTTTCATTGCTCCAATGATGAATTAACATGAATATGACTAATCAATGTCGCCAGTCTGAACCATTATCAAACAACAGGAATTGATCTTTAAGATATTAGGCAAAAACTTCAAATGTTCTAGTTTAGGCCGCCATTTTGGCGGCCATCTGGGACGATGGGTTCCATTTTTGCCATAAACAGGTGGCACAACATTTTACCTTTGCAAAAATGTATACATTTGTATACATATGACAACATTTGTTCTCACTGTTATCGAATTAATCTCAGTCAGAGTATCTTTTGACTAACGGCAGCCATGTTGGACGCCATCTTGGATCCTGAATTTTGCCCAAAGCGGATTTTAGCGGATTTTGGATATGTTATAGACGAGATTCTCCCGCGTCGAATGACACCAAAACCGCTTCTATACCAATTTCTTCCGGGTCGAACCCTCTGACGACCACACTAGTTATCGTGTGTGGTCATCCACGTTTCAGAACACACCAGAGTTTTACCGTTTATAACATACATTAAAAATTAAGAAGTTATTACCGTTGTCCATATGAACATCTGAGGCCGTATTCACCAGCTGGGATTATATTTTGTCCAGGTAGTTTATCCGAGGCGACGCTCTCTGTGGATATCGATGGGAACACATCGCAGCGCGGTATAGGATTATCCAATGAAGGCGATTTGCCACAATCATAGACTGACCACCGGTTACATCAAATATGCAGCGCACAGCAGACTAGCGATACACGTTTTGTTCATTTGAATCATGACTCATGAGTAACCGAGGGAATGGAATGGTACGAAGAACACAGACGTCGAACGCAACACTTTTTGAGCATATAGTGCGTTCAAACATAACAATCCTTGAAAATAAAGAGACCGGAAACACCCACCAGTGCCGGGAAGCAATTTTTTCGGAAATAGTAGGGAAATTTCCTAATAGTTCATGTCTAGTACATTGATTTGCATTGTGCTTAAATTTTATAGCATTCATGTTGCATCACATTCTTCTCAGGGACGTGGCGACAGGAGGGTTTGGGTGGGTGTCTATGCACCCCCTCCAACGTTTGTCAAATGTTCAACAGTTTTAAAATTCATAACCTAACACAACATTAGTTGGAAATTTCACACCAACAATGTGTTGAAATTTTTCTTGTAGTTTGATTTAAAAAAGATTTAGTACGGAATTTGTTGTTTTTAGACAAACATTCGAAACTTCTACTTTTTGTCAAAATGACTGATTGAGAGGGCCATCAGTTGGAAATTTTCTGACCTTATATGGGAGACAAATTCTAATTTTTAAAGCCGTAATAGGGGTGTCAGGTTGGAAATTTTCAACGCTGTGAAATTAACCTCGAGGCCAGTCCAGATACTAGGATTTTGCGATTTTCATGTTCCAATTTCACACTGAGCCGAACCGTGGTCGGTCCGGTATATCTTGATCATCCCTCCCCGTGGACGTGTGAATTTATGTGAAGCTAGACTATAGTATTAGAGGTTAGGATTTATTGCAATTTTCAGGTCAGATTTAAAAACAATTCTCATATTGGACAGAGTCATGGTCGCCCAGAAGCAACTTTGTCCTAAATCCAAATACAATTATTATCAAAACATTCCCGATAGTACCAACGCGTAGAAGTAGTAATTGAATAATTCCAATAGTCAGGTTCCTGGTTTCGGTGACTGTGACATTATTATTATTATTATTATTATTAACATTTGTAGAGCGCCTATTTCACTACAGAGTTGTGTTCATAGGCGCTGGTACATAAAATATGTGATAAAATATATATACAATAAAAGATCATCATACTATAGGATAAAAGAGAGAACACGCGGATAAAATAAGTCTAAGAGATGGCAAATCCTAAAAAAAAAAAAAAAAAATCACAGATATAAATTAATGGTTAAAAAAGTCATTCGAAGAGAAACTCCAGATAAAGTCAGTTAAAAATTTCAGTTGAGTCCATACGCTATTTTAAAAAGATGTGTCTTTAAAAGTTTACGGAATTCTAAACGATCATCCGTAAGCCTCAGAACGTCCGGGAGTTAAATTATCAGGGTATTGTTGGCTTTCCATTTCACTGTTGTTTGCGTATAGAACTCGTTCCTATCTAACAACCGTTCTGTTCTCTTGTGTCCAACGAATGGCAAATGGCTTTCTTATGGTTGTAACGACGTTCGGGCGAAACGATATTGAATGTATCTGAATGAGATATTCAAATTATGTAATTGAAGTGCTATTGTTACATTCGAGAAACTGTGAGAAATCAATCTTTCAACATATGTTATTCAATTGTGAAATAATAAGTGATATGGCATGTTCGACCGGATAGTCCACCATTTGTTCAGTAACGAACTTATCGACAATTGTTATGTTTCGTTTCATTTGTTATAACTTTTAACATGTTGTCAGCCTTATATAGAAATACAAAGAGTACGTCAATACGTTTTAACATGTTGTTAGCCTTGTATATAAAAAGAGGGAGTGTTAACATGTTGTCAGCCTTATATAGATATTTAAAGAGGGAGTTTTAACATGATGTCAGCCTTATATATTTAACATGTTGTCAGCCTTATATAGAAATATATAAGAGTACGTTTTGACATAATGTCGGCCTTATATATACAAAGAGGGAGTGTTAACATGTTGTCAGCCATATATAAATATATAAAGGGTACGTTTTAACATCATGTCGGCTTTATATAGATAGATAAAGAGGACGTTTTAACATGGTTTCAGCCTTATACAGATATATAAAGAGGACCTGTTAACATGTTGTCAGCCTTGTATATATATATAAAGAGTAAGATTTAAAATTCTGTCAGCCGTCTTAAAATTCCAATCACATTCTCTTGAAAAGAGCAACTATTGTCTTATCTATGTCGCCGAGACAATAAATAATAAAGAGCGTTCTCAATTATGAGTTATATTATGATTTTTTTTCGACGTATTATTTATGGCTGGTTGTCTGGATGTTCGAATGATGTTAATTTGAGGAATTTTCAACTTTCTTCTGCACCGCGAGTTAACATTTGGCTCAGGAAATGAGTCACTTATGGTATCACAGTGGGTGGAGCATCGCTTAGGAACAGACACACCTTTTTGACAACATTGTCTTATATTTAAAAATGGATTTTCTCAAAATATTTAACCATCATCAACGTTGAAAGTTATAACCCCATTTACTCTAATGTCTTCGCATAACACATTTCAAACTGTGGTGTTTCCAGGTACCAAGAACAGCTGTAAATTAAAACATTTTCAAATGTGCAGTTCATATAGCTATGATCATACTATATTATCGGAAAGTTAATATTTCTTTATGCAGCAAATTTTATAATTATTTTAAGTTAAAGAGCCAGCAACTCACAAATAATTTTCTAAATCTGATAATGTTCACTCCATACTTGTTGATCAATGAACTTTTGTCCATATGTCCATGTTCAAATCCCAACTGATCACTCTATCTAATACTGGCCTCTTTCTATCGATTGCTCTCTCATTTAATTGAGCAAACTGAATAAACATAGTGTTCATTGTGGTGATATATTTTTGCTGTATTGTTGTTTATGAATTTGGGGTATGATGTTATATCATGCAATTAGAGAATTATCGCAACACTATGGCAGCAATGAAGCTTCCCAACACAATTTGCTATTTGGTGATTTGATTGTTATGTGAAATTATCAATAATTTTATCAGTTCTTGGTACAAAAGAGAAAACACAGATGCTACATGAAATTAAGATGAGGGTATGCGGAATTCAACATTATTATTTATTCCACACTCATTGACGTGAGTCACATGTATTCAACGGAATCCCAGCCATTGAATACATATTAGTGTATACCTCTAGTGGAATACAAGCCGGAACTATTCTTGTTGACGTTGTCTCCAAGAAAGATGACGTACATTGCGTTGATCATTCGCTTCCGGTGGTCCTCCCCATAATTACTGGTTATTTGTCAGACTTAAATCACAATAAAGGTAGCTATAGTAACAATGAAGGTGATATTCATGGAATAAACTTATCTGACTGAACGGTGTAGAATAAATACAGAACACAACTTGCATCATAATCTCTAATCTTTTATCGAACTCGTTGCGGACGGCGCAAAGTTATATTCCACTCGAGCTACGCTCTCGTGAAATATATCCTTGCGCCATCCGCAACTCATTCGATAAAAGAGTCTCGATTAAGATACGCGTTGTGTTCTGTCTATGTATCTAATCGCATAATAATCGTAAATTACATAATAAATGACTGGAGGATCGATTGGGGTCATTAGGTTTTATCCGACAGAGAACTTATCAATGTGTGTGATTCTCACGAATTTTGTTTAATTACTCTGCCGGTCAACACCCAATGACCCCGATCGATTTTCCAGTCATTCATTATAATCATAAACCTGTAGACTTACTGCAGATCAAACTAATATTTCTGTGATGTTTCCCAGTAATAACACAGATAATTGATATCGTAACGCAAATGATCCCAAATATGTGACCCGCCATATCAAATCCAGTCGTAAGTCGGGATTGTTTTACCCTGTGCCAATGCATTCTCTTATATATGCGAGTCGACCATAGGTCGCCTCGCATATATAAGAGAATGCATTGGCCTAACAATTTGTTATCATTTTTTTTAAATAAATGTTTCTTACAATTTTTAGGACATAAAATAAAAAACATCCATTACCCTGCAAGGAGCCCCACACATATATAGAAGCATATAGAAGAGTGTCGTCTGCTCATGTTTGTCTGGGGCTCTGTATGCGTGAAATTATAAAATTGTTAAAGAATACAAGAAAAAAATATTAAAATTGTAAAACATTGTTAGGCCAATGCATTCTCTTATATATGCGAGGCGACCTATGGTCGACTCGCATATATAAGAGAATGCATTGACACAGGGTGAAAAAAATCCCGACTTACGACTGGATTTGATATGGCGGGTCACATATTGTATGCATATTCATTCGTCTCCTTAATGGTGGATTATCTCTTTGTAAACATGTGTTATATAGTTACCGGGGTATAAAATATTAGATCTGCATCGAAGACTCCTGTCCGGAAATGCTTGTTTCGATTAATATTAATTCTATTTCGAATATCTTCTAGTCTAAAAAGTTGTGGTTGTTTAGCTAACGAACAATAGTGGTTACTGTTAACAGAGACCAGAAATTGTATGGTGTAATTTTGTCACAAATAAACATTAATTATACTCATTATTGCTTATAACTATGGAATAAAACAATACAACCAATCACTCTGGGACATTTGACGTTCGGCACGTAACCATGGGAGCAGCCTAATGCTCTATATCGCTATATGGTATCACCCGAATGGTCTGTTTTAAAAATAGACAAATAAACGGTCCCAATAAAATATTCGAAATGAAATCAATATTAATTGATAGAAGCCTTTCCGGACAGGGGTCTTCGGTTCATATTTATTATTTTATACCCACGCAACTATTTCAAATTTGTTATTTAAAGAGATAACCCATCTTTAAGCCCGTAGTATAAGCCCGGAATACGACAGAATAAGACAAAGGGGTCCATACAGGCACCAATCAGGACACTAAATTACAATAATTCATCACTCAAAATGACATTTATAACGATGCATACACACAACTCACAAAAGAGAACATGGCAAGCTTTGTTCGCCTGTCCGGTTTCGGAATGTGGGGGGGGGGGCTTTGTTTCTTGTTGTGGTGGCATGCACCCCATATACAGTGGTAAAACGCCAACTGTATATGTGCAGATATAAATCTATTCACAAGCCTTACAAACGCTCTTCAGTGACATTACAGCATAACTAAACTGGGTTGTATGAGAGGGCTGACAGCCTTTTCAAATTTTCCCGGGTATCATCCCAAACCCCAAATCTCCTCATCTCCGGATCGCTTAGCGGGACGGTAACACCCTGCGCCCCTCGTGCTAAGCCGCTGGGTGGTCCGTATAGTGTTTGTCGGTCTTGTCGGATTGTGGATGTCTGTACATTAATGCCCTAAATAATCGACTCCTTAACCACAGCAGAATTATGGGCAACTTATCAGGATTTAGTCTCTCGGTGAGAGCTTTCCGATGAACGGCAACAAGCCATATTTTCGACTAAATCCTGAAAAGTTACCCATAATTATGTTGTGGTTAAGGAGTCGATTACTTAAGGCATTACTGTATAATCCCCGGTGAGATACGCCACGCCATACATGCACACGGTGTTCGGTGGACGTATCTTTGGATTACCGGTTCGCACCCTCTAACGCGGCCCAGAGAATAATCCAAAAACCACCAAGACAGAAGACTGATGGAGGGCAACATATCTCATATATATTTTGAAGACCTCTGTTTGTCTGTATGTTTTGTTTGTCTGTCATTTATACAAATCTACGATTCTCGACCGATCGGGACGAAACTTGGTACGTGTGTGTAGTTTGACCAGGCGGTCGACGTTGTCGTATTGGCGAGCCCGTGCGGTGCCCGCTTCGCGCATGCGCATACGAGATCTCGGAAACGGGTGGAGCTATCGACTTGAAATTTGCTATGTGAATGTATCTTGCCCCGGATACGAATTTTATCGGGTCGCCGAGCCCGTGCGACGCCAGCTTCGCGCATGCGCAGACGAGATCTCGGAAACGGGTGGAGCTATCGACTTGAAATTTGGTATGTGAATGTATCTTGCCCCGGATACGAATTTTATCGGGTCGCCGAGCCCGTTCGACGCCAGCTTCGCGCATGCGCAGACCAGATCTCGGAAATGGGTTGAGCTATCGACTTGAAATTTGGTTTTTGAATAGCCCGGACAACGTCGGGCTGAGTAGAGCTATCGACTTGAAATTTGGTTTTTGAATAGCCCGGACAACGTCTGGCTCATCGGCTAGTAATATATATTATGACAATAGAATACTTTGGAAAAAACACCAATATTTTACTGTGTACATTGTTGTGCGTTCAGTCGCTGTCAAATAACATACCCATTTATAAAATAAACCAATTCACTTGGTGAATACGAGTCTAGTATAGACTGATATAACCTCATTTACTTCACTTTGATGGCATGAACAATATTTAAGATTTCACTTTTTTCCGGCACCAAGAATATTTAAAGTGATGTGAAACACTCCAGTAGGGTGACCATATATAAATGGAGACTATCTTGCTCAAAGTAGTTATTTTTAAAATTATCACATCCAAATTGACAACACACAACATTAATTAAATGCAGTGACTCTTGGAGGCGAAATCGTCTTCGTTACTTTATCACCAATAGTTGCGTCCCGAATCGAGAAGTAAATATTTACATTTGAGCGTAGTTCGTACGATGTTTTCTATTGAGTGGTACAGTCGATTTGCGTGAAAATTTCGGCGATGTTTGTAGAATGTTATATTCCTCCAGTTGGCATAGCGCCTGAATAATAACTGATCAGTTTCACGAATCCGAACAAGTCCATAATATGTCTTTAAGAGCCATCGACCCATTGGATATTATAACCTCATTTACTTCATTTTTTATGGCACGAACAACATTTATCATTTCACAGTTTTCCGGTACCAAAAACTTGTGTAAAATATATATGTTTTTCAAAATTGCAGTTCATATATACATGATATCATAACTAAAGGTCATGAGAGGAGACTTATTTGTTCTTGATTCGTGAAATTTAATGATTATATTCAATCAGAAAAGCTACTAATCATAAATAATTTTCTATATTTGAGAATATTCATATCATGCCTGTTGATCAATGAACAAGCCATGGCTGAGATGAGTTCTGGGTCATGGGTTCATAGTCAAGTTGAATGTTACCACCATATCTCTTAGCACTGTGGCCTAATTATAGGTTGATTTCTCACTGCTTGTGTGGACCACACTGCATATCAACACATATTTTCATTGGGCTGGAATATTTGTGACTGCTTTATTCTGCATTATGATTATACTATATGGGGTATGATGATATATTATGCAATTAAAATTCTAACTCAACATTATGATAAAAACGAAGCCTTCTCTCATAGAGACAAGACAATAAGTTAATTGTTGATTTGAGTGATGCGAAATTATTGTTTATTCTATTATTATTATTATTATGTACCGAAAGGGGAAAAAACATATATTTTCAACCTGTCAAATGTTTTAACATCCACATTTTTATCGTCTCTTAATAATATTTCAGATTCTATATATACAATGAAAATGATTATGTGAAATTCAAGATCTTTCGCGAGATAGATCCAGAGAAATTCTTTGTTGAAAATTTCTTGCCATTTTTGACATGATTTATGCAAAACGTGCATCTCACTTAATGGATTGACCGAACCCAATCGCGTGAATTATCTCGAAGAGAATATTTTGGGATTCTGAGTATTCCATCTGGACATTGGGAAATTGGCACATTTAGAGATAATACCAAGTGTCATTGCATGTGAATCATTTTGCTGTGCACAGCCAAGTTTCTCGCTTGAGTAAATGAATTGATTTTCCACAAATATCACACAGATATGGGCGACCACAAGAACGGATTCTTATGACTCGTCAGATATCCTGTTTGAAGGAATAAATTCCTGTATATATCGCATGCGTATGGTCGATCGTCTGTATGAATCCGTGTGTGCATTGTTGCCAGATTTTGATTTATAACTGACGACTTTCGATGTAAAAATATGGTCACCACTTTTGAAGCAAAATCGTCAGCTTTTGATGTCAATAAACAGGCAAAGAGTTTAAGTAAAAAAAAAATCCAGCGTTTGCTGTAAAAGCACAAGTCTATTGTGGACACCTTTGATGTGTGTCAGAAGGAATTCAGTCATATATGGTGTCCGACATGCACAAGAAGACCCACACCGGTGTTCGACCATACGAGTGTGACGTGTGTCAGAAGGAATTCAGTCATATCTGGTGTCCGACATGCATAAGAGGACCAACACCGGTGTTCGACCATACTAGTGTGGCGTGTGTCAGAAGGAATTCAGTCATATCTGGTGCCCGACTATGCACAAGAAGACCCACACCACCGGTGTTCGACCATACGAGTGTGACGTGTGTCAGAAGGAATTCAGTCATATATGGAGCCTGACATGCATAAGAGGACCAACACCGGCGATCACCCATAAGACATGTAGTGAATCAGAAAACCTGGCAGCACAAGAGAATAAACACCGACGATCGCCCATACGAGTGTAACGTGTGTCGGCAGGCAGTTAATCAGTCCGAAACCTTCTCATATGGGAATCCACACAGGCGAACGCCTATACGAATGCGATACGATAGGCCATGCCTCACACGTGCGTCCACTGGTTATCATTGTGGCTCTTGTTCCAAAATGAATGATACATTCGATTGAAAGAATATAAGTAAATAGCCAAATGTGCCATCATGTCACACGCACATAGTGGATTCCGTTAGGAGAAAAACGATAGGTATCTGTAACAAGCTGTTTGATATTTATATTCTCAGGAAACATATATGATCTCGTAAAGTGGCTTGGTCAAATAAGAATGCTTCTGTGCAATTGGGTCGAGATGAGCTCAAGTGATAAATCTCAGGCGTGTGTTCGGTGGTTACCGTGATAAATCTACACAATATACCATGTCTTGGGCGTGTGTTCGATGGTAACCGTGAAAAATATACACAATATACCATGTCTTAGGCGTGTGTTCGGTGGTTATTGTGGTGGTTCTACACATTATACCATGTTATACCATGTCTCAGGCGTGTGTTCGGTGGTTACCGTGATAAATCTACACAATATACCATGTCTCAGGCGTGTGTTCGATGGTTATCGTGGTGGTTCCTGACCCCAAGGTTAATGACATATTAGGTTTATTGTATACGCAATAAGACCCTGACAAAAGAATAAATTTGTAAATGTGACACAACACACATAATTATGTCACACGTATGGTCAATTAGAATAACGTATGAAGTGCCCGTCTACATTTATATTATCTGAGGCGCTTATATTCGCACGACAGCTACGACCAGATTGGTCCATGTTAATAAAAAATATTTAAAAGGGCAAGTGCTAGATAGTAGGCTGATAGCAAACAGATCCCGAACACACTATCTGAACGATTTTCGATACTTTTGTTGTAACTTGGTAACAACTTTGTATTTCGTAGTTGATTTAGATTGGTGCAAAACGAGTTTATTCTTTGCAATCGCGTGTCAGACACCGCCCATACTTATGTCAGGATTTCCAATACAAATTCACTAAACTCGCATCCGTAAGGGTGGCAAGATGATACGACGTCGTTTTAAATGGGTGCGTTAGTGAGGATCTCTAATGAGTCGCAATTCTATACGAAATGTGACCCGCCATATCAAATCCAGTCGTAAGTCGGGATTTTTTTACCCTGTGCTAATGCATTCTCTTATATATGCGAGTCGACCATAGGTCGCCTCGCATATTTAAGAGAATGCATTGGCCTAACAATTTTTTACAATTTTAATTATTTTTTCTTGTATTCATTAACAATTTTATAATTTCACCCATACAGAGCCCCAGACAAACATGAGCAGACAACACTCTTCTATATGCTTCTATATATGTGTGGGGCTCCCTGCAGGGTAATGAATGTTTTTTTATTTTATGTCCTAAAAATTGTAAGAAACATTTATTTTAAAAAAATGAGAAAAATTGTTAGGCCAATGCATTCTCTTATATATGCGAGGCGACCTATGGTCGACTCGCATATATAATAGAATGCATTAGCACAGGGTAAAAAAATCCCGACTTACGACTGGATTTGATATGGCGGGTCACAAATGTGTTAACGGAGTGCACTAAATTCGATTCGAACCGACCTTTAGCGAGGCTTGAATCGAATTTAGTGGACGAGATTAATACATTTTGTCTAGAATCACGACGAATTTTAGATCCATTTTTTAAGGGAAAAACGATCTTGAAACGGCTGGGGTTCCTTATCAAAATCAAAGAGGAAGTAAAGACACTTTCAAGAACAATTTATAATTCCATTTTAAATGTGTATTTTCATGTTGACAAAATTGTTCAACCACCCATCATCCATATTTATCTAGTGTAAACAATATTTTATTCTCAAGAATAGCACATATAATACATAATATAAGGACGATAACAATTTAACATTAGAGAAAAGGATTGGCAGTAAGCCAAAGGCTTATATGTGGCCATTTCCTTAGTATATATATTGCATCATGGTTTAATTGGGTCTCAATGATGAATTGCCTGTTCCACAAGCACCCGCATCCTATCCCGTTGCCAATCGCTGCGAGTCCACCCCTCACACAGAATCACACCTCTGGCGTGCTTGAGTATCCATGTTTATCTCACAGTCAACACTAAATAACCCAACACAAATCGAATATCATAATTATATTTTAATTAATATAATAATAAAGTTTCCGGCATTGACATCGACATCATTGCTCTAAGCTCTTATGTCACTGCACGTTCTAATATTCCGATATAAAAAAGGCCGGGTTTAGGGGCTAATTATGCGATAACGGATTTAATAATATCAATAATATGATCTTGTGGGCCAATGGTATGTAATAATGGTCCAACATAAATGATGAACGACCCAAGAGCTTATAGGCGGCCCGAGATGATGTCGATGACCGATAATATAAGGTCGAGGACCGTTAATCATTTCCAGTGGGCCACTATTATACGCCACAATTGCCCGGCATGTTCATGTTATTACTATTATTATCGCCAATTAGGTGACGTCTAGCTAATGGTGTAAGGGTCGGGTTATTATGCAATGCGTCAAACCATTAACGACCCGACAGATACGTCACAGACGAGAGCTGTTCGGCCGTTATGGGAATTCAACGTACAGAAACATTGTATTACTGTACTTAGGAACGCATACGGTGTGCTAATAATGATTGTTCGTCTACTATTGGACCATGAAGTGGATTCTCGTATTATCTGCCAGTTCCGGACTGATTAAACGCTTTCTGACACACATCACACTCGTATGGTCGATAGTCGTGTGTGGAGTCTCAATGCTTCGATAGACTTGCAGTATGACTGACACATAGCCACGTCACACTTGTATGAGTGACCCCGGTGTGTGTTGCCAGTTTTTTTTTTGGAACCATGAAATGACTTTGATATGGCACACGCCATATATATAATGCCACACACTAGTATGTGCGATCGCCGGTGTTGATATTGGTCCTCTTATGCATTGTCAGACTCCAGGTATGACTGAATTCCTTCAAATATTACGTCACACCCGTACGGTCGATCAACGGTGTCGGTCCTCGTATGCATCGTCAGACTCCAGATATGACTGATTTACGTCTGACACACGTCACACTCGTATGGTCGATCATCTGTGTTGGTCTATTATGCATTATCAGACTCAAGATATTACTGTTTTACGCCTGACACACGTCACATTCATATGGGCGATCCCCGGTGTGTGTCCTCTTGTGTATGGTCAGCCTGAGAATTCAGATATGACTTAATTATTTCTGACACAAGTCAAAAGTGTCCAAAATAGGTTGGCGATTATCGCAATACGATAGGGGAACACCGTGTGCGTAACGTAACTATCACAAGTATAACGTACTCTGATAACAACATATCGCCAAATTCATGCTTCAAACATTTTAAACATCTCATCTTCGGCTTCTTTTATTTTATTTTTATGAAAATGAATAATAATGGGGGTGATAGATATGTATATACCGACAAATAGAATCAAATTAGCCATATTCCCGTGAAACTTAGGACAGGCAAGCCAGGTACAAAAATTGGTGAAATATGAGTACGAACGTCAAAGTGTTCCCCTATCGTATTGCGATAATCGCCAACCTCCAAAATAGACTGTTGATTTTACATCAAAAGCTGGCGCATTTCTATTTCGAAACTCGTTGTCTGTTTTTTTTAAGGCCGTGGCTAAAGAGCGGTATACCGCTCTTTAGTACCAAACGCTAAAGAGCGGTATACCGCTCTTTAGCTATATGGGCCTGACACACTAAAGAACAGTATCCCGCTCTTTAGCGTTTGGTGCTAAAGAGCGGTATACCACTCTTTAGTACCAAACGCTAAAGAGTGGTATACCACTCTTTAGCTATATGGGCGGTCACCGGGGTGTGTCCTATTATGAACGTTCGGATCATTTACTTTATGATTTCCCGCAAATAAGTATCTATGTGGTAAACAGTCGGTATTACTAACTGGCGATGATACAATGAATTTACAAACGATTCTAACTAATTTTGAAGAATTCCAAAAATTCATTATCCACACACACGATTTTAGTTGTTTAATTTTTATAAACCGATCAGCGTCTTAGAGCACCATACCTAACGTGTAACAAAACGAAGAATCCGTTCCACCCCCACCCCCCCCCCCCCTCATCCTCTCCCCATCTTTTCCTTGATTCTCCTCTTATTCTTAACCCCCAAAATATTCCAGAACCCATGTAATATTCGAATTGTCTATCTACTGTCTGGTCCCGAAATAAACGTAAAATCCCAGGATGATTCCTATACACATTTTACAGGGGATTAATGACACATGGGGAGAACGACACCCGAAAAGCCATGTGCTTACTGTCGTTCTCCCTTTCTACCGGATAGATAACAAATTACCATATCCATTACAACAATTCTTCATGCTATTTTGTTTAACCCTTTACCCAACAGAATGGCCCTGTGCCAATGCATTCTCTTATGTATGCCTCGCATATATAAGAGAATGCATTGGCTTAACACATATTAAAAATGATAAAATTGTCAAAGAATGTAGAAAAATATTATAAAAATTGTTAAAAAATGTAAGAAAAAATTATAAAATTGTCAAAGAATGTAAGAAAAAATGGCAAAAAGTGTTTAAAAAGATTTTTTTTAGGCCAATGCATTCTCTTATATATGCGAGGCGACCTATGGTCGACTCGCATATATAAGAGAATGCATTGGCACAGGGCATAACTGTAACCATCACAATGTGGTCCATGAACCGGTTCCAATGATATCCATATTTTTATGGTGTATTTTATGTAACATAATTATATATTTGGTGGATAAATAAACAAGACGACCCACACCGGTGATCGACCATACGAGTGTGACGTGTGTCAGAAGGAAGCCAGTCATATCTGGAGCCTGACAATGCATAAGAGGACCAACACCGACGATCATCCATACGGGTGTGACGTGTGCCATATACATTTAGGACGTGTAGTGAATCAGAAAACCTGACAACACACAAGAGAATAAACACCGACTGTCGCCCACACGATAGTGGCGTGTGCCATATATGAGACATGTAGTGATTCATAAAACATGACAGCACACAAGAGAATAAACACCGGCGGTCGCTCACACGAGCGTAACTTGTCGGAAAGCATTTAATAAGTTCGAAACCTTAGGGGAATCCACACAGGCGATCGCACATACGAGTGTGATACAATATGCCATGTCTCACGCGTGTGTTCACTGGTTATCGTAGATGTTTTTTGAGGTTCTTGGTCCCAAATGAATGATACATTTAATCGGATGATGCATCTTTTTGGATCTTTTTTGGATCGTGAGAATTATCTCTGATAAATATCGCAATGATAAGGTGGGCACTATAAAATCAGCTGGAACGAACGATTTGCTAGTATTATTGTTGTTTGTTGTCAGAATTAATCTCATCACATCTCATGCAATACCAGCTGATTTAGCAAATGATCGCCGCAAACGCCACAATGGTATAGGGCACGACACCACCTGTTTGATATTTGGTGTGTTTTATACACGACATTAAGATCGCAAGATCCCGGGGCGTGTTGTTTATTTCGTGGATAAAACAGACGCGACCCGATAAAAATCACCATCAATTATTAGTTTCGGTAATACCAATTAAGTAACGCCGATGATTACATCCAGGTAGTGTAATTTAGTAGCAAGTCGTCGTATGCAGTCATTGTCCTGTATAGATTATGCTGCGTGCTTCCACTTACATGTAGCTAAATTTAACAAATATAGACGTCGATCCGATTGCTGATCCAACTGCTATTTTTGTTGAACTTCGATTAAACATAATCGAATAATGAACTACTACTGACAAGAATTATGAATAGCTAATCCTTGTAGTATTCGTTAGGCCAAAACAAAACAAAATGCCCGTCTTTAGGGTTTCCCTACCTACCATAGAAAAAGATGCCTACCAAAAACATTTAATTGAACTGCAGAAAGAGAAAAAAAATTGTGTTCAGTGGGAAGGGTATCGAAAGGTATCTTACCTATTTTCAAACCTCTCCTATAAAAACGTTTAGAAGTTTTATTAGTCAGGTGCCCTGGCTAATTCAAGATAACAATATTTAGTATTAAACTTTTCAATTAATCTTAATTGTGAAGCTTTTTTGATTGAATTGTCAATGACCTAATGGAATGTGAGAATAAAAAAATTTGAAAAACAAATTACCCTACCTACCTACCTATTATGTTAGACCATGTAACCTAAACACAGGTGACAGGTATTACTATTATTATTATTAAATTTTTTTTGCTATAATATTTCGAAGGGTCCAAAAACTTTTTCGCAGAATTGGCGACTCTTTGTGAGAAAATGTGACGTTCAAACTTCTTGCCACTCACAGTAAGGTGATATGGTTCTATATGTCGTAATTCTTGTCAGTATAGTAGTTCATTGTGTTCCCCTGTGCTGTAAAACGGTATGTCGTACACTCATGTTGTATGTTGATGCCGGGAAACTAGAAAAAGTGTCAGCGTTTGGGATCTTAGCGCCACGATATTGTCGAATGAGCAAACTTGATTTCCAAGCTATTCCAACGTGAACCCTTCGCATACGATAGGGCAATGATCGTCCGAAGATAGCAAACCCACACCCACCCACCCCCGATTTCTATTAGTATTCTACTGTAACTTTTTTAGAAAAAGATATTTGTCCCACCTCAGGTCTATCCATATAAGGTCAAGTGATTGGGACATTTCGCATGTTGAGTTGTAAATTCTTCAGTACTAACAAATTTCAATTAACCCTTTACCCAACAAACCGGCCAAATAAAGCATCAACAGTCTAAAATATCTTCGGTCTGTCTTAATAGAACCATACAAATATGGATATCATTGGAACCGGCTCCTTGACCACATTGTGATTGTTACAGTTATGCCCTGTGCCAATGCATTATCTTATATATGCGAGTCGACCATAGGTCGCCTCACATATATAAGAGAATGCATTGGCCTAAAAAAAATCTTTTTTTAACACTTTTTACCATTTTTTCTTACATTCTTTAACAATTTTATAATTTTTAATGTGTTAAGCCAATGCATTCTCTTATATATGCGAGGCGACCTATGGTCGACTCGCATATATAAGAGAATGCATTGGCACAGGGCGGTTCTGTTGGGTAAAGGGTTAATCAGCCTAACTTTCCCACTGAATTTCTATATAGTGTGACGTACCCGGGCTTACAGAATGTTGTGATTTAGATTCTCAACGTTTAAATATCTGTGTCGCCTCCCCTGCCCTCCATGTCGCTACGTCCCTACATGTGCGTGTTGTGAGAAAACCTGGTGCATTTATCATGTATTATTATCCATCCCTTAACTAACACCTTTTTCCGATTAGGCAAAAGCCGCCACGTGATAGTGCAGGAAAAAGTCATATTGTACTCCCGAATGTCATATTGGACTATGGAAACTAAATAACCACAAAAGTTTTATTCCCAAAATTTGGATAAACATAGATGGATAATAAAAATGTCACTATACAATGTTGTGTACATATTGAATTTTTCTTGTACTCGTCCAGGTTGTGGGGGAAAAGTCATATTGGACTCGACACTGGCGTGTCTCGTCCAATATGACTTTTCACCACAACCTGGACTCGTACAAGAAAAACACATACTGTACACAACATTGTATAATAACTTTATAATATGTCACCTTGGTGGACTAATCTTTTACTTGAATACTTGGGAGTGGATAATTTGTAAATTAATGCGTGCGAGATAATAGAACACATAGGCTTATTGTAATCACGATAGACCGTTTTACAGCTCTGCAACTATTTAAAGATATGTACGTGTAAATAAAAGTCTGTCACCAGACCTAATTGGAAAACATTCAGTGGTCGAGCGCCGATTGTGGTGTTATAATGTTTGCTCACAAACTTCGTACTGACACTGATCATTAGAGACCTTTCGCAAAAATCACTATTACGATTACGGATAGGATATATTGTCCTAGTAAGGTTGACACCACTACAATTTAGCTACGATAGCTAATTGGTGATACGGCATATGCCCCACTGTATTCAGTTACACATATATTTGATGGAAAAAGTAATATGTGTCTCTTTCAGATCCCATGTTCGTATCCGTGTGTAATACACCACACATATAATGTTAGAACGTCCCGAAGGCATATCTTTGACACATCTGCACATAATTATAGACTGCGTGTGGTGTATTTTTGTCTCACATAAGAGACCCCGTGCGTAAAGATCGAGTTTTGGCCGTATACTGGCAGGATATATTCCATATCCGTAATCGTCTTCGTGGTTTTGCGAAAGGTCTATATTATCTAAAAAAGGAACCGATTTGAATAGCAAGACGAGAACTTTAAAATCAACACGAGCAGCCATGAACTCCCCCATTGTATAAAGTACTGAATAAATTTTAAATTTAAATATCTTGTATTTACAAAAAATAAGGTATCGCAGCCTGTCGAAAAAAATAATCTGAGTTTTTGAACGCTTCGTATGTTTTTCAAGAGTTATCTATCCTGGAAACGCGCTAACTTACGAGATAACAATTTCTACCTTTCCACGTGCATTTAGTTTGCTGTAAATATGTTTATTCCTTGGAGTCCTATCTCATCGTCAATATATCTATTCTATAAGATCGTGAAAATAGAGGAATCCACAAATCTTCCATAGCTGTATATCAGAAAACCGATCAATGGGAAAGTATTAAATAAAACGCGAGCGGAAAAGAGCAGACGGTTGTCCCATAGGTTAGCGCGTTTCTAGGATAGATAACTCTCGAAAAACATACGAAGACAACACCTTTCGCTTTTATAACAGTTGGAATAAAGAATCATCAAGATCATCGTCATCCCCGTTACTATCGTTACTGTCTGTATCTGTATCCAAATCAAGATCAACAGATATGTCATCTTCACTTTCAGGACTTTCAACATCACTAATGTCGTCGTTCCCCCCGCCTTCGTCTTCAGATTCCGAACTGGTTTCAGGAAATAGAACTGAGTCATCTGAACCACCATCCAAATTACTTAAATCATCATCTTCATCATCATCATCATCATCGTCGTCGTCAACATCATCGTCTTCTTCTTGAAGCTGATCGTCGTCAGCGTCTCTCAGTTTTCCAATGTCATACAACCTACAGATACTTTCATCTGTGCCAACATCTTCCATCTGATTCTCAACAACAGCCAACATGTTGTCAAATTTATCAACACAAAGATCATAAATACTTCGGGTCTTGAGGTCCATGGTTGATATATGTGAGTAATTTGTTGCGTCGAATGTTCTGAATGCTGAACCAAATGGACTTCTGTAACGGTCATCTTCTGGGTCTGTCTCTAAATCAATGTGTGTTGCGAAAATCACATCTCCTGAGGTAGTAAATTTTATTTGGCATTGGTCCAGAGATGGCACAGTGTGTAACAAATGGAAGTTACGAATGTCCCAAACTTCAGAGTTGATGATGATCTCTAGACCCATTGGATGGAAAACACCGCTGATATGCTGGTTAAATTTATCAAACTTGTGAATTGACTTGGCCATTCTCGTGTCCCATAAAACACCATCATTGAGCACTAGCTCGTCCTCTGGGTGGAATGTTGCCATATTTGTACTGTAGTTGTTTGCCTTCTTATCATCAAACAAAGTTCGTATTTTGCTGCCTGTCGAAACATCATATATATGTGCAGTTTCATCTTTTGTGCCTATGATTTTATCTTGCGTCAAATTGCTAAATTCTGCGTGGTTGTCTTCAAAGTTATATACATTATCCAACATATTATCACTGTATTTCCATAGAGCGGCTTGGGGTTCACTTCCCCGCCCTGTTGAAGTCAGTAAAGATTTACCATTCCTTGCTACTTGGCAGTGGGCCACAGCAGACTGATGACAAGAAAAGCTGTGGACTTCCTCCGCTGTATTCAGACTGGTAAATTTCAAATCACCAGCAAATGTGCCAAGTATTAGGAACTCATGGTCAGTCCAGAAAGTACAACTGGATATGCCTTCATCTATGCCATCCCTATAAGTCCTAACTGGACAAAACTTGCTATATATATATTTCCTGTTGCATTGTTGTCCATCTCTTCCTCCGTAGAGTGGTTTGATCGACTGATGAAATATTCTAGATGTGATGTTGGATGGAGCAGATGTTCTTCCCCGAGGAACGGGACATCTGTGAGGTTGGAAAAGCGACATTGGTGGACATGTTGATACCGGATTTTGACACAGTGCATGCTGCTTCCTTAGGTATTCTGTGACAATTTTATCCAGATTCATATCGCCGGGAGGTCGGCCATAAAATCGAGGCTTCACCAGCAGGTTCTGGTTAATGTTGTCTCGACTAAACTTACTCTCAGTTTGGTGATACTTATTTTGGAACGCTGAAACTGGTGAAGGTATATACTTGCAACCAATGGTAAATTTGATGGGTCCAGAAGTTCGTGGGGTTGATGGACTTGAAAATCCTGAATTATGACCGCGGCTGGTCTGCTGAAGAATACTGTGGGCAGATGAACTTGTATGAGCAACTGACTTCGACATCTGTTTAGGTGTGATTGGCGAGTATATCATGGGATTAGACGGGTGGACGAAGGGTGGAGTGTTACACCGTGGTAATTTAGCTTCCAGTTGTAGATGTGCAGCTGTGTCTACCAGACCTTTAGATAATAGGTAGTCATTTATCAGTTGAAGTAGTTCTTTCTCTCTGTAATTTATCTTTGTCTGTGCGACTATACTTGCTCTTCTGATATCCTCCAGTGAAGCACTGACGGTGTCGTTGGACTTCCCAGAAACCTTTTCCAATAAATTGCTGGCATACTTGCAGAATTTCACATGCTCTTGTCTCTTGTCTTGCAAAACTGGCTCTCTCATTAGATACTGTAATTGTCCATTGTTGAACATTGGGAGCTTGCTGATTATTTGGCGAACTGTTTCACATCTTGCTAGTCCAAGAAGAGCTCGACAGGCCAGCGCTCTTATTGAATCTGCATCAGTGATAGGGGTTTTTATTGATAAGAGAGACAACAGTGACATGATACCATTGTTGTGTCGAGTCCCATTCCACATCTTACTTAGGATATCCTCACCACCTCTGTGGTTGACCTTTTTACGAGATCCTCCACTGACATATCTCCCAACACCCGCACCAAGCCGATCAACAGGTCCACACACACAATTAATCAACACATTCAATGCTGATTTCTGCACGTCAGGTTCCGCAACAAGAATATCTCCTTCCGTCAAGCCAATAATAGCACTTATCCCAGGTGTGGCCATCTCATCTGGCAAAGTCACACTTTCCAGTAACAAAAGCTGGGATCTTGATGAAATCGTGCAAACAGCTAGAACATCGAGGCAATTTTTTATTGTTTCTGCCTTTCCTGGGAAATTGTTCCAGCTAGGAGCCAGAGCAGCTAGTTGCATGAGTAGCTGGATACCACCAAGCGTGTTAAACTCAACTTCAGGTTTCCATTGTGCCCTTATTGGGAGGTACTCCATTAACAGCTCCATGTTTTCTTGTAATATTTCAACGTCCAATTTCATAGGTTTATAGGGTTGTTGATCTTCAAGTGGGGAGCCATCATTCCTTGCATGTGACCTCCTGATTTCATCTGCTTTAATTGAAAGATGAGCCTCAAAGTATTTCTTGAGAGTGAGAGAAACATGCCTGGCAGCTTGTCGCATTGTGTATATAGCATCATCGCTATATCTGGAGCTAGCATTTTCATCTGTGTTAACAATCCCCTGGGTACCAATCACATTGAAGAGTCTACGCAATCCGTCTTTCCTATCAAACAGATCAAGCATATTCCTAAAAGGAAAGCACTGACTGAAGAACATAGCTGCGTGACAGCGACTGGAGTCGTGAGAGCACTCTATAAGCCATAGCATATAACAGACTAGGTCTGATGTTATGTGATCTGGGAGAATACTGAGCATTTCCATTGCATCTTCAAAATAAGAAAGGTAATAGAAGCACAGTGATGCACCTGTGGCTGCTACCGATGGTCTGTACACATGAAGAAGTTTCTGGATTCCTTCTGCAGCAAGAAACTCGACAGCAAACTTTTTATGACACAGTAAAGTTGCACAATATTTTAAAGCCTCGAATGCCAATCTCCCATCTTTGTTCTCTCTTGGATTTATTAGATTGAAGATTATATCTAACGCATTGTTTTCAAAAGCAGCACCTAGGAGCTCTTGGTATTCTGCCATTGGAGTCACGTACTGTAATATGAGTCGTTGTTTCATGCAGCAAGTTAGTGGATCCAGGGAATAAGTACTGATGAGATATGACTCAAGTTCAATCCAACTGCTGTTACTGGCTTCACTTACTGAGCGGCTGTCATTGGTGGTTCTAGGTTTCTTGAATCTAAACAGCTCTTCACTATAGTAGCTAGGTGACAGTGATCTCTTCATCCTTGCTTTTCCTGTCCGATGAATATCTGACTCCGTTTCGGATATGTTTTTCTCAGGAGTCTTTTCTTGATGAACAATGCAACCAGATGGCTTGGAGGGAGATTTGTCACCAAACATTGAAAAATGTCTTTTCTCCTTCTGCTTCTCTGTCAAATCGGAGCCACTGCCATCAAATCTCATTTCTTTTTGCAGATCCCTTAAGCGTTGTAACATCAAAGGCACCAGTTTACTACTCGGTTCTTTATGCTTGACAGCTACATCTTGTATTTCCATAGCTCCTGCGAGCAGCCCAGTGGCATATGACCGCAAGGGTTCACTAGCTTTCTCAGACCAGCGAAATAAGTTCTTCACAATCCCTTCCGTTTCCTGAAAAACAACTGATGTTTCTAATCCTGGAAGCAAGTCTAAAGCAAGCCGAACTCCAGCAATAATAACGCTATTTTCTTGATTTGACATAATGTAAGTGCTGACTAGCTTGTCCATGAACTCCTCATTTTTGAAAACAGCCTTCATCATGTGACCAAGAACACATTGTGGATTTGCTCGAGCTGGATGCCGATCATCGAAAGGATCAGGATCACTTTTATAGTAAACTTCAGTTTCTCTTTCAATAATCTCAGCAATTCTTGTTAAAGTGAATAGAGGGTTATATGGTTGGTTGGTTGAATCACCGTTCTCTCTCGACCATGCTTCTAACAGGTCATCCAGTTCTGTTTCTGATTTCGACATGATTTTATTTTTATTGAATATTGCACCATGAAATTAACTTACATGTAAGACACGTGTAGTGGATATTATACAGCACGTTCGACAGTATATGAGTTGTCAGTTGCATTCCTGGCGGTATGGTTTATATTAGTTCTAACTCTTAACGCTGACTTCCTCATCTACGATAATTTTAACGCAAAATAAAAAAAAGTGGTTTCCCACAAGAGAACCCGCTATTGTGCGATAAAAAACAACAAGGTTTGGGACACACTAAAAAGTGTAAGTCGGGGCCGGGAAAGCTCCAAATAAAAGGTGTAAGCGGGATATCACATGCCACATGGCATTTTGTTCAATGTTTCCATTTGTTATATGTCTCTGGGTTAGGATATGGCATACATTTCAGTTTAATTTTTTGTCCAATTTGTTGATTTTATTCAAATGTTTTCGTTTGGAGCACACTAAAAAGTGTAAGAGTCCGACTCCAGAAGCCGACTGGGTGTCGGATTATCTCCTTTGGTTCTCTATAGATATTAATACAATTGCTTTGGAACTCCATATCCGCTAAAGGGTTATCATAGGTCAAAAAGTTCATGTTGCTATGACAACGAGGACTTCAAATTGACAACGATTGTGTGAACTTATATATGTGTTGTCACTATGTGGCCATCAAAATAATTTATTCAGTCTAGTTTTAGACATTAATTTTGCTGGTGGAATAACATAGCATTTTGTTATGGCAAGGATCCGAGAGTGATCGGTTAGACCAAAAATTTACATTATAATTACCATGTTGTTTACATAGTTTATGGGTGTATTTTTCACTAATCCGTTGTACATATACTATTGAGTATAAATGGAGATGGTACCATAAATGGCCGGATTTAGGGTAGAGCCCCCCCCCCCTTTAAAACCCCTCCTTGTGGAATGAATGTGTATCAGCCAGCTCCACCAGATCATGCCATGAATCTCTACTCTGGCTAACGCCCGTAGAGGTCATATTCAACCAGTACAAAACGCTTACTAATCATTTTGACAAAGACCCGTTTGAAAAATTGGCCTTAAGTTTTTATAAACAAATGCTAGGAGTTAATTCTAAGGCGACTAATTTGGCGACTCGTGGTGAACTGGGGAGATTTCCACTGGGCTTCAAAGTAACCCAGCAAGTTATACGTAATTTTGTTCGAATTATCAAACTTAATGACAGTTCGCTACTACATGATGCTTATTTGTGTAATCTGAATACATATTCTAAGGGTCAAGTAACATGGCTTAACTCCATTCAAACAATTCTTGACATTTCTGCATATAAAGATGTATGGGATAACAAATATGTAAAACACATCCCAAGAAGGTTGAAAAGAGTATAATGAGTAATTTAAGGTCCAAATATATAAAACAATGGGAACTACAAACCCTTCACTCTGAAAAACTTAGGACTTACATAACTATTAAAGATAATTTTGGTTGTGAGAACTACCTATTTCATCAAAAAACCTATAAGTACAGGAAAACACTTTGTAGATTGAGGATAAGTGCTCATTCTCTGCACATTGAAACTGGCAGACATACTCGTCCGAAAAAAACTGACATTAATGACAGAAAATGTAACATTTGTAACAGCATTGAAGATGAGGCCCACCTCATACTGCATTGTAAGAAGTATAGTTCACCAAGTTATGTTTGATGCTCTAAATAGTTTTATTGATAGATTTTATTTTCTACCGGAAAACGAGAAACTTTCGATAATTCTAAGTTGTAATGAGTATGATATATGCACAGTTGTAACTAAGTTTCTAGGTGCAATATTAAAGGACAGAGGTCAAATATAAGTCCTGAAAGTGGTAATATACACAAGCATGTATTTTCTGATTATGTTGTTCTCAGTTGTGCATTGTTCATTTAGGAGATAAACACACCCTGTTGAGTTGTACATTCTGGGATTCGAGAATGAAAACAGTTTGTGAACGAGCCGGCTTGCCGGCGAGTTCACAAACTGTGTTCATACTCGAATCCCAGAATGTACAACTAAACAGGGTACGTTTATCTCCATTGTAATTCAATCTAGCAAGGAATTTGCTAAAAAAAAACTGTATAAAAAGTATAATTTAGTCATTTTCATGACACGAATCGAGACTTTCATTTCGCCGTTGTCACCGTGCACAAATCATTGGGTTTGTTCATTGCGTTACTCGGAACACTGCTCCGTAACCATTTCCTGTGGGGCGGGTTGGCTCGTTTCGCTACTCCGTTCTGCGCCGATGAAATTGTACCGTGCCACATTCAGATTTGATGCACTCTGAAGCAGCCGATGAATGGTATCTATAGACAACAACGCGCGGGTGTGCTCGTTTCGCTACTCGTTCTGCGCCGATGAAATTTGACCGTGCTACATTCAGATTTGATGCACGCTGAAGCGGCCGATTTCGGTGAATCGAAAACGAAAGTTAGCCGCTCTCGGTCAATCAGAATGCTTGTTTTTAGGGACAAATACTCAATATTATTGCGCTTAATCAGAATAAGGAATAAGGAATATCTTATTGCACTTTTAAAGTGAAATGAGGACTCTCTTGTTGTGCTTAAGCGCAATAAGAAGTATTCTTATTGCACTTAAGTGCAATAAGGAATATTCTTATTGGCAAGTTATTGCGCTTAAGCACAATAAGAGCTAATTGTGCTTAAGCGCAATACGGAATATTCCTTATTGCGCTTACGCGTAATTAGCCACATTACATAATCTCCCTATAATTCAAATGGTGTAGTCCATGGTACAATGGGTGGAGCAAATATAGGATAATTCTACTATATGCAGAGGGGTGATCTCATGAGGGAGATATTAATTGCGCTTAAGTGCAATAAGGATGTAATTGCACTTAAGCTCAATAAGAGATTCCTTATCGCGCTTAAGCACAATAAGATATTTCTTATTGTGCTTAAGCGCAATTAGATCTTCCCTTATTGTGCTTAAGCGCAATAAGGGATTCCTTATTGCACTTAAGCTCAATTATTTGTTAAATGTCAATTTGGCATCCCATAGAAACAGGTTATAACTGAATTATCATTTAAATAATAATGCATTATATTACGGCACATTCCATTATAATATTACTGTGTAGTGATATTCTACTTGCCACACGAGCTGTCCGTGTCTCGTCCAACGTTCCACCAAAGACGATGGTTTTACTCTATGTCGAGTAGGTTCGTGTGTCCTGCATGGATTCCATCAATATGCAAATGTTTGTATAACCTTTGTTTATTTATTTAATGGTCATTTCTTAATTGATTTATAATCATTGATGTGCGGATGAGAACGGGGGCACATGTTTACTGCCGATTTCGTACCTATGTCGGTTGGGTGTCTGATCACTGAGTGTGGGTCACTTGTTTAAATCGCACCACCTTTTTGAAAGAAATATGTTTATGTAATTTTTAACCTTTATGAATTATTTATTTAATGGCCATTTCTTAATTTATTTATCGACCGGTATGCTTATATGACATCTCAGCGTATAGCCTTTCAATCAGCCCTCAAGCACGTAGTGATTTCTCACATGTAATGTTCACCAACTTGAATGACAGTGAAGAAGGAAGAAGTGATTTATTCCACTGAGACCGTGTCACAATAAAACATAGCTGCTAGACCCGATTAAACTGTGGACTAACGGGGATAAGCAGGGTTTTATGCGGTTTCGGACAAAATTAGTCAAATTGGGGGGGGGGTCGTAAACAGCAGCTTTAGATAAAATTGGGGGGGGGGTATACATAAAATTGTGAGTAAATCTGTTCTTTTTCTTTTGTTCCCCCCCCCCCCCCCCCCCCCCCCCCGTGCTTCGTGCATGGAGGGTCCCCAAGTGCGAAAGACATTCAAAAATTTATTTTTGCGCATGTAAATCTGATCTTCTCCGTTGGGGTTCCTTCTCACGCTTACCAAATTGACTATACCGCGTACACATTACTCTATTCGGTCTCGGGCTCTGATTACAACTTTTAGTCCCTCCCTCAAATAGTATACTTGAACGCTCAATACCAGTTCCTGATTCTCCAGACCAAATTTTAATGCACGAAAAAATTGCCTATCCTGATTCCATTCAGCCTTTTCCAAAAAAGTCTTGTGGATCGGATCATCCATTCGTCGACTCCATTGTTAATATTCAGTTTGCTGGTTGCATCTGAACAATATCCGTGGCCGTGTATTGTCCAAATAATTCCACGACGCAATGAATAATGTGGCTGAACAATATGTAAAACTAGAACCGCAAAACTGTCCACAACTCGAACAAGAGTTACAACTTGTGCAAGACAACGGCAAAGCAAACACATCTGTCCCAGGGGAAGAAAAGGGCGCACATACAAATGTGTCAGATATATCGGTAGACTCCACGTATTCATGTGGTGTGTGTGAAAAACAATTTACTGAGAAACATCGCCTTATATTTCACAGTAGCTATTGTAATTCATTGGATACAAGATGCAATGACGAAAAATTAACATGTCACATATGTGGCCCTGGCAAATCCTATATATCGAAGAATTCACTAACAAGACACATGCTTGTGCATACTGGCAAGAAGAAACATGCATGTTCTTATTGCGAGAAAACATTTGCACGATCTGATGAGTTGAAAAGTCACATCCGGAAACACAAGAAAGAAAAGGAATCATTATCTAAAGATGGTTGTACTCAGACAGATGCGAAAGAGTCAGATATACATTCGCACATTCCCATGTATTCATGTGTTATCTGTGAAAAGCAATTCGTAAAGAAACAACAATTGACATACCATATTAGCTATTGGCACTCGTCGGGTGGTCGAGATGCTGGCAAAAAATTTATATGTGACATTTGTGAACCTGCCAAATCCTATATAGCGAAGAATTCACTAGCAAGACACATGCTTGAGCATACTGGTGAGAAGAAACATGCATGTTCATATTGTGAGAAAACATTTGCACGAGCTGATGAGTTGAAAAGTCACATCCGAACACACAAGAAAAAAAAGGAATCGTTATCTAATGATGGTTGTGTAGAGACGGCAGATGTGAATGAGTCAGATATGCATTCTCATATTGCCACGTATTCATGTGGTATCTGTGAAAAGCAATTCACAAAGAAGCAACAATTGACATTTCATATTAGTTATTGGCACTCATCGGGTGAACGAGATACTGACAACAAATTTATATGTGACATCTGTGGTCCTCCCAAATCCTATATATCGAGGAATTCACTAAATAGGCACATGGTTGAGCATACTGCTGAGGAGAAACATGCAAGTTCATATTGTGAGAAAACATTTGTACGATCTTATGAGTTGAAAAATCACATCCAGATACATGATAAAAATGGGGATTCTAATGATGGTTGTGCAGACACAGATGCAAAAGAGTCAGATATAAATTCGCACAATGCCCCGTATTCATGTGGTATATGTGAAAAGCAATTTACGGAAAAACATCGTCTGGCATATCACATCAACTATTGGCATTCAATGAATGGACGAGGGAATGAAAAAAAGTTCACATGTCACATTTGTGGACCTGCCAGATCCTATTTGTCAAGAATTGCACTTATAAGGCACATGATTGCTCACAGTGAGAAGAAACATGAATGTTTATATTGTGAGAAAAAATTTGCACGACCTGATTTGTTGAAAAGTCATTTAAAGATTCACAAGAAAAACACTGATACTGATGACAATGATGCTTGCACCGACACTGATCCAAAATTAAGAAGTTCAAATATACATCCGCATTCTTCTACTGTTATGTATTCTTGTGATGTGTGTGAAAGACAATTTAGCCAAAAACGTCGCCTGGCATACCATATCAGCTATTGGCATTCAATGACTGGACGAGGGAATGAAAAAAAATTCACATGTCACATTTGTGGATCTTCCAAATCCTATTTGTCAAGAATTGCACTTATGAGGCACATGCTTGTACATGGTGAGAAGAAACATGAATGTTTATATTGTGAGAAAAAATTTACACGATCTGATCAGTTGAAAAGTCACCAAATGATGCACAAGAAAACCATGGATACTGCTAAAGCCATGGATACTGCTAAAACCATGGATACTGCTAATAATGATGCTTGCATGGATACTGTTGCGAAAATAAAAAGTCCAGATATACATGTACATCCGCATTCTACTGCACATAAATATTCGTGTGGTGTGTGTGAAAAAGTATTTACAGACAAACGTCGACTGGCATACCACACCAGCTATTGGCATTCATCAAAAGGTCGGAGGAATGATGCAAAATACACATGTCATATTTGTGGTCCAGCTAAATCCTATATAGCGAGGAATTCACTTACAAGACACATGCTTGTGCACAAAGAAGAGAAGAAACATTCATGTTCATATTGTGAGAAAAAATTTGCACGATCTGATAGGTTGAAAAGTCATATCATGATGCACACGAAAAACGATGCGATAATCAAAAGTTCAGTTGTAGATCCGCATTGTACTATGTATTCATGCCGTGAGTGTGATAAACAATTTACAGACAAACGTCGCCTGGCGTATCACATCAGCTATTGGCATTCATCAAAAGGTCGAAAGGATGATGAAAAATACACATGTCAGATCTGTGGTCCTCTCAAATCCTATATATCGAGGAATTCACTTACAAGACACATGCTTGTGCATAGAGAGGAGAAGAAACATTCATGTTTATATTGTGAGAAAACATTTACAAGATCTGACCGTCTGAAAAGTCATATAAAGACACACAAGATAAACAGGGATAACGGTGACAATGCTGCCTGCATAGATACTAATCACAATGATGCTCGCATAGATACTAATCACAATGCTGCTCGCATAGATACTAATCACAATGATTCCTGCATAGATACTAATCACAATGCTGCCTGCATAGATACTAATCACAATGATGCTTGCATAGATACTGATCACAATGATGCTTGCACAGACACCGATTCGAAAATAGAACGTTCAGATATACGTGTACATCCGCATTCTACTACAGTTATGTATACTTGTGCTGTGTGTGAAAGACAATTTACAGACAAACGTCGTCTGGCATACCACACCAGCTATTGGCATTCATCAAAAGGACGAAAGGAGGATGAAAAATTCACATGTCATATTTGTGGTCCTGTCAAATCCTATATATCGAGGAATTCACTTACAAGACACATTCTTGTGCATACTGGCGAGAAGAAACATGCATGTTCTTATTGTGAGAAAACATTTGTACGATCTGATGAGTTGAAAAGTCATATAAAGATACACAAGATAGACAGGGATAACGATGAAAATGTTGCTTGCATAGATACTAATCATAATGATCCTTGCACAGGCACCGATTCGAAAATAGAAAGTTCAGATATACATGCTACTATACATTCTACTACAGTTATGTATTCTTGTGATGTGTGTGAAAGACAATTTACAGACAAACGTCGCCTGGCATATCATATAACCTATTGGCATTCAATGATTGGACGAGGGAATGAAAACAAGTTCAACTGTCACATTTGTGGACCTGCCAGAACATATCTGTCAAGAATTGCGCTTAAGAGGCACATGCTTGCACACGGTGAGAAGAAACATGAATGTTTATATTGTGAGAAAACATTTACTCGACATGATCTGTTAAAAAGTCACCACTTAATGCACAAGAGACATCAGGATTGCCCACAATCAGATATTACAAATTATGAATGTGATCTATGTGTCAGACAGTTTGAGAAGAGAACCAGCCTGATACAACACGTGGCAAGTTGTCATCCATCTAAGGAAGTCCAGAATGACGAAAAATTCATGTGTGAAATATGCCCTGTTGAAAAATTATTTCTGTCAAAGAAATATCTGAAAAGGCATATGCTTTTGCATGGAGAGAAAAAACATGCTTGCTCACGGTGTTCGAAGCTGTTTGCAACAACTGCCACACTTAGATGTCATGTGAAGAATCACCATAAAAATGATGACATAACTGAGACAACTGAACGTGAAAGTGATATATGTCAGATTGTTTATGGTACAGAAACAGATTTGTCAAAACATGCATGTGTACCTGCAAATGAGAACAGACAGACGGAACATTGGGTCTGCGAGGTATGTGGTCAGAAGTTTAAATACATTAGCAGTTTAAACACCCACTTGTTAGTTCACTCGGACTTGATGCCTTACACCTGTCATGTCTGTCAGAAATCATTTAAGGCGAAGGGCAATTTGAAAACTCACATCATGAGGCATTCGTCGGATAAAACATTTGTGTGCGAGAAGTGTGGTAAAAGATTTTCATGTCAAGGTGATATGAAGTTGCATCAAAGAATTCATTCTGATGAAAAGCCATTCAAATGCACTGTGTGCGGGCATAGATTTCGTGACAGGAGGAACTTATTGACTCACAAATACACGCACGTGAGTGCTAAATTGTACCCATGCAGCCATTGTGGGGCTGGATTCTCGAGGAGGAAATTTCTCTTCAATCACGTGACGAAACAGCATCCAACTGAAACCGCTTGACCAAATACTAATTTCGCTGAAGGGGTCCATCTCACCAAAAACGTGCTGAAGGGTACACAGGTTTTTTAAATGTGCTGAAGCCTACACAGGGTTTGAAATCTCATTATAAATGACGTTTAATTTTCGTGTCTGCTATTATTACTTTCCAATAAAAATTAAAATGGAACTAAAAACAAACTGCTGATGGACGCCAGACTTCCATGAACAGAGCAAACTCCATACAGCGCCCTCTACGTTATCACTGCGATATAGCACTGCCACAAGGATGGTACAAGGATGCAGACGATAAATCTATTTTTACAGATCGTCGCGGAACTATATTTAGTCACCTATTATCTTGTTTTGACCACCAAATTTTTTTTAAGTTTGCAATAATGGTAATTCTTTCGATCTTGATAAGAACAATATGAACTGAGCCAGACATAGACAATTTTAATCCTAAAACATAAGAACTAAAAACACGTAAGAAATACTTACCAATTAATGTCCTTATGGCAGTGGTATCTCAGCGGAGCGATGGGAGATAACTCTGCCTGGAGTTTGTGAACAGAGTTCAAGTATCGGTGTTACTGCCGGTCACAAACCATGTGTACCCTCAAGCACATTTTCAAAACCTCTGTACCATTCAGCACTTGTTTTGGTGAGAGTGACCCCTTCACTACTTTCGTCTGTGTGACTATTAAATTGGTTGTATCACCGATAACTTATTTTCACTTGAGACAAAAAGACCATTTGTAACTTTCTACATTTGTATGGGAGGTAATTTTCACATTTTAAAACATGTATTAAATAATTTGGCTAAAAGGGTCTGTACACTAAATCCGACCATTTATGGTACCATCTCCTTTTATACTCAACATAATATATGCAATTGATGAATTAATTTGAGCCATGAATTACATGTAGCGCAAAAATACACTCATGTTCTCTATGAATGATGCAAACAACATGGTAATTATAATGAAAATGATGTTATTACCCTAATCATAAACTCATTTTCATTGTAATAACCATGTTCTTGAGTATAAAAGGAGATGGTCCCAAAAATGGCAGGATTTGGTGTACAGTACCCCTTTAAATTGTACATGTAATTAAAAATTCTTCTATTTTAATTTCGCCAGAAAGAAGCTGAGCCTTTAATTTCTCATTTTAGGATGGCTATACCAATCCTTTTCAAATGTCCATACTTACTTTGAATTCAACCCTTGAGATTAGTTTTTGTATACCGTACGCCGGTTTTGAACATAACGTGACGCATTATGTTATTGGTCCGTCCTTTCGCTTTTTTCGTTTTCGGGTGATAACTTTGGTAAGTCTGAACTGAAATTTGGTATGTGGGTTTACTAGCCCAAAATACAGGTCATATTCAAATTCGGGTTCCGCCCCCCCCCCCCCCCCCCCCCACCCACCAATTTTCACCAGAGTTACGACCCTTTTTGTTTGAATTTGCACTTAAGTTTCGTTTCCGGATGATAACTTAAGTCTGAATTGAATGGAACGAATGGTATGTGAGTTTACTAGCCCAACATACATGTCAATTTCGAATTTGTGTTCGGCCCGCCAATTTTCACTTGAGTTTTCAACATTCACCATACTTGTGTGTTTTTTTTTGGTCAAACTATATACCGTGTGTCGATGCTGTTGAGTTAAGTTAGCTATATAATGCATACGTTTAAAAACCATCGATAAAACATGAATACTCAGTTACTTAACAGCCTCCGCTCACAGTATTATGGTCGGTATTTGTTTTATGTATATTCATTTCGCCTTCTATGTACCGCCTGATGACTTCGGGGGTAAAAAATATTTGATTCGAGTCGAGGAACCCACCCATCAAAGCTCAGAGTGATCAGATATAGATTTTTATGTTTACCCATACCATAGTATGGTAAACATAGTGTCAACGTCCGGATTTACCACTCGTCGTTAGTCCGTCCGTCGTCTGTCTTTATGTCTATCTGTCTGTAGACACTTTACGCATGGTGCGATAACTCGAACATTTTCTATCCGACCGGAATCAAATTTTGTATGTGGGTTTCTCAGCCCAAAATACAGATCGAGTTCGAATATGAGTTTGATCCGAGTTTTTTATACGGAGTTATGGCCCTCTGACATAGAATTCATGCATGCTTCGATAAATCAACAATTTTTCAACTGATAGGAACCAAATTTGGTACGTGAGTTTGTCAACTCAAAATACAGATCGAGTTTGAATATGGGTTAGATCTGACATTTTATACCAGAGTTATGAACCTTTTTCAACTAAGAATTGAACAAATAACCATAGCAGTCTACAACTAATTAATTACCAGTGGTATCACTTTAGCTCTGAGCGAAAATGTTCGAGTTATCGCACCATGCGTAAAGTGTCTACAGACAAACAGACGGATGGACTAATGACAGGTGGTCAATCCGGACGTTGACACTACCATACTATGATATGGGTAAGAGTAATTTTTATGTTTACCCATATCATAGTATGGTAGTGTCAACGTCCGGATTGACCACATGTCATTAGTCCATCCGTCTGTTTGTCTGTAGACACTTTACGCATGGTGCGATAACTCGAACATTTTCTATGTGATCGGAACCAAATTTTGTATATGAATTTATCAGCACAAAAGACAAATCGAGTTCGAATATGTGTTTGATCAGACTATTTTTAACTAATTTATGGCCCTTTTTCGAAAATAATATTCACTCTTAAAAAAAAAAAAATAGTTTGAATTCCTTGCTCTATTTAACATAAGCCTGTGATTTGTTGACAGCTCTGCTGTATAATTGATACTAATCGGTCAGCAGTGAGGTGTTTATCTTGATGGCTGTTGTGGGTAGAATTTGATACAGTATCATTATAAACTGAAATTGGAATCTCTTGACCAAGTATTCCATGTCCAGGTCACCTATCCACATTTAACCCAAGGCTGTGGTGGTTCAGCATTACATATCCTGTTCCAGTGCATTCTCTTATATAAATGTGAGTGACCCATAAATTCCAATAATTTGTGTTATGTGCATTGTCTATAATAGTACCTAACAGTATACACTATAATTCAACATCAAAACTCTCATTTATGATTCCGATCAGAGTAATTTACTCTCGCCAAGGGATGGTTAACATCTGCCGATCGTGATCGGCCTCTCGTTAAAATCTATTATTGTTCACCACCTGGAATATTTAGTGACCCAGTAAAAGTCGACGAGAAGACTGTCTCGGACCAAATTGCGGATGAAGATGGATAACTCTAAAATCAAGTGGCTTTTTGTGTCAGAATTTGACAAACCGGCAACATTTCGTTGAAGAAAATGTTGATAAATAACAGGTTTTGGGCAATTTTATACTATATTTGACTGTGGATAGCTTTATTTTTCGGCAATTAATCGATTCTGTATGCCTGTATGGTGCTTATTTGAATTATCTGGGCTGGTCCATGCCTGTATGGTGCTTATTTGAATTATCTGGGCTGGTCCATGCCTGTATGGTGCTTATTTGAATTATCTGGGCTGGTCCATGCCTGTATGGTGCTTATTTGAATTCTCTGGGCTGGTCCATGTCTATATTGTGCTTATTTGGAACATTTGTTTCATCAACAAATTGCCATCTTCCGACAGGATATGGTGCATGTCTGCCAAATTTTTTTGAACCATCACTCTGGTCAAACAAAGATAGTGCAAACATTTTGCTGGATATCTGTTAGTAACATTTAATGCTAATATACCAGTACTAGTATTATATGTCACTTGTTATATTGATGTGGCTGCAATTAAGTTCATCTGCAATTACATGTCATAAAATATTCTTTATATTAATAGGATCTAATTCTGGATGATTTTTTTCTGAAAACACGCGAGACATATTCCTCTCACATATGTTCGACATAAATATTGACTTCCCTTACAATGAATTGTGCTTCAGTGCAATTAAGTTGTGACTTGATCGCTAAATAAATGATGATAGTGATTGATTTAGCAACATTATGTTGGCCTTTAAAATAATCTCAATTTCAAACTATCAATTCGAAGGGAAAAATCATTATCCTCTATAACCACTGTATGCTATAGTACTATAACAACACCTGCCCTACTATGGCTGAAGGGGTCACTCTCACCAAAAAAAAGTGCTGAATAGTGCACAGGTTTTAAAATTATGTTCTAAATGACGTTTAGTTTTCGTTTCTGTCATGATTTCCTTTAGAGAATAACTGTTTACGTTATAATGATCATTAAAATGAACCGAAAACAAATTTCTGATGGGCGCCAGACTTTCAGGAACACAGTTGTGCCTTCTTAATGATATACACGTCCTGGTGCTGAATAGGTCACTCACCGGTTTTCTGTGATAAAGTTACCCAGGTTCCTAAATTTGTGATAAAGTTACCCAGGTTGAAGAGAATTGTGATAAAGTTATCCAGGTTAAGCAAATCTCACAATATCAACTCGATTTAAAAGTCACCGATGGAAATATTGTTCAGTTTTGGCAAATTAATAGCCCTTATTAATAATAAATTAAGATATATTAGTACTGTAGTTTGTCATTTTGATCGCAAAAATCAATAATTTGTTGCTAAACGCGAAATGTTATTAACCTGGGTAACTTTATCACAATCCTCTCAAACCTGGGTAACTTTATCACAATTTCAGGAACCTGGGTAACTTTATCACAGAAAACCGGTGAGAGTGACCTATTCAGCCGTACTAGTAGGTCTTCTGCAACACAATTCACAATATGAAAAGTATTGACGTGCGTTCACATGTTTTCTGCTGAATCAAAAATACCGGTATGAGGGAGCGACATTCAGCCGATCATTCCTGTGAATTATTTTGTATGTAGTGAGTTGTCCTGACTGAGTGAAGCTGAAATGGTCATTGTCACCCCCTTTCATTCAGTTGGGTACCCAGCTTTTTAAAACTTTCAGTTAGGTACCCAGCTTTTATAAAATTTACATTTGGGTACCCAGCTTTATGAATCAGGTCGATCTGCAGTACCTATGTCCTATGCATACAATTCCTCTCCGCTATTATTTTCAAGTATCGTGACGAATCTACATCATAATTCATATATAAATACGTATTCACACATTTAACAGGTTCATTTCGCAATCAAGTGACGACAATAACTAATTAAATCACGCTGTGTGTGAGATTTGATAAAGCTGGGTACCCAAATGT